>VDFB02047230.1:16450987-16634138 GCA_007258455.2 Sequoia sempervirens | reverse complement strand
TAATTAATATATTTTTATATAGATCAAATTAAATTAATAAATAAAAAATCTTATAGTTTAATTGATCTTTGGAGAGATTAGGAAAAAGAAAGAGAGATAGAGGGGGGACAATTCTATATAGAGAGAGGTATATATACTAACATTTGCACTTAAAGGAGGTTCAAGGATTATGCCGATAGAAAACTATATGTATGTTAATATGTTAAAGTATGTGTTTGTGCATGGATGCACTGCATGTGGCTAGATTAAACAATTAATAATAAGTTCTAAATAATGGAATGAAATAAATTTAGACAAATCTACATTTTTTCTTTATAGAAATTAAGTATTATCTGATTATGAAATATTTGTATACAGATTTAAAACATAAACCAATGCAAATGAAAAAAGAAAATTGCCATCAAATTGATAAACAATATTGCAAATGGAAATAGAATGTTCCCATCCAGTTGTCAAATCAATATTTATCTGGCTGCCTCTTGATGTCTGCATCAATCATCTATTTAGCGAAGGCATCTAATCCAAAAGCATAAACAATTGAAGGGAAATTTATAAAGAAGTTTATAGCTAGACACAATAAATTACTTAGATATGAGATTAATGTGGTGAATGTAATTGTTAATAAAATTATTTATATAATAGTAGTAGTAGTAATAATAATATTTAAACAAAATCATTTTCTAAATGACCTAGCAATTGACCTCATGTAGTACACAAATGTATGCAAAAAATAAACCAATTTTTTCCCTAATTGACCTTCCACACCTCTTCGGCGTACCCATTGCACACCAAGGTGCAATTGCTAGTTACTATGAGTCTAGAGAAGCAAATGATGATGTTAGAATGGAATTCTGGCATACAAGCACAGAAAACACAGTAGATTTAGTACCTTTTCCAACCAGCAAAGGAAAAGTGACACACTTAAGATAAAGGCACACTTCTTCAGTGGTTAAACCATGTAAATTTATGCCTAAATCATTGAAAAGATGACAAAATGACAAAAATTTTCTGCAACAGCAATCTGAGCGCATGATTTGAGTGGCAATACCGCTAGGAATTTCTGCAAGCTAGGGAGTAGAGGACTAACACTCAAGTTTATTCTGCTGAAACAATAAAAAGAGGGTTTAAGTGGCTTAGGTGCATGCCAATGATGGCCAAACCAACGGATATTTCTGCCAAGTTGATAAAAGATGTCAATGACATGAGTGAATGCGCCCAGTGAAGAAGATAAAGTATTTTTAACTTCGGCACACATGTCTGGTGGTTTAGTCCAGCAAAAGTCCTGTCCATCAATTATGAAAATGGAAGAGTCAGTAGTAAAGCACACTAGCACAATGAAAGACATATAAATTAAAAGGAGGTGCATTTATTCATGGGTTTAACCCTTCCAAACTAGCACCCAACTGCAAGAAACATGTCACATTTTTATGATGGCTTTGCCATCTTGTTTTCCCTCCAAGTGTGCCTTTAGGCTGGCAAAGCCACAAGGAATGTGTACCCACACTTAAAACCAAATCAGCACACTAACATAGGTGTGTTTCTTCCTTGGCTTTGCCACTATATTTCTGTCTCAAGCGCAGTTCGCCAAGGAGAAATTAAAATGCCTAAATATACATGCTATTCTCTAATCAAACTCCATACAATTCACATCTACTGTTCACAGAAGAAACGAGGACTGTGTGTTCATATTTTGCAGGTATTTGAAAGAGTATTCAGCACCATAATTGAAAGGTTTTCAAGTACAGCAATAGTCAAGTGCAAGGTTTTCAGCATTTCTGAGAAGGTTTTCCAAGGAACCATTAGGGTCTAAGGAAATTTTTGCTAATTTCTGATTATTGCTTGAAAGCCTCAAGGGGTTTATGTAGCTCTCTTTCCAGTCACTTGGAGCATAGCATTTAGCAATTCATAGGAGAAGGCAAAAAAATATTTGAAGTGCAAAAAGTTTTTCAGTCATCATAGCAAGCCATACCTTTTCTCTCACTCTTAATTCATGGTGCTTTGGGTTGATAAGTCTGATTTGTTTTCATCAAAAAGGATCATATCTTAGGACAACCAACCTTACTCTGAGTATCATCCATTGCAGTCTTCAATGGCAAAATTCTCGTATGACTGGTACTGGCTTTACCGAAACTTGTTCTTTGGGTTTTGATCCTACCCACATGCAAAAAATGCAATCATTGTTCCTGGCCATGTTTAAACCCTAAGACCATTGTTTACCCTTCTGCTGATTTGACAAATACTTAAGGTTTTAGTTTCAAAGCACTTAGAAGGGTTGGTGAAATTGGTAGTGTATCCATGGTGGTCAAGGTCTTGGTGACTCTTTGAGAGCTCTAGAAGGTTCACCATATTTCAAAGGATTGTTGGTTGCTTTAGAATCATGATGATCTTTCATGTGCAACTTACTATTTTTTGTAGCAGTTGCATTTGGTAGTGGCTGTTCTTGGCATTCTATTTTTGGCAAAGCATGAGAGCCTATTTAGGCCTTTTGTATTTTATTAATTGTTTTAGGAATAGTTTGCTTTAAAGTTGTTTTCTTTCTACTTTTCCTGCAGATAAAGATAGGCTCACTTTAAAGTGGTAATTTGTGGGTTTTTATTATTATTTCTTAGATCCCTAAAAGCTATATTTTCTAAACCTATAAATCAGTTCTTTGAGCACTTAAACTTTTAATGATAGTTGAAGTCAGGCTTATGCTGTAGAGATTGTCATTCACGTATTCATAATGAATTTTTTTGTTCACATAAGATTTTTTGCAAGTGAATCATATTTAAGAGTTGTTTAAGCTTTGTATTAATACTTATATTTCATCTTGGAAGTAACTTTGTGTGTTTTTGAGTGATTTGAATTTCCCTAAAGTCTTACATTGTGATTTCATTTAGTACATTAGTTTTGTTTAATCTTCTCTTGTAAATGTTGATTTGTTGGTCTTTGCTTTAACTAGCTAGAATTCATATTGTTTTGTTGCAAATCTTATATAAACAAAACTTTGTAAGATAAGTACCTTTAGGTCTTGTGCTCAACCTTTGAGAGCAAAAAGATAGGTCAAGTTTACCTTCATGTCATTGCCTTTTATGCAATCCCCAATGATAATCTTGTTTGGTTCACAGAATTGTAAACTTGTTTATAGCTTTAGGTTTAGGAGTAGTTTTAGATCTCAAGGAGCTGCCCTTGCTAATTTCAAGAGAGGTTTATCCTTGTGTGTTTTGAGTTTTGTATTGTCAAATGAGATGAATTAAAACGTTAACATGGCCAAACACTTTGAATGTGTTGCAAAATTTTTTGTGCTCTATTTGCTTCCTATTCCTGTGTGCGTGACTCCAAATTTGGTGCTGCATAGTAGGATATGTTGAGGGGTGTTGTAGGTGGAAACCCAAGACATGTTTGGAAAGGACTATGCCTTGTAGAATTGTGCAAAGCTCTATTGTAGGCATGTTGGATGTCTAGCAGGTTGTCATTCCAAGTGCATGGATGTGGTAGATGCACTTAAGTGCAAAAGTGTACTATTTACTACCTCCATCTAACCATCTGTTTATAGATGAAAGGCTATCGATTGGCCCATTGCGTATTTAGTCTCTCCCACAAGGATTGCCAAAATGTGCTGACAAATCTTGAGTCAGAATCAAACATAATGGTTGTAGGTAGTTGAAATGTGCCCATATATGATTGAAGAAGAGGTCTTTGGTTTCTTCTGTTGTGATGCTTTTCTTACAAGCAACCATGATGGCCATTTTTGAATACTTTTCCATTACAACAAGTACTAAATCATTTTGATGCTTTTGCATCAAAATCCATGTTGATAGATTCCCAGGGCCTTTTTGGAATTGCAATAGGTGTGTAAATCTCAACCTTCTTGTTTGTGGGTTTGGTGATCCAATAGGGAATGCGAGACTTGATGTGGCGCTCATTTGCATGCATGTGAGGTCAATAGAAATGTTGTTGTAGCTTTGCTAGGGTCTTGGTAATGTGAAAGTGTCAAGTTGTCTTGGTATAGTGCACCTACTAGACGAGTTGTTGGTGAGGCGTCCCTTTTGGAACACAAAGATGTTCGAGCTTTAAAACGACATGTCTATGCAATTTTTTAATATGTTGAGTAGAGGTTCTCCTAGTTGGTAAAGTTGTGGTTGTGCAATTCTTGCATTGTATAAAAACTAAAGTGGCTTATGATCAAAATGAATGATTTTCTCCTTATCTAAAATGTAATATTGCCATTGCTTAATAGCTTGAACAATGACATATGGTTTTTTCTCATAGGTGGAGTAGCACATAGTGACCAAATGCCCATGTTAATTGAGTATTGCATCAAGTACTTAGTTAGATGCATTAGTTTGAATCTCAAAGGGGTGTGCAATGTTAAGCATTGCAAGAATAGGTATTGTGCAGAGTCATTGATTGAGCTTCTCAAAAGCACATTGTTGTGCAAGGGTCTAAATGGATCTTGCCTTGGTACCCATGATTTGGCTAAATGACCTGGTGGTGCACGAGAGTTTGAGGACATTTGCAGTAGAAGTTGGTAAGTTTTAGAAACCTGCACAATTCAATGATGTTGTGTGGAGTCGGCCAATCTTGAATCACCTTGCTTTTCTCATATCTATGTGAATGTTTGCACAATCAATGATGTAGCCTAGATAAGAAATTTGTGTTGTGCCAAAGGTACACTTGCTAAAGTTGGCTTGCAACTTGTGTTGACATAGAGTGTCTAGGACACATGAGACTTGGTCCACATGCTCCTTCCAAGTCTTGTTGAAGATTAGAATGTCATCCAACTAGATGATGACAAAGGTGTTGGTGAAGGGTTGTAGAATGTTGTTCTTTAGGTGCATGAATGTTGTTGGTGCATTTGTTAGGCGAAAGGGCACAACCATCCATTCATACAATTCTTCCTTGTTGTTGAATGTCGTCTTCCAAACATCTTTGAGATTAACTGGTACCTAGTGATATTTTGACTTGAGGTCGATCTTCATGAAGAGACATCATGGAGCTAGTTCAAGAGGGTATTGATGTATGAAAGAGAATATTGTTTTTTCATTGTGATCTTGTTTAGTGCGTGATAGTCAATATAGAGGCACCATTTGTGATCTTTCTTTGGTGCAAGGACTATCAAATTGCTAGATGGAGAAGAGTTGGGTCCAATCTTACCCTGATCAATTAACTTCTAAATTTGGAGCTGAACTTCAACATTCTTTCAAATAGATCTACGATACATAGGACGATTTGAAAGAGGAGATCTAGGTACCAAATCAATTCCTATGTTATATTATGCAGTGTGTAGGAAGATCTTTGCGCTCCTCAAAGACATCCTTATACTACCATAGTACCTTCTCAAGTTGTTGTTGACAATGTTTATGCAACCTTGCATACTGCCAATATGTGCTTTCTTTCTTATGCAAGTGTCTTTCTTTCTTATGCAAGTGTCTTATGGTGGACCATGAGAAGCATGAAATTTTGCATGTGTCTTGTGGCATTGTTTGGTAGATGCTAAGGCTACTTTAGTTTTTTGGTGAAGACTGATGAAGATAGAATTGATGATCATTGAAACATCATTGTGGATTCGACTGATACATACTAGCCCTTTCATGCACATATGGCTTCCCAAGTAGTATGTTGCAAACTTTTAGTGGCATGACATCACATGTGACCGTGTCTTGCATGAGCTTAACTTTATACTTGAAAGTACATTGGCATTTTAGTTGAATATCCTTACCTTGTTGCAACCAGCCCAAAGAGTATGGTCTTAGGTGCATTTTAGTGGAAGGACCTAGGCACTTGATTGCATCTTGCACAATGACGTTCTTTTGGCTACCACCGTTGATGATTACATGCACTTGGTGTTTGTTGACCCAACACTTTGTATAGAAGAGACACTCACCCAGGCACTTGACATCTTGCACGATGTTCTTTTGGCTACCACTATTGATAATGACATGCACTTGTTTTTTGTTGACAACTTGACCCAATGCTTTGTATGGAAGAGACACTCACATTCCTTTGAAGTGTCAATTTTCATAGTGCTTTTGCTAGGATACTAGGCCTCTTGCTTAGCATCCTTGGGTTGTGTGGGACCTAATGTGGTTTGTGCAATGAGATATTGGTGTGTGCAAAATTCAAAATCGTTGTGGGAATTTGTGTGATGATGATGACACCATTTATCACCTTTCTTCTTCCTGTCCCTGTGCTTGCCTAGTGTGGGCAATGTTGTGGCTTTAGAGTTTTGCATTGATGACTTGGAGTTCTTTTGTTGCTTTTGCATAGGGGATTTTTTTTCTATGTGGAGGGTAGGAAGTGGTTTCTTGTGTGGGCTTATTCTTGAACAAAGAAAACTTTTGCTTGAGCTTTGCTTTGGCTTAAATCTTGAATGCATTACCTAAGGCTTGGCCTAATAATTTTAAAGTTAGAAACTCCATCTATGCATGGATATAAGGTGATTACTCACTTATGTATTTGAGCACCTTGTGTTGCTCGAGATTGTCCTCATGTATAGACATACAAGGTAGTCATGAAACTCATCGGTGCGGTCTTCAATTGATTTCCCTTTATGTTGATGTGTTAAGGGGCTACCTCTAGGTACCATGGACTCAAGGGAGGATAAATATCCTCTAGATATTTGAGTTTTTAAAATAAATATGCTTCCATGTTTGGGGATATGCTTCCAAGAAATCCACCAGCTAGGGGTTTTCAGCATACCATTGAGTAGGAGCTAGGGACGAGAACTGTTATTGTGACTCCTTATTGACATCTGTGTGCTTTCAAGGATGAGATAGAAATGACTATATAGGAGCTGCTGAAATTGGGACACATTAGACACAACATGAGTCCATTTGCATCTTCAATGGTATTGGTGAAGAAGAAAGATGGGATGATAAAGATATGTATAGATTATAGGGTTTTGAATAAGAAAACCATCAAGAACAGATATCCAATACTTTGTATTGATGAGTTACACTGGGTAGCCTATTTCACCCAAATTGACTAGCGATTTGGGTACCACTAGATAAGGGTTAAACTTGATGACACATTTAAGATTGCTTATGTCATTGTGGGTACTTCAAGTTTTTGGTGATGCCTTTTAGGCCCACCAATGCACCAGTCACCTTTAAATCGGCAATGAATGAAATTGTTAGACCTTATTTGAGAAAATTCGTGTTGGTGCCTTTTGATGACATACTAATTTACAGCCAGACATGGGATGGATACATAAAAACACCTAGATATAGTGCTAGCTATTTTGCAACTGCAAAATTTCTTCACCAAGAAAAGCAAATATGAGTCTGGGATGATTTATTTTTTTATTATAGGAGATTTATTACAGGATTCTCGCAGGTAGCATCATCCTTGACAGAGCTACCAAGCAAGGTGCCTTCCATTGGTCCATAGCAGCACTGGAGGCATTTGACCAATTAAAGAGGGTAATGTGCACTAGTTCTATTCTTTCAATACTTAATTTTGCATTATCTTTTGTGGTGGAGAGTGATGCCTCAGGAGAAGGTTAGGGGCTGTTCTTATGCAAAAAGGGTGATCTGTATCATTTGAGAGTCATAAGTTGATAGAGATAGAGCGTAATTTTTATATATATGAGAAAGAAATGTTGGTGGTCATGCATGCATTGGCTAAATTTAGGCAATATCTAGTTTGTGGAAGTTTTGTGGTTTGAACAAACCACAATAGCTTGAAATTTTTCTTATCACAACATTACCTCAATGATAGGTAGCAAAAATGGGTGAGCAAATTACAAGCCTACGTTTTGATATCGAGTATGTCAAGGGAAAGAACAATAGGGTAGCAGATGCACTCTCCTGAAGACCTAAAGTATCAGCCATTTCTTCAGCAGAATTTGATTGAAAGGAAGAATTGTTGGCCGAGTATGCCAAATAACCACTAGCTGCAGGACTGATTGAGGGTACAATTGCTGCCCCAAACAGGGATGAGAACCTGGTAATTACCCCAGTATAGATGTGCGGGTATTCACAAGTTTCCAGGAAAGTAACCCAGTAAGTACTTGCCTGGCTTTCAAGTTGTTGAGTAATTCATTGAGTTTTGATACTATGCCCTTGAGAGACTGAGGCTTTGAAGATCTATGCATCAAAAGCCTCTTTTCAAAGCTGTCCTATCAGCCCACTGGTCACTTTTTAATTATATCTGGTTCACTGGTACTTTATTCTGATAAGTGAAAGTAAACAGAGCTTTGGTAATTATATTTCTGGTTGGCTGCAATATTTCAATTTTGCGGCATGCAAAAGAAAACAAAAAGATTGTGATATTATTAGCAGGATGGAAAGTGAGTTCTAATTGCTGGTGTTGTTGAAAAGAAATATTTTTACCTTTGCAGGATTTTTCAATAAGTCATGTTTACAATTCAGGCTTGCATAATTCTCTTGGTTATCCATATCAGATCTGTATCCTTCTTATAGACTTATAGTAATGCCATCTTATTGGCCACAGTGAGCTTTTTGGTTCAACATAGTTTTCTTTCTAGTTTCTAGTTTGAGCATGTTGGTGATAACTATGGCCATTTACTTTTTGGTTTTGTTAGTTTTTTTTCTTTATGGACAAATTTTCTTTGCAAAAGCCTAATCTTTATTCTTTAATTGATGGTCTTTGCAGGTGGTATGAATGGATCCATAATCTATGAACTTGATAGACCTGAAAACTCAGGTCTCATGCGTTCGGTAAAGGTAATACTCAAGCAGGAATAATTTTTTTTTTCAGTTTTAAAGAGTATGGAATTTTATAGAAATTATCTACTTATTTCTATGCCAAAACATTTAAGAGCATATTGATGGATGTATAGCGTGTGATTTCTGTTAAAATCAACTAGAAAAAGATCCTGTTTTGCAATCATTTGAATTATACTTAAGTTCAAACTCCACTTTACTTCAGTTTATGGATGTATAAATTTACAGAATTTAAAAATGAAAACCGTATCTAGATTATGTTATTGGTTTTGGAATGCATCTCATACTGAAAATAATTTGGTATATTTAATTTTCAATCAAAAAGAGAATCTTTACACCAGGTTGTGCTATTTTGTTTTGGTCATGGAAAAATCAAACACAATGCTTGTTCTTGTAATACGTTGATATTTATGTTATAATCCACTTTATTTTTGAGTGAATATGTATAGTAGCAGAGAAATAAAAACATTAAACTCAAAAGGATGTTATGAGTTTGATAATGATCAAAATGAACCCATCTGCTTATTTCTGAATTTATATTTTCCAAATAATATGGATTAACTTGTGTGAACTCTTTTCAGGTACTCCAGAAAGTCAAGGCAGTACTAGACCTAGCTATGCAAGGTTTTTACAAGGACTTCTCTTTTCAATGTTTTGGCTTCTGGTTCAGCCGGCTTACATGACTATTATAATTCTTCTTTTTGAAACTCTGGAAAATTTTATGAACATCATTTGTTGGGATGATAGTGTCATGGGCAGACCTAATAGCTTTGGCTGGAGCTGAAGCTGTGGCACTATGTGGCGGTCCTGATATTCCTGTTAGACTTGGAAGGCAGGATAAAGAGTGGGTTCATTGTTTTGCATTTGTCTCTGCTTTTGACATAGTAATGGAGTTTCCCATTGTTTCTAAGGGTTACTTTTGAGGAATGGTCATTTACTGTATATGGCTCTGTTTCTTCGGACGCTTCTAGCAATGGTTATATTGCAAGAATCCACCTATTATTTTTTGAAGATACTAGCTTGATAATTGAAGAATGTCTTTTTTGTAGGACACCTGATCCAGATGGGGAGCTTCCAGTAGAATCTCTTAATGCTGCTGGTCTGATAGAATGCTTCCAGAAGAAAGGCTTCTCGTAAGATTTTTCTTTGTTATATAACCATATTGTCAGTGCAATTCTGATATAGGATTTAGTTGAATTATGTTTTTTTCACTCAGATCCATGATATTTAAATTATCTAAAGTAGCATCATAGAAATTAAATTGTTGAAATAAACTCAATTTTGTATCACTTACCTAGCAAGGGTATCAAATTGATAACCTTTGCACCTAGTATTGTAATAGTCAAGTTCTTGCAGTGAATTTCTTGGTTGGTTTCTTGTTTAGTTTGTTAAACAGAACAACCCCAAAAGAAATGGATAGAAATGAGTACTAGTCAAGTAATGAGTACATCTGTTCTTTCAATAATATTCAACAACACAATGGGGAAACCAATCTGAATTAGCGATAGAATTATTAGGAGACAACTTTCCTTCTCAGTAGTATGAAATGGGATATACAATGTCTTGCTGTTTGCATCACTAACACCTCTTGTCATAGTATACACTAACTGGGATGTTCTCAGTCAACTCACCATACATAGTCTTTACAAAGGAAAAAGGTTTTTTTGTTTTGGTTACAAATGCTTCATCATAAGTGATAGTTTACATTACTGGAGAGATACATGCAGATCCTTGATGTAAAGTGTGGAAAGATACATGCACTCTCTTGAGTCCATAGTTCTTTTTATTTACATGATCTGGAAAGGAAATTGAAGGATCTAGCAGTCACTAGTAGCAATGAATTGTTAGGAATTGGAGGCA
The DNA here is from genome assembly GCA_007258455.2 of Sequoia sempervirens. Taxonomy (NCBI): domain Eukaryota; kingdom Viridiplantae; phylum Streptophyta; class Pinopsida; order Cupressales; family Cupressaceae; genus Sequoia; species Sequoia sempervirens. The sequence continues at coordinate 16,623,609 of VDFB02047230.1, read as the reverse complement.
TGTATTATATATTTTTACTGAAACTCTTTCCCTTTATCTTAAAAAATAAAGTACACTTACAGGAAATATTTTCATGTGTGCCCAAGTTCTGTTACAGTTCACAAATTTTATTTCTGGGTTTAAATTGACAACCATAATAAAGAGTAAAAGCTATTCACACATGCTTTCTAGGAGGAAATTTGGTGATTACATTAGAACAAGGACTGAGAAGGATTACTTATATCTGAGTTCATCCTTCTATAAATGTACTACAGGAAGATTGTGATTAATATTTGGGCAAAATCTAGAAGAGAATGTTGTCCCGATTTACAGCTTACAATTCCATAAGGGTAGTGGCCAACTAGCTAATAGTACCAAAAAGGGATGCTTGTAATATTGATTGATATATCTAGTAGAAATGAGAATAATGAGACTTAATCTAGAAGCTTGTCTTTCTGTTTATTGCAATCTTATATTCAATCTGTGGGAGACAAAGCTGGTTAGAATCCCATTTTAGTGATACCTTATATGATGAACGTGTTGCACCCATGCAAGACTCAATTTTCATACGTGCTTTTTCCTATTTGTCATCAAGATTGATTGTTATTGTGTGTTAATCCAATTCAAGTTGTGATCTTCCCTGTCAGTTGGCAAAGTTGTCATGTCTTGGTCTTGGTTTTTCAACTAACAAATTCAATAGGATGACGGAAATTGCAACTGTTCCGCATGTAACAATGGCAAAGTTTAAGATCATCCTAGCATTGGTGAAAAAGAAGACAGGGAAAAGTAGCTTGAGTGGTTCAAAGTTCTGTTTAACTCATGGCAAACTAGCAACATGGGGAGAAAACTCTGCTTGACAAAGTGGTTTATGTGATTGAAATCTCTGCCTAGCAAGAAGCTGGCCAAACCATATCAAATTTCCACCTAAAGCATGAAAACATGGCTGGATTGATAAAAATTTCCACCTAAGGCTTAAAGGGAAAGATGGTAAACACCTGGTCGTATTTTAGGTGTGGTTCAACTGCTACAGATCTCCGCCAAGTTTTGGAAAGGTGGACTTAAGCCATTAAAAATTCCGCCTTAAATCAAATGGCACAGTGAATGCAAACTCTGCCTGAATCTCCACCAAGGAAAAGCTGGCTCAAGGGACTCAAAATTCTGCTTCACATTTAGCATGGGTGCACATTAGGCTTGGTCAAACCATATAAAACTTCTCCTAAGAATTGCTAAAACACTAGAGGTGCAACCAGTTAGAAACTGTGACTGGCTTAAGCAAGCAAGATCTGCCTTGGCTCAAGTGCTTAAGTTTTCAGCCCAAAACATAAGAACAGTGGTGACACAGAGCCTATTGTGCCCCAGTAGTGGCTATGCCACATCAAACTTTTGCCTATCATCTAGAAACATGTTTAAGTCAAACAAAAACTCCTTCCAAAAGCCTGGGCACACTTTTCCATTGGTCCAACCATCAAATTTCTCCGCATGGGTCATAAAAACATGGCTTCAAGTTAAGAAAACTCTGCCTAACAAGAAAAAATGAATCTGGCACATGCCAAGCTTGGTTAAACCATGTGAAAATTCCAATTAAGTTAGTGAAAAGGTGGTAACAATGCCGAGGGTGCCCATCATAGATGGTTTAGCTGCCTAATAACTCTGCCCAAGACATCCAAAAGTGGCATACATGTCCACAAAGCATGCTTGAGGCTGATATGAGGTTTCTTACTGGCAAAGACACTTGGAATAAGTTCCTAAGTCCCAAGCAAGACCATTTCAAGTGACAATGACACCTAAGACGGGCACCTATGAATGTGCAAAGCCAGTTTCAAATTTTTGAAAGTTTCATGAAAGCATGACGAGTAGGGTTATCAGAAAATACTAGGTTTTCCAGCTTCCAAAGGTTGCCAAAGGAGTAGAACAGCATTTTCAATCATCTGTATCAGCAGCTATTTGAAAATATATGATGTCAGCCTCTACAATAGTCTGGATCTAATGATTTCATGCATATATCAGCAATTGGATTGTCTGATCAGCAGCATCTTTGTATCCTCTGTCATGGTTTCCAGCCACATAGGGTTTGTGTTTGTGCGATAGATTTCAGCAGCTTAGAGGGAAGATTGAGACAGTTCGTCAACCTCATCCATTGCATTTTTCAATGAAAAATTCTTGTGTGACTATTGTTGATTTCACCTAACCTTGTTCCTAGGGCTTTTGCCATACTTTGTTTGAGAAATTCAATGATGGCTTTTAAACTTTGTCAAAATGCTGGGCAATGGTATTCATAGTTTGTGGATAGATCAAGACAACGAGGATTTTCACAACCATCATTAGAAGACAATTTGTTTCATGATCATTTCTGGTCATTGATGAAGGACCTAGGATTTTGGAATTCTTCAAAAGATTCGGTGAATTTCATGTCAAAAGTTGCTTTAAAATCACAGAGGATGCTCATGTGCAAATTGCTATTTTTAGCAAGGCTAATACAAGTGTTTTGTTTTCGGATATAGGAGGGCCTATTTTAGATGTTTTATTTTATTAGTTGTTTCAAATTATATTTGCTTTAAAGTACCTTTCATTTTGCATTTTTTACCACTTTTAGAGAGGTTTTCTTTTTGGGATGTTTGGTTATTATTCTCAAATTCCTTAAAGTATGTTCATTGTAACTTATAAATAAGTGTATTGGGCGCAATAGTAGAATAATGGTAGTTGATGCTATGCCTATGTCGTGAAAACTGTCTTCAGCTGGTTTATCTTTGTTTGTAATTCCTTTGATTAAATTGAAATTGATTAACTTTGTCAAGCTTTGTATTGATGTCAGTATTCACTACCTAGTAGCTCTGTATGGAACTCAGCAATTTATTTCTTGAAACATGTGTTTGTTCTTTTTTCAAGTTATTATTCCTTCAATCCTTGTTTGCACTAAATAGCTTGACTCTGTTTTAGCCAGCCCGATGGTGTTGTTTGTGTTTAGTTTCTTTCCTTGAATGTCCAAAAATCTTGTTTGCAAGGCATGACTGTTAGCAGTCTGGTGTATGTATCCAAGGTTATAACATAGGCATTTAATTATTTTCATTTATACAAACCCCTGCAGTGAATCTTGTATTTTGTGCATATTTATATTATCTTGTCTATAGTTTTTAGTCCAAGGCCAATTTATCTTAGGATTAGGTTTATTTTAGGTCTCAAGGAGGTTCCCCTCCTAATTTGAAGAGATGTTTATCCTCACACATTGTTCTGTTTTGTGTTGTATTGCAAAAGACACATTAAAATACATACATTTTTGGCAACTCTATTGGGTAATGAGGCAAATGTGAGCAAACTTTTATTTCACTACAAATGACTATTCAAACTCTTAATGCTCTTGTTTTGCAGCCTAACTTGAATTGCGGATTGAACAAGATCAGGAGGATATTTTGGATAGTTTGAGGCACTTTGCTTTTGATTAAAAGAAGAGTTGTGCACATTAAGCAACTTCTACCAACCTCAATGAGGAGGGAAGAAAAGTTGATCTTGTACTAGGAAGGCTAGTATTGGTCCTTCACCTCTTGCAAAGTTCAATGACTTCCCATTTAGCTTGATAATTTTTTTTCCAAAGTTCTATGGTGACAACACACAACACCTCAATGAACACATTACAACCATTTATTTTAAGAGTGGTCCATAAAAATGTTGCAGTGTGACTTTTTGTCAGCACCTTGGTTGGAGCTGCTGCAAAATAGTTCCACCATCTTGTTGAAGGATCAATCGCCAATTGGGAGGTCATGCCTGAAAATTTCTTGGCACATTTCAAACCAAACAAGGATAATTATATTCTCCTTGCCCAATTGTCAAATGTGAAGAAGAATAACACTGAGCCATTATAAGGTTTACCTAAGATCAAGAAGGAAGGCATGTCTCACAATCCTATTTTTTCAGATGCTTCATCGTTCTACCAACAAGGGTTCTTTTTCTTGAAGAGTCCCAATGCTTGTGAAATTTCCTTATCTTTGGGAAAAGAACCATGTCACACATGGATGATCGCAATAACCGTAATGGCTCACCTTTGCTTCTTTTGCCATGGGAAGCTAGTATTGGTCCTTCATCTCTTGCAAAGTGCAATGACTTCCCATTTAGCCTGATAATTTTTTTTCCAAAGTTCTATAGTGACAACACACAACACCTCGATGAACACATTGCAACCTTTTATTTTAGGAGTGGTCCATAAAAATGTTGCAGTGTGATGTTTTGTCGAGACCTTGGTGGGAGCTGCTACAAAATGGTTCCAGCATCTTGTTGAAGGATCAATCACCAATTGGGAGGTCATGCCTGAAAATTTCTTGGCACATGTCAAACCAAACAAGGATTATTATATTCTCCTTGCCCAATTGCCAAATGCGAAGAAGAATAACAAAGAGCCAATGAGAGAATTTTTTGCATGATGCAACTACCTTGTCTAAAGAATCAGTGCAACTCTGAAGCCACCTTCAACAATCCTCCTGAGTTGTTTTATAAATGCACTTACATTAGGGGTCACATTCATGATCAAATCGAGTTGGCTTGATGAACTGGAAGAAGTGCAACAACAAACAATTATGATTGAACACAATATGATTACCACTGGCAAAATCGAGAAAGACTCAATCATGCCAATGATTCCAAGTTCTATTGATTCTCTTTTGCAAAGAGTGGTGAGTAATGTGACAAACCTAAAGAAGTAGTTTCAACGAAGTGGTCTAGCTTAATAGTACCAAGGATATCCACACTTAAATGTTGGTCCTTCCAATATAAATGATTGTTTCAAATTACCTCCTTCACCTAAAAGGCTTGCCTTAGAGGCACTTCTTGAAGACAACTTGAATAAATTTTATTTCTTTTACGCAACAGGAGATCACAATGCTAAGAGTTGTCTTGAGATGCTTCACTTGATGCATCTCATGTCTTCTCAATCAAATCATCAAAGGTTTTCAAGTAACTTTAAACATCTTTGAGATGAGTTTGATGACAATTTTGTGATAGGATATTTCAATATGGACTTGTTTGTGCTAAAAAAGTAAATAAATTCTATGACTACACATGTTTTTGGAGTCAAAGAATTGAGAAATATCATGTAGCCAAAGGAGGAAAGTACATGAGAATCCATGGAGGGAGGCACCAATGGTGTTTCCAAGAGCTCATCTTTGCCCCTACATCAACAAATCGTTATGAAGAGTTGGATTTCCATCTACCTTTTAGGTGTTGCTCCTCATTTTCTGTGATGAAGAAGAACAACCTTCTATGTTGGTCATAGAAGGAATTGTACAAGTCTATCATCTATTTTTTAAGACGTTTAAAAGTGTCTATAGAGCCAAATGATGATCAACTATTTGATTGAGCAAGATGATAACGAATACACCATGGATAAAGATGTATTAGATGATTTCTTTTCTACATTCCAAAGATCTTTGATGAACCTACACTAAACAAGGTTGAGAAAACAATATAGTTAATTGAAGTACAAGATCATTTGCTTGAAGATGTCTAAGCTCTAGAGGCATATATCATGGCAAAACCATGTATGAAAGAATTGTTACCAAAGTTGGATATTTTCTTGCAACTCTTTTGTTTAGCATTTTAATTCACACCTTTTAGTACGACACAAAATAGAATGGATGTGCGATAGAACCACTCTTTGAATTAGAAGAGAAAGCTCCCTCTAAACTAAAAACTGACCTAAACTACACAATATGTAATTGCTTATTTACAATCTTTATAGAGTTTTTTGGGGTGATTTTGAGTATGCAATACAAACTAAAGAAAACTTGATCTTTTTGCTTTCTTAATCTAGAGCCTAAGGTGATTTAGCACATCAACACTAGATAAGAGGTTTTGGGGCTTTCTGTCTAAAAAAAATCCCTACAACTACACACTTGTGATGCTCAACTAAAAGCAAAGACTGAACAATGCAAGTATACATACAAATTGATTAGACTAAAACATAAAAACATAGTTGCTTTGATAAAATAAATGGACTTAGTACAAAGCTACAATCTCCAACTTTGAAAATAGTTGCAATACAAAGCTTGCAAATTTTGTAGAAGCTGTTAATATGCCTCAAATCACAACCAAACATCTCAATAGACACTTAGATCAAGATAGGCGTAGTACATTATTTTGAGTGAATAAACATTGAATTTTAGTTTAATAATCACAAATACTCATTGAGCAACAATTTCAACAATATGTAGGTTTGCCAATTACCATTCCCCAATGTAAGTGCAAAATAACAAGCTGATTCTCCGTAACAAGCTGACTATGCAAATAGCTTCATCTATATATAATATAAAAAAAAAAGTCAAACATCCTTTGGTTGGGTGTGCACTTCATTCTAGGTGCACACCTATGAATAGAGTTTTCAAAAATTGCCTTGAAAACCAATTCCTGCATAGTCAAGTGCACCTTGAGACCCACATGAACACCTTAATATAGATGTGTTAAAATTTTGTAAAATGTGCATTTTACCCACACCTTAGAACATTTTGACATCAAATCTTTCTTACTTAATATGCCCTTGTTGCTCATGCACATGATAGTGTTGAAGACAATTTTTGAAAGTCACATCTACTTTGACGAGGTGTGCCCCTAAGCTCTAGTTTTTGACAAACTTCTCTTTTGAGAACTTCTTTCCTTTAACACAATGAATGATTCAAAAACTCTCAATTCCACAATCATATAAAGATTAGAAAAGGACAAAGAAGGACAAGACAGAAAACTAAATGAGACCTAAAACACTTTACACTTAAGACCACTTAGGATAATGGCTTTGGCTTGATACTCAATGCAATACAAAATATTTTGTGGGTTTTGTATGGGTACAACAGCCTTGAGAGTGGATCATCAATAGAAGACACACTGAACGTTCTTTTGAGTTTTGATTCATCCTCATCTTCAACATCTCTCATGAACATCAATGAGAAATCAAGTGTCAACACTCAATAGTTGTCAAAGTCACTCTAGAAGAAGGATTGTTGATGAAAAAAGAAATGTTATTAGAGGCTACGTTTCCATTTCAGCTTTGGTGTTAGAAGAATGTAATTGCACAATCAATGATGTTCCATTTGACTGTTTTTTCCTTTCTTAGATGATTATTTTGGAGAGGATTCCCATAAGAAGGTTGAAAAATTCAATTTTCCTATGACCCACAACCATCCTTTGAAGAGGATTTATAGACTTTGTTGCTGAGATTGACATCTTTCTTCAACATGTTCACTTTGAAGACAACCTAGTGTTTGAAGATGGTGATTTTGAGAGCTTGACGGACTGGGCTACAATAAGTATCTGTAAAAAATGAAGAAGTGCTGCTCACACAAGCTTCACTACCATCACCCTTTGTAGACTTGGAAAGTTAGACACACATGATGGAGATTTTTCTTCTACAACTTCAATCTCTTTTGAACAAGAATGCTTCATCTAAATTTATGATTGGACATTTCAAAGTAACAAGTCAAGATGATTATATAAGAAATGAGGTGATCAACATTCCTAAGGATGGCTATGACAAGAAGATTTTGTGAGGTATATTCAAAACGAAGCAAAGTATCTCCATTGAATGGAGATAACTTTTGATGAGGAAGAAAATTTTCTTGAACCATCAAACAGTGATGAATTTGTGTTTGAATTTTTCCTACAAGATCATTTTTATCATCTTGAATGATGGATTTCTACAAATATTTCTCAAAGGTTTTCAAGCTGCGTACTACACTAAAGTCCCAACTCAAATGGAGGGGTTGTTATTTCTCTTATCTCGTAAATGGTTTTGTCTTGCTAGTTTGTTTCCTCTTTCCCTTCTGTAAGTAGGTTTTCTCATTTTCTATGTTCATCTTTTAGTAATGTGTAAGGAGAGATTTTGGTCAAGTCATGGAGCTCTTTTGTGGACAATCTGATCTTTATTTGGGGTGCAACTATTCCTGGGTCAGTTTGTGCTATTTCTGGAACCTCTGTGCAACCATGAGGGTCGAATGGATGTCTTTATGTTTGGCGTGAGCTTTTGGAGTTGAGTCGCACCTCTTCCTTTGCTTACTCATCCTGGAATTGCTTGCATCTGAAGATTTCAAGTGGTTTCCTCTTTGATGTATATGTTTCAGACCACCTCACAAATCCAGGTTTGAGTATTGTGCGATTCTATGTTATTACATTTGAACTATTGCTCAGACAATCAAAATACTATCATTTGGGAAGAGTCTCAGTTGTATAATCGGCCAGTGAGCATATTTAAACTGAAATTATTGTCATAGTAATCTGCAAACTGTTGTAGCTCTATACTGTTGCATGTTTGTTATATACTCTGCCTTTTTATGGGTCTGTTATAGCTATAACAATATGCAATGTATTCTTGTATTCTGCCCACCATTGCAATTAGAAAATTAATGAAGTATGCACCTAGGTACTCAAGCTGTTATAATAGTCTTTAATGCATGATATCATTCCTTATTTAATGTTGGAAGTTTGATAAAATGTTCAATCTAACAAACTGAGAATAATTGGAAAACTTCACACTATCCGGGAAGCCTTATTACAAAGTAGGGGAATTAAAAACAAAATACAAAGCAAATTTTAAAAAGGGAAAAATGGCACCCAAATTGGGCTGACCTATTTGGAGAAATAAGGAGTAATTGCTATATAAACAAGGTCATTTGGAGGTTTTGAAATCATGTGGATTATTCTTCTTTTCTGATCAAACAATTTTTGCAGCCATTCCAAGGACAAAAACCTAGCTCTTCAATGGAGGACTTCATGACAGAGGTTCACTTGTGCTTCAATGGATTTTGATGTGGATTTTCATGCTCAGATTTTCAGATCAGTTATCAGCAACCTTGGAGGGCAGATTTGATGCTAATTTGTCCTAGGGTTTCACCCTAGTGTGGTGCACCTAAGTTGCTATTTGTGCGCCTTGACTTAGGAGGCGAATTTGGGTAGATTGGAGGTTGTTGACAAGTTTTCAGGTGTTGCTAACACTACCTACAGACCAGCAGGCCAGCATACCCTTGTGGTAGGATTTTGAAGGCATTTTTGCCATATATTTGCACTCATCTTTTCAATTGTGTGAGCTGGAGCAGTTCGCCCAGCTAGGGTTAGTGTAGATCATCATTTCATTTCATATTTTGGCTTGTAAGTGGGGTTTCTTGATAGCAGCAAACTACTTTACATTACTGGGCATGTTTGGAGCCCATTTCATGGTGAATTTGTATTCCATAATAGGTCTGATTTTGTAGCAGCAGTACTGAACAATTGATAATCAAATTTTGGCATGTTTGGATGGTCATTTTGGTATTTTATATTGCTGGTTACATTCATATTTAAGGCTAGATAAATCTGCTATGTTATTTGAAGCAATTGGGAAAGATATATGTTGCTGTTATTGCATGTTTGAAATCAGAAAATTTACATCAGCAGTTAGGGTTTTTAGCAAAAATTTTAAAAGCAAAAATTAGGTCAAAGATTTGTGTTTCAAAAATCAGAAAATTTGCATATATCCTAGTTGGGATATATCCTATGTTGTTGATATTTTGAGAGATATAGCAGCAGGCCAAAGGGAAATGGCAGCGGGACAGCAACAAGCCAACAATGCCTTAGCTCAAATAATGGCTTCCCATCAACAAATGATGCAGTTCATGACACAAACTATGGGTAACATGAGAGTTAATGCAATCCCCACGGGTGAAGTATAGTAGGTACACCTTGAGCTGGGAGAACATGTACTACCACAAATCGCCCTTTGCAGCCCACATTTCTTCCAAGAGAGGAAGGAGAGGAAGAAGTTGTTGAAGGTGAGGAAGAGCAACCATTGGTGGATGAGTTGGTTATTTTACATGAGGATTATAGAGCACTTCCTGATGAAGTCAAAGAGGATCTAAAATTCCATCAATTCATGAACTAAAAGAAAGATAGAAGAGGAGCAAGGATGAGACAAAGACCTAGAGGACAAACAAGGCCACCTAAAGAGTACAAAGATGCATTAAACAAAGTTCCTCTTCCTAATTTTGATGGCAGCAGTAAAACAAGTGCTAGAGCATGTTGATGTAATTGCAGCTTCGGGCTTCATACTTCCTTATTTATATGTGATTATTCAATGTAAAGAGACGCTTCACATGGCAACTTTGTAATTATCTTCTTGGCCGACCTTCCTTGTAATTGTATTTATTAAATTGAAATTATATTTTTATGATGGCCGACCTTGCATGAAAAGGTACGACCTCTCTCCTTCAAGTTGTATAAATACAAGATCATTCCACTCCATTTGTGCATCAATTAAGTTCGAGTATGTCTTCTCTTCTAAGTGCGAATTCTTCAAGGGCAGATCAATCAAGTGCAGATTGTGAATTATCAAGAGCAGATAGTGAATTTCTTAAGAGCAGATCTGAGTTACAAGGAAGTGCTGATTACTTGTTATCATTGCATCTTGTGAAGATGCTGCATATCGGCCTTGAGATTGGCCTCATTGTAAAGAGACTTGTTGCCATTATTGATATATTATAGAGAGATATTTGTTGCTGGGTTTTTCCCCTCAAGAGGAGGGTTTTCCCAAGGTATCTGTTGTGTTATTGTGTCTGATTTTTGAATTAATTTTCTGTGCATTAAATCTGATCACAAAACTAACATGGTATCAGAGCGGGTTTGAAGAAGATCTTGATCAGATTTCTATTACAACGATACTCTTTATTCTCTTTCTCATCATTGTTTACTTCTATCTCTTCGTCAAAGATGGTGATCGGTCTTAAGCTTGAGGATAGACTTGAGGGAGCATCTAATTTCACATCTTGGAGATTCAGAATTATGCTCACCTTGGAACAAAGTGAATTGGTCGAGTTTGTGGAGAGCAAAGTCCTCGAGCCTACTGATGAGGAAGAGAAGGTACAGTGGAAGAAGAAAGATATCAAGGCGAAGAAGATGTTAGTTGATTCCGTGAAGGATCATATTGTTCCTATTGTCTCCAAGTTGAAGACGACAAGAGAGATGTTTAAAACTTTGGAGGAAATGTACGAAATCAACAACACAAGTCCGGCACTTGCATTAAAGCAACAACTTCATCATGTTAAGATGGCAGAAGGAAAATTTGTCATTGCTTACTTCATGAAGATTTCCGAATTGAGAGATCAGCTCTCTTCTATTGGTCATTTTGTTGAGGTCAAGGATTTGACCATGTTGGCTCTTAATGGTCTTCCTTCATCTTGGGAGTATTACATTCAAGGAATCAGCGCGAATCAAAACTTCCCAAGTTTGATCGTTTGAGGGCGGATTGTATTCAAGAGGAGTCTAGGTTGGCTGCGAGAGGTATTGGTGAAGCTCTACAAATGAAGACATTCATGTTCTTTCTGCTCAATCCTCGAAGAAGAAAGGGAAAGATGGAAAGAAAGGATATTTGGGAGTCTTACATTCAAGGAATCGAGATCGAAACTTCCCAAGTTTGATTGTTTGAGGGCGGACTGTATTCAAGAGGAGTCTAGGTTGGCTGCGAGAGGTATTGGTTGAAGCTCTACAAATGAAGACATTCATGTTCTTTCCGCTCAATCCTCGAAGAAGAAAGGGAAAGATGGAAAGAAAGGATATTTCAAGAGGAATAGAGATAAAGGAGTTGATGGTGCTCTCGCATTCAAGAAGAAGTGGGACCTCTCCAAAGTCCAATGTTTTCGTTGTGACAAGTTTGGTCACTATGCAAAAGATTGCCCACCCAGGCCTAATCAGCATGCTTCATTTGCGGATGTGGATGAGATCTCTCCTTAGAAGGATTCTAGGGAATTTCTATTCTAAGCCATGGGCCTGTGCTCAAGCCGTGAAGGTTGTGTGCTGATCCATGCGCAAGAGCAGCGTATCTTACTGCGTCCAGTATTTGCATCCATTAGAATATTTAAAGAGATAAGTATTCTTTGTTTTCTGAGTTATATCATTTATTTGGATCCTGTAATTAGTAAAGAGAGATAGTGGTTTCTCTTGAATTGTGTTCTCTAGCATAAGATCCTTTGAAGATTTCATTTATTGCAAGTTATTTCATGCTGGTTGTGAAGATTTCTCAGTGTGACTCTGAAATAAAAAGAGAATTGCATTTTCGATAGTGATTAGTTGATCACATCAATATCATTCTCTAATGCATGAATTGTGATAGAGCCTTGAACTCTTGGAGAGAGTTGGTTCTACATGCTAATTGCATAATGCATTCAAGAAATCTGTAGTTGTGCAGATTATCTTTTGTTGTGTTGAGTTTGGCACTCTCGAGAGGAGTAAAAGATGGAAGAAAGAGTTATATCAAAATGAAATAAAGATAAGTTTCTTTATCCCTTCATTTTGATCTTTTGATATATTTCTCTTTAGGTTGATTTATTTATTTATGTTTTAATATTGTTCATAAATTCTTATGTATTCATGCTATAACCTGAGATAGTAAACCTTGTATGATTCTAGCATTGATATTTCCTTGGATAGTTATAAACTGTTAGTAATCTCTCTCTAAAATGCTTTCAGGACAGTTCTAGGAGCAAGAAGGTGATGAGAGATTGCTTAGTGATGAAAAACTTGAGGCATCTTGTGAGGAAATTATGCCGACCAAAGAAATGATCAAGCGTGAAGTCACGACTTGCAACCATGGGACTGAGTTGGTGGCTAGAGGGAGTTCACTTCTAGAAGTCTTCTTTGCAATCTCTGAGGCAAGGATCAAGAGGGAGTTCTATGACTCACTGAGAAGAAGTGAAGGTTGCAGTGTTGCAAGGCCAAGTGTTAAATTCTTCAGCTGCTAAGATCAGAATTTTACAAGACAATCATCTGGATTTGATATTGGTAGCTCCGCAAACCTATTCAGAATAAAGTGATCTGCAATGAGGTCGAGGAGGTCAACCCTGAACTCTCTTCAGTACCAGAGGTGTGCATTGGAAAACATTTATCTAAGGCAAGCGTTGCAGGCAATCTTGGACGATGAGGTTAGAAGGTTGATGCATGTGCTTAAAGATTCAGAGGGAGCCTACTGAACCTGAAGAAGATGGTAATCTAGTTGAACTTGGATCTTTATGTTAGTTTATGGAAACCAATTTTCAGAAGCTTAAGGAGGCTGCAGCTAGTTCAGATCTGGTGGATTCTACTATGTACAGTCAGTTGATTGGATTGTTGATGTATCTATACTAGACTAGATTGCAGTAAGTGCATTTTGTCAAGTTCATGTGTGAACCGAGACAAATACATCTTGTTGTAGCAAAACATATCCTGAGATACTTGCGTGGCACAATTGGATATGGGTTGAGATATTCTTCAGATGTGGACTTGGAGCTGCATGGTTATACTGATTCTGATTGGGCAGGGAGTGTTACTGATCAGAAGAGCACCTCTGGATGTTGCTTCAGTTTGGGATCTGCTATGATTTACTGGTGCAGCAGGAAACATTCATCTGTAGCATTGAGTATAGTAGAGGCAGAGTATATTGCAGCTTGTATGGCAACTCGGGAAGCAATGTGGCTTCGTAAGCTCCTTGCAGGATTGTTTGGACAATCAATGGAGCTTACTATCATTCATTGCGATAACCAGAGCTGTGTGAAGCTTTCTATCAATCCTGTGTTTCATGACAGAACCAAGCATATTGAGATCAAATACCATTGCATCAGAGATATGGTATTGAGGAAAGCTATGCAGTTGAGGTATGTCAGCACTGATGAGTAGACGGTAGACATTCCCCCCAAGCCTCTCTACAAGATAAAGTTTGTGTACTTTCGAGATAAGCTTGGTATGGTGGAGAATACAGCCTTAACTGAGAAGGAGTCTCAGTATCAGTGATCCTCATTAATGATTTCTTCTCTGTGAGAGAAGTTCGAGGTGAAATCCCTTGATTAATGAGTTCTTCTCTGTGAGAGAAGTTCGAGGTGAAATCCCTTGATTCCACCCTTTGGGAGAGCCATGGTGGATGTCATGTGTGTGACTCCATGACAACATCACATGAGAGAGTCCGTGATGATTTTCTTGTATTTGTGTTTCACCCTCTAAGAGAGCCATGGTGAAAGTCATGTTGAGGTGACATCATTGTACATACCATACATGGTTGATATCACGTTGAGGTGATATCTGATATCACGATGAGGTGATATCTTTCTTTAACACATATGGTTGTAGCCATTGTGGTAGATATCACGATGAGGTGATATCATTTCCTTTCTATATATGGTTGTAGCCATTGTGTTGACATCACGATGAGGTGATGTGTCTTGTGCAGCAGGAAGTATTCCTCCCTAGCTGAGAGGGAGTGTTGATGTAATTGCAGCTTCGGGCTTCATACTTCCTTATTTATATGTGATTATTCAATGTAAAGAGACGCTTCACATGGCAACTTTGTAATTATCTTCTTGGCTGGCCTTCCTTGTAAATTGTATTTATTAAATTGAAATTATATTTTTATGATGGCCGACCTTGCATGAAAAGGTATGACCTCTCTCCTTCAAGTTGTATAAATACAAGATCATTCCACTCCATTTGTGCATCAATTAAGTTGGAGTATTTCTTCTCTTCCAAATTCTTCAAGGGCAGATCAATCAAGTGCAGATTGTGAATTATCAAGAGCAAATAGCGAATTTCTTAAGGGCAGATCTGAGTTACAAGGAAGTGCTGATTACTTGTTATCATTGCATCTTGTGAAGGTGCTGCATATCGGCCTTGAGATTGGCCTCATTGTAAAGAGACTTGTTGCCATTATTGATATATTATAGAGAGATATTTGTTGCTGGGTTTTTCCCCTCAAGAGGAGGGTTTTCCCAGGGTATCTGCTGTGTTATTGTGTCTGATTTTTGAATTAATTTTCTGTGCATTAAATCTGATCACAAAACTAACAGAGCATGGGTACATAAGCTTGATACTTTCCTCACACTCAAGCCAATGAGTGAGGTTAAGGCCATACAATTTGCTACTATGCACCTTGAGGGTTTGGCATATGATTGGTGGCATCATTGGCTTGTTTCGTAGAATCATGGGATGATCACTTCATACGATGAGTTCACACGAAAACTCTATCAGATTTGATAGGAAAGATGCGGAAGTCTACTATAGAGATTTGGCACAATTGAAAAAGGTTGGTAGGGTGGACTCCTATGTCAATGAGTTCCAAAAGATTATAGTCATGGTTCCTGATATGTCGGAGAGGAGAGTGACTATGCTCTTTGTTGAAGAATTGAATGGTAGATTGAGGGGGTTGGTGAAGGTTCATAAGCCTAGTACACTTGATGATACTATTGAGCTTGCACTCGACTTAGATACTACTCCTCCACCATTTCAGCCACCAAAGAAAGGTTTTAGAGAAGATAAACCATTTCAAAGGAGTGATAACCAGCCTAAGTCCACACCTCCTAAGTTGGACTTTGATACAAGGAGTGAGGTAAGGAGGAAGAAACTTTGCTTCACTTGCAAGGGACTAGGACATAGATGCCTTGGGAAAGGCAAAGTACACTACATTGAGATCACTCCTGACCTTGAGGATGATGAAGTCCAAGACATCACTTCAGAGAGTGATCATGAGGAGCCATGATTGGAGCTAGATACTAAGGCACAAGGTACTATTGCTTTTCTTTCAGGTGTCCCTAAGTATCATCTCTTTTACTTGAGGGGAATTGTGAGGGGGCAATGGGTCTCATGTTTAGTAGATAGTGGTGCAACACATAATTTCATTGATGAAGGTTTTGTGGCTAAGAGAGGATTGCATGTAGAGGAGTTTTTTGGATTCAATGTCATGTTGGCGAATAAATTCAAGATGAGTTGCAATAGGAAGATACCTCAATTGGCCATTCAATTGGATGACTATTCATTGGTTGATGAATTCTATGTAGTCAACATTGGTGGGATCGAGGTTGTGCTAGGGATCCAATGGTTACAATCACTTGGTTGATATGCTTAGGACTTCCAAAGGATGGAGTTAGAGTTCACATCAAAAGGAAAGCAAGTAGTGTTAAAAGCTATCGATAAGGATCTACCAAAAGACATGACAGCCAAGAGGATGGAGGTTCGGGACAGCCTTTTCATAACTCTAGAGGCGTGTAACTTTCAGCTAGATACACCTCTTGAACCAGCACTTGACGATGGACAACTAACAAAGGATGAGGATTCGTGTGAGTCCCTTGAAGACACCACAAAGAGGTATGATTAAAGTTCTAATTTTTTGTTTTATGACAGCAATTATATTTCTGTGCATAACCATGAGATAGAGCTATGTCACATGAGGGGAATGGTGTTGAGGGATCTCCCAATGTTGGCACTCAAGATGTGAGTGTCAAAAATAGGAATGTATGGTGGATTAGAGCCACAAAGGTTCTGATTTTGCATACCATACTATGGAAGATGTGAAGACGACACAAGATATGTGTGATGGGTGGTTGCAAAGAGCTAGGAGAGCAAAGATGTTGGCTGCCCAAGCGAAACATCACTTGCAAGAGGTCAAGGAATGTTGTAACCAGCTAGATCAAGAAAAGAGGCAAAGGGAGTCACACCTTAGATCTCTATTTCTTCCAAGGGAAGGATGCATAGTGGTGGAACAAGCAAAGGAAAGCAAACAAGAAGAGTACACAGATTTGGGTGGACAAGTGGAAAGGTATGATTCAGAAAATTTCATTCATATATCTGGATTGCATCATGAGTTGCCTTTGTTTGAGGGCCCCTTGAAGGCCCAAACCCTAGAGGAGGTGAGAGTAGTTGAACATACACTTAATGGATCAGCCACTAGTACCAAATGTTCACATGGAGAGGGAAACATAAGTGATTCAGTTTGTGGTGATCCATTGGTCTTTCTTGAAGATTGAGAGTTGGTTACTGACGAAGTGCAACCCTATCATCATAGTGATTCTTTGGTAGCATTGGACGCTGCCCTATTCCAGAGTTTTGTGATGCATGCCATGGAGACACTTGCCTTTCTTGGACATACTTGGGAGGTGAAGCTGCACTTTGACACAAGGTATGGAGGTATTGCTATAATGTTTGATTTTGAGTTACTAATGCTTGTGTTCCAGCTGGACTATGTCATAGGGATTGGAGGAAAGCATGAAGATCTTGGTGTTCCTACCATAGTTTGTGGGGATCCACTCCATACTTTGCTAAGAGTGATTGTCCTACCCTATCTCACATGGAAATCCTATAGGCTACTTGGAGGATAGCAGTTGTTTGGGTGTTTTGGAGGGGTTTGGTTCACCTCTTCATCATTGGGGAAGTGCATGCAGATGACACTATCATCATATGACATTGGAAATGATATTTGCACTCACTTGGGTTTGATTTTCAGTTGGGAGGTTGCTGTTTTGATTGATATCAGCAACATAGGAGGGGCTGATATGTTCTTCTATGCATCTACAAGGGGCATCTTGCACTTTCACGGGGAATCCTTTGAACTTGGAGGGTTGGTTGATGTTCATAGTTCCTTGAGGTACATCTATCTCCTCAATTTTGATAAATGTGGTAGTGTGATGATTTGGGATCTAGGTGGTGGTATGATTGTCATTGCTTGAGGACAAGCAATTTCGGGAAGGGAGGATTGTAGTGTCCCTTTTGGGCGAGCAAGGGAAAATAAAGAGAAAAAAATAATATTAAACATTTTGATTTTTGGTGCCCTAGGGGAGGAGGGAAAATAATATTTAAACCTGATTTTTGGCGCCTAAAATAATTTGATATTTTATTTGGGGCTGAGTGACCCCCCTTTTGGGAGCTATAAGGATAAAGTTGAATAAAAAATAATTAAAAAAATATAATGATTTTAAATTGGGAATTGGCACCAAGTGGGGAATTAAAAACAAAATAAAAAGCAAATTTTTAAAGGGAAAAGTGGTGCCCAAATTGGGCCGACCTATCTGGAGAAATAAGAAGTAATTGCTATATAAACAAGGTCATTTGGAGCTTTTGAAATGATGTGAATTATTCTTCTTTTCTGATCAAGCAATTTTTGCAGCCATTCCAAGGACGAAAACCCTTGTGAATAGTAGAGGAGTTGGACGAAAACCTAGCTCTTCAATGGAGGACTTCATGAGGGAGTTTCACTTGCGCTTCAATGGATTTTGATGTGGATTTTGATGCTCAGATTTTCAGATCAGTTATCAACAACCTTGGAGGGCAGATTTGATGCTAATTTGTTCTAGGGTTTCACCCTAGTGTGGAGCGCCTAAGTTGCTATTGGTGCGCCTTGACTTGGGAGGCGAATTTGGCTAGATTGGAGGTTGTTGACAAGTTTTCAGGGGTTGCTAACCCTACCTACAAACCAGCAGGCCAGCGCACCCTTGTGGTAGGATTTTGAAGGCATTTTTGCCATATATTTGCACTCATCTTTGCAATTGTGTGAGCTGGAGCAGTTCACCCATCTAGGGTTAGTGTAGATCATCATTTCATTTCATATTTTGGCTTGTAAGTGGTGTTTCTTCATATCAGAAAACTATTGTACATTACTGGGCATGTTTGGAGCTCATTTCATGGCGAATTTGCATTCCATAATAGGTCTGATTTTGTAGCAGCAGAATTGAACAATTGATAATCAGATTTTGGCAAGTTTGGATGGTCATTTTGGTATTTCATATTGCTGGTTACATTCATGTTTAAGGTTAGATAAATCTGCTATGTTATTTGAAGCAATTGGGAAAGATATATGTTGCTGTTATTGCATGTTTGAAATTAGAAAATTTACATCAGCAGTTAGGGTTTTTAGCAGAAATTTTGAAGAGTAGAAATTAGGTCAAAGATGTGTTTCAAAAATCAGAAATTTTGCATATATCCTAGTTGGAATATTTCAATTTCTTTCCACTATTTTAGCAGCTTTTGGAGAGGTTTGCTTTAAAACATTTTTTTTGGGATATTTAATTATTATTCTTAAATTTATAAAAGTGTGTTCATTGTAACCGATAAATAAGTGTCTTGGGCACAATGTATGAATATGGTAGTTGAGGCTATGCCTATGATACAAAAACTGTGGTTTAGTTGATTTACTTGTGTTTGTAATTCCATTGATTAAATTGAAGTTGAGTAACTTTGTCAAGCTTTGTTTGATGTCATTTATTCACTAAGTACTAGCTTTGTATGCGACATAGTAATTTATTTCCTGAAATTGTGTGTTTGTTCTTTGTTCAAGTTATTACTCCTTCAATACTTGTTTGCACTAAATAATTGGTCTCTATTAAGGTGTTGTTTGTGTGTTGTTTCTTTCCTTAAATATTGTAAAATCTCATTTGTGAGGCATGGTTGTGAACAATCGGGTGTATGTTTAAGCCAAAAACATAGGCACTTAATTATTTTCATTTTTTATAAAACCCCCTTAGTGAATCTTATGTAGTGTGCATATCTGTATATCTTGTCTATAGTTCTAGTATATGGTCGGTTTAGCTTAGGATAAGGTTTAGTTCAGGTATCAAGGAGCTTCCATGCCTAATTTGAAGAAAGTTTATCCTCACACACTTTTGCTTTGTGTTGCCTTTCAAAAAACAAATTAAAATGCTAACATGATGTCAACAAAGGCTCATCTATAGGACATGTTTTAGCAAAAGTCACTTACAAATTCTGGGCCTATTATGTTTTTGCAATTGACTTGTATGTAATGTATGTACAAGTGCTAAGCTTATGGGCTTGTATTTCATTGTTGAATGCAAATATGGTTGAACGCTTTGTAACAAGTGCCATTAGCTTGTGTAAATTAAAGTGTATTGAAAATTAATCTTATTGAGATAGAAATCAACATTATTCATAATGAAATTTGTATTGAGAATGGCTAATTGGAAATTGAATATTGGAATATCTGAAGCTTGCAATCTTTTTGGCAAATTGGAAAAGGTTTTCTATGTCCATTGTTACAAGAAAGGAAAAAGTTGTGCAGATTTTCTAGCAAATGCAGGTATAGATCAGATGCCATTCTCAACTTTAATGAGTGAAAGGCCATCTTTTTTTTTTTTAATTCAAGGGGTAAACGCTTTTGATCGGAGCTATGAACCGGATACAACCATTCAACAATACCACCCCAACGGGGTTTGAACCTTGGTGGCAAGAACAACAATGCCACCTATAAACCATCACACCGTGCCAATACCGGCTAGTGAAAGGCCATCTTCCTAAGAAGGTTTACCTCCAATTATTTTGGATGGTTGCCTTCCTAAATGATTGCTAGTTTCTTTATTGAAACCTCACCATTTAAGCTGCCTTACCTCTGTGGCTTGAGTTTCATATAGAATGTCCTAACACCCACATGCGTGGAGATTTGGAACTCCTTATTCTCTCCACTTTGAAATATTTAACATGGGGATGCATGGTAGAGGATTAGTCGTTGTTCAAGGAGTAATAATTGTTATTTCTCTCTCACCTGATGGGTTACATGGGAGGGGCTTTTTAGTTGAGGAGGGTAGGCTAGTTTGGTGGTAAAGTTTAAGCCGCTTCTTGAAGACTAACAAAAGGAAAATGGACCTGTCATTGCAAGGAAAGGGAAGAGATACCTTTTGTGGTGTTGGTGTATTTGATAGGCATTTGAAGAACACCTTTGTCATCTTTGACCTAGGTTGTCTTAAATTCATTAATAAAATTCCAGGGTAGGAAGGTATACCTAACACATGTCTCTAGGTCTTGGGCTTCCATAGACTTTAAGGAGAAGCTGAAGGTGTGGGTGGTGGATTTTGATGTGCAAGAATGGGTTTTCTTGATGTTGCTTCCTTCATCTGATGTTCCATTTGGGAAATCGAATGAGAATGAGAACTAGTAATAGGAGGAATGGACAACTTGGAGTGTTGCATAGGATACTTGATCATGTGAAAAGAATTACAGGCTTTTTTTGTATCAGAAGGAAGAATTGGCTGCTTATTGCAAGGATCTTGCACTCTATTTGGATGGTTTGTGGATCATCCATAGGGAGGGCAAACTGGTGTCTCCAGGGTCTAGTGCTCCAAGAAGTAGCTGTCCCTGGAGCCATAGGTGCAAATCAACAACTATACAGAGAATGAAGCTAAGATTGGATCTTGAAGAGGAAGGCTGTTTTGTGTTTGTTGTAGAGTGCTGAGGTGAGGATTTGCCAACTCCAAGTAGTTGCTGGCTGGGAAAGAAACCGATCTTTTGAGCTATCTCTCATTGGCGGTTGTTTGGGATTATTGCCTTTTGCTTCTCTAAAGATGCAGCTAGGTGTAGAGTGGCAGTGTTTAGATGTTTTTTCCATTTTTCTAGTTAAGGTTTTGTGATTAAAAAATATGTAGATAATTCTATCAAATTCAGAGCTTAGATTCATCGCTAGTTGTGGTAGTAGCCTTTCTATAAGGGATTATATAGTGCAATATTAGCTTCATGGACAATCCTTGTTTATCTACACCATTTGTTAAATACCTATGTGAAGAAACACACACACACTTATATTGAGAGGGGGGGTGAATCAGTATAAGAACAATTTTTTCAATTTATAACTTTGGCAATCATAAGCAATAAAAAAAACATCCACACAAGTAAGATCTAGCAAATTAGAACACAAGATGCACACACGATTTTACGTGGAAATCCTTACAAGAGAAAACCATGGCAAAATATTGTTTTTATAGAAATCTTCTTACAACTTTGTAGGCACCGACCCACAAGAGACACCGATCCCCTCCACTAAGCACCAACTCAGCAAGAGAGACCAATCTCTTTGAGTGAGAGGCTCCAATCTCTTGATCTTGCAAAATAAAGGCACCAACCTTCAAAAAGCAAAGTGATTGTAATATTGTTGGATCTGTCCTAGATCCCTTCAAGGACTTCAATGAATCTGCCCACTTCTTCTCATAAATCTGCCTTGAACCTCTTGAACCTCTTGAAAATGGAATTTTTGATGTATGCGAGTCAAATATTTAGAAATTTTCTGGCTACTAGAGCATTATTTAAGAACTTAAAGTATTATAATCTCCATCAATGATGGTTCTTCTGGCTCATGATTGAGACTAAGCTAATGTTTGCGAATTGATATGTGGTGGAACAAGATAAAATTCATTAGCATATACAATAAGGTGATTTAAGAGAGCTTAATTGTGTGATTCCTTGTAATGCCCCCAAAATATTACCTAATAATTAATTAGCTATTGTTGTATATTTGGACAGGAACTAGTTATTATTACATTAATGCGATTAGCATTGATGATAATTATGTTATTGCCATTGTTAATGAAATAATTAATTCATTATTATTATGAAGGATTGCTTGAAGTAGGTTGTCTCAATAGCAAGTGATCGACAGGGTTAGTTGGTAATGGATATCAAAGGAATAAGAGATTTTGGTCTTTCCTCTTATTGCTATATTTTAAGTTATTATACTATTTCAAAATGTTGGTCCTAAAATCAATTATATATGTAAATGACCCTAATAGTTAGCAACAATAAAGTACTAGTTATCAAAATGAATATCAATAGATGGGCTATTATGAATATGGACCTGCTAATGATCATTTAATAAACATTTGTATATTAATAAATTATAAGTTTGACGTGCTAGTGATGCATGATCAATGGAAGAAATTAAGGGAGTGATCGAGTTGAAGATAAGATTAACTCCACCTTGCATATCAAATTACCACCATGCATTAATAATAGAACAAAAATGGTCCAGAAAAGGGAAGGTGTTGTGTAATGGTGGAATGGTTGGATTGAGCCCCTAGTTTTGGAACTGGCAGGTGGAGCTCAATGCACAATGGTTTTTGGGGATTAGGGTTTTTGTTTGGAGGATTAGTACGAGTGGCACTCTCTTGGAGCAGATGGTTGGTTTTCAAAGAGTATTTTGGTGCAGAAGCCAGAAAGAATTATTTTTGTATAGCATTAGGTTTGGCATATCCATGCTTTTACACAAAATTTTTGTGAGCTCCACTTAAAAAAGGGATTTGAGTGTTTAGCCTTCTGAATGTGGGATGGAAAATCATGTGGAACATATCATAGTGTTTTGGAGATTGATTGAGTGAAAAATATCCCAGAACTTGCTTGACTTTGTATTATTTTGAGATTTTGTATTGGAGAGAGTGAAACTTCAATAGAAAAGGTGTGCCAATTGAGGATGTTACTGAAGGGAAGCATATAGTGGCCACAGATTATGACAGGTACATGACTGTTGTAAATGACCTCCACAATTTGAGGGCTGGTCACCTTGTATCCATTCGGGCACAAGAAACACTTGATCACCTTTATCATGTCCTGATATGATGCTCCCTTTGGCAGTTGAGAAAGGGATTGATCATTCTATAAGGATCATTTTTGAGATTGAATAGGAAGGAGGAGGTTACTGTTTAAATTGTGAAGGAGGTCATTTGATAGGAACTACAGAAATTGAATACAGGCTTGCTATTAAAGGTATTGAAGCACCTTAAGAGATCAATAAAGATAATTTGCAAACTTTAGTTTTGACTATGTGATCAAGATCTATGCTTAAATAATGTCACAGAGGGCACAGACATTGTAGTCCACTAAAGGCAGAGGTAGGCAGAACTCGGTTGGATCAGTCATTGTTTGATTCATTGCTTTGTTTTATACTTTCCTTGAAATTATTGTGTCAGTTTGAGAAAGCACAGCCAAAAAGAAAATTGTCAAGAATATTATTGATTGAGGAATGAGGTTCACGACCCAGCAAACTAAAATTGTCAGGAATATTATTGATTGAGGAATGAGGTCCACAACCCAGCAAACTAAATATTGTAAAAGCAATTCAGATTGTACGAGAAGTTGCCAAGGCCTTGGTCTGCTGTTCCTCCCCATATCCTTCCCAAGCTTCATGCATTTGTCATTGAGGTGTATAGAGAAAGGTTTCAAGATTTATAAACAGTGTTTAATCCTTTTAGAGACAAAGTTTGATAAGTATGAATTCATACGCACCTGGGAATCACTACTTCACTGTGCTGAAGAGCAGGGTTGTTTCCAAACCCCATATGCATGGGATGAGAGAAAAACACGTATTTTAAAAGGAAGCCTCCTTAGCCCAGTCCATGTTATTGATGTTAGAGGGAAACTGTCACCCAAGCATCAGGAATTGCGTGCCATAGATGAATTGAACTTCAACAAGCTTAGTGTGGCTGTGAATGTTGATTTGGGAATGATTTTATTTTAGGTAGCAATCGATTGCAAGCTTCCTTAGTCTAATTTTTTCATGATACTATATTTTATGCTCAAATCTAGAAGCAATGTTAACTTCACATGATTTTAAGACTTGTAGATGAGACTGCTGTTTCAACAGGAGAAGCTTCATCAATCATGCAAAAATGTATCTAGTTTACTCAAGTCTATGACAAGACTTGCCTTACCATCTTAATTAGCTTTATTGGTTTTATGTATTCATCCGTATCATATCAATTATACAAAAGTATTAATCCTTGCTGCTATGGAAGCTTTCATTCTGTATGATTCAAGGCCAATCAAGTAAAGTATAATGTTATTTGGGCTTGTTTAAGATGCCTTCAATTGGTATGTGCTGATTGTGCTGGTAGCATGGATCACAATCATGTATGATTTAGGGTTGGTAGCTCAGATTTATCCTTCATATAAGGATATTGCTTTACACACACACACAGACGTGTGCATAGTGTGCATGATTCAAATGTTTGATTACACACACAACACACACAAACACACACATGTGAAAAATGATGACAATATTATGATTTGAATGTTTGACTCTTCAAATTAAGTTTGGTTCAAATTACATATTGATCTAATACGGAACAAATATGGTTGAATTTGTTTATTATGCTTGGTGGCATTCAATGCTTGAAATAGTTAAAGTGAATTATATTATAGATGGATTTGATATGTTGTGAGGTCTTGTAGGGACTGTATGAATTTTGTTTTACTACTGTTTTGTGGGTGGCAGCTGTTAGAGTGTTGTTCGAGAATGTTGTTAACCTAAGAAGGGCTGCATACCTGCAAATTTGAAAATATGAATTCCAAATGTTTAGAAATTTCTATGTCAGTTGAGAATTAAATCTTGATGAGAAGGTTAAATTTGTGTAATTGATGTGTTAATGAAAGTAACAAATACAGTCCTCTAAGAGAACTACATTACCTTGATTCCCCAGATGGGATCTGTGTAGGCAGTCCAAGGTGATGGACTCAGGTGAATAGGTCAGATCTAGGGAATTTGTGTGAATGTTCTTAGAACCTTTTTTTTTGAACCAAAAATGTGTGAACTTAGGTTTTGTATCTATGGGATTAGTATGGGGACATGTTAAGTGTGTTTTAGAACAAAAAGAATAATCTAACATGTTAATGGATGCACTTAGAAAAAAATAATTAGTTGAAATTTATGTAATTAAGTGATTTATTTTATGATCAAATTGGAGATGTCATTACATTCTTGGTCAATCTTATTTGACTTCATCTTATTTTTTAGAAATATCTGTTCGAAATGCCATTTTATTCAATTTTAGCTTTTTAAATGTCAAATGGTCCTTAATAATCAAATGTTATTAAGGCATTTCATTTAAACATTGTCAGTGGACCAAGGGCAAAAGAAAGAGATCTTGGTTGGGGACAGCATAGGCTGAAGAGGCCATCATGTTGAACTGCCACCTGGATCAATTTTCCTGTCTCTGTACCCATTGGATATCCTTTGCCTTATTTTTTCAGATGATCAATCTCAGATCAATCAAATGGTCCAAAAGGCTAATGAACAAAAATCCATCATTAAATTATCAGGAAGAAAGCAAGATGAGTTAATCATGCTGACAGTGCATTACAAAAGGACAACAAACAAATGTCAATCAAATTTATGGAAAGGTCAATTAAACAAAGAATTCATTTACATAATAAATAATTAGCGATCAAGCAATGCATGCAAATCATGTTGATAGTGCCGTAAATAGCTTACAAATGCTGCAATAAGTTAGGGTAGTTTAAAGTGACTATGACTCACCATTATAGGGTATATGACTAAGTGGTATCACAAATCACTTATGTTTTATCATGTTACGAAAACTACATAATGGAAACTCTTCTAAGAAGACCAATGCACTTTTAATTGTATAGATTAAAGTGGTGACTATCAAGAACACTATTGCCTAGTACATGATAAGAGGTTAATTCTATTTTATATTGTGTTGAATAGATATGCATGATATATTCTCACTAAGCTTAATTAGCGGGTTGACATACAACCTTAGACTTGGCTAACATTTGGGTCTTAGTTGTGTAAATTTTACGATATAGAATAGTTGAGTGGTCCTTATTACTTTAAAATTATATTTATGAGATTTTTTGGGATATTTTTATTTGATGAATCATTTGAAATAGAAAATAATTATTTTCCATATGAGAACATCACTATCTCCAATAGCTTTTTTCCAAAATGTAGTTTTATTTTCATTAATGAAGTAAATTTAACATATAGAATTGGATACCAATTTGTGGCTTCTTATAAACAAACCTAAAGGCTAGATGTATCAATTTGTGGAATTATCGAGGGATGATACATAAGAATGCTACTATGAGGAGACAAATAAAATATAGTAACATTTCCTCTTATCTTAGTTATCTTAGAATAAATTGATATTTGAAATTCAAGCTGAAATTATTCATTGGATTAGATTTGACTTCTTTGATTTGGAAGTAATTGAAACAAGATAGGTATTCAATATTGTCACTACTTTTATTTTATATATTGGACCCTACAGGACACAAGATCTTGTGGCATTGTCTGGAGCCCACACTCTAGGGAATAAAGGTTTTGGAAATCCTACATCTTTTGACAATGCGTACTTCCGCACACTTTTGGAAAAACCATGGTTAAAAGCAAGTAAGTAAATATCTATGCCATGTTGATTAAACACTACTTAAAATATACTACATATTTGAGTTTTTTTCTTGATGTGATTTTTTTTTATCATTATTTGGCAAATGTTTTTCCATCTATCATGATTTCCTAAGAAAGTGAATGCAAGGAAAAATTTAGCATTTAGGACTTGACCGAAATGGCTAATAAGAACTACTAGTATATGTAATATGTTGCATTAGAAATTGAGAAATTGCAAATATGTAGTGTAGATGATAGATTTACACTAAAAGCAAAATATCCCATAACTAAAAGGAATAACATATAAGTTTTAGTCATTTTGTTTGGACCAATTGTATGAAAAGACTTAAATGAGGTATAAATTGGATGTTTTAAAACATGTTTTTATCCCAAGAATTAGAGTATGATGTTTGATTGTCCATCTTGTGCATTCTCTAAAGTGATATAATTGCATTCTTATCTCAAATCCTTTCTATTGTCATCCCAAGTTAGAAATATGGCTTTGGATCGAGTTGCTAAGAATTTTTTTTTCTCTTATAGTCTCCTCCTAGCTAGTATTGACATCATTTAAAAATACAATATCTTTAGACAAGCTAAGCCCATCAAGAGATCACCTACCCAAATTTATCCATGCACATCTCATGCATTCTCTAAAGTGCTACAGTGGCATTCTTATCTCAAACCCTTGCATTACAAATATGGATTTTCATTTAGTTGCTAAAAAAGAATTCTTCTCCTATGCTCTTCTCCTAGCTAGTATTGACTTCATTTGGTGATACAATATCTTCAAACAAGTAAGCCTATCTAGAGATCACCTACTCAAATTTATCCACCTGCATATCCCCAAAATAATTGTGAAATCACCATTCCTTGTTAATAAGAGAATGAGTACTACTTGAAATTGGACAACGATTTTAGATCCAATTCTTGTTGGAGGATATGGAAAACCAACAATTGCTTCTAAGAATGCAATGATTTGTTTCTTCATGGTTTTTTATCTTGGCCAAGGAACCTTCAAGGCTTGGGTACAAGAGTAATGAAAACCTCCTAGCTCAATGCATATCCTTATGATGACCAAAGATAATTCTAGGGCAATCTTTGCTAGGAGGATTGAGAAGTGAGCTATATGTAGGGAGGACCTTGGTTTACAAATAAATTAGGGCTTTTCATAAAATCTTGAGCCCTCACTTTCAACCCAAGAAATGATTTCTTGAGGACAATCACTATTTGGGTACATCTTCCTCTTCTAATAACCACTTTTGGAGGTAGATTTTTTTATTTCAGATACTTGATGGTAGAATTGGTTGAGGCATCAAAATTTACTTTTCTCCTTGGGACTTGGAACCATGGTCAACTTTGTGTGAATATTAAGAACACCCTTCCAAATTGACTATACCTCAAATTAGAGGGGATGGAAATTCCTCCCATAGAGGAAAGTCCTGTATTGATGATCTAGGAGGATATGTGATTTTGATTCACATTCACATTTAATTGTGTTACTTCTTTCCATAATTTGTCGTCACCACAAACTTAAGGACCTCTTTTGGAACACATAAATATACCATGAAGTTTTAACTCCACTTATGCTACATATCTTTGATAATATCAACCCTATTCTTTTCAATTCTATAGCATTTCAAGAAAATGACAAATATGATAGAGGATGAGTAGTTGTATTTCTTGTAACTACCAAGATGTTCCTTCAACTTTCATTCTTTGATGGTTTACACCAAAATAATACATATAGGCACCTTGTGGCATACATCCAACCTCTCATATTGGTTTTGTAGAGTACAATCTTGTGATTTACAATTCTAGCATGGTACCTTCTTGTTTTGGAATTTTCTTTTTGAGTAACCCGGATTAACATTTGCATTCTATCATTCATTCATTCACTTTTGTTTGTGACACATTTATATATATTTAAGGGTGTTGTCCCTTAGGCACATGTGGGCCCTAGATAAGTGGTATTAGAGCATGCAATCATTCTCTATATCACATTCTATTGGTATTTTCTCATTTGAAGCTTTTTATGCATTTTTTTATGTTTGTTCACGTGAGGTTCAAGTACAAGAAGATTGGCCTCAAAACTTGTGACCCTTTGTTGTATAATCCTTAACAATTGCACCAAATGGCAAGCAAATGTACACCATAGATGCCAACTTGAGAAGTGTTTCAAAAGATGATAGAGAATCTTTGCAATGAGAAGGTGATCTAGAGCAACATTATGCACAAGAAAAGGAAGGTATTATTTATCACTTTACTCAATTCTTGTATGTTCAATCTCCTTCCAACTTATTGAATTTAACCAAACATATTGTTTGGAGGTCAAACACCATACAAGGTAGAAGTCAATCTAGATATTGAGGAAGGGATCATAGATAACTTTTCTCAACTCCTATATGTTCAATCTCCTTCCAACCTATAGACTTTAGCAGTAAATAGACTATTTGGAGGTCAAACACCATATAAGGTACAAGTCAATCTGGATATCTCCTTTTTAAGGTAAAATAGGTGTAGTTGATCTAGATAAATGGCTTAACCTTATTTATTTATACTATGCAATCAATTGATTTTCTAATCAAGAAAAGATAGCATTGCTCTTTAAAAAGTTTTCTTGTCGACAAAAAAATGATGGAATAATTAGTTCGCTACCCAAGAGAGTGACTTTATACCTATAATATATGGAATGGTTTTGTTGAAGCTCTGAAAGAAACATTTTACCTCATTGGAAAATCCAACCACCATTTAATTAAATATTACCAACTCAATTAAGGTCATGATCTATTTGTTCAAGAATATATTAATGTATTCCATACCTTAACTTCAAAGTTGAACTTTCAAGAGTTCAAACAAAATCTCATTTTGAAGTATAAGTTAGGATTTAGACCCTATATTCAAAAAGACATAGAATTCCTCCATATTTCCCCATTCAGAGAAGCCTGTGTATATTTGCACATTCAAAGTAAACACTAAGCAAAAGCCTAAGAGTAAAGATTCAAAGTCTAAGTCCTAGAATAAGAATATGCAAGGAAAAGGACCTCCATGTCGTTTCGAGAAGAAGAATATATCTCCTAAGGAGCCAATATAGTGGTGTACACTACACAATTTCAACAAACACTAAATTGAGGAATGTTAGAGTAGAAATCCTTTTGTTTGCACAAATTGAAGCATCTTTTTCTACTTCAAGAAAAGATGATAAAGGCAAATAAATGATGGATTGTGTTCCAAGTGCCATGGAAGGATTGTAAACATTGTCTCATCTCATCTTTGTATTCAAATCCAAAATAAGCAAAGTGATTGTTTCATTCTCAAATATAGGTTAATGAACAACTTATACACTTCAGTATTGACAGTGGTAGCCAAAAAAAAAAGTTTCTCTAGAAGCAATTTGAAGATGGTACTTGTGATGACACCTCATCCACAACCATACACCATTGGATGGTTTAGCTCGGATTTTGAGAAGCAAACCATTCATTAGTAGAGGTGTTTGATGTTTTACTTGGGTAACTATATCGCTTCCAATGTCATGCAATCTATGAATAAAATCCTAGTACACCATCATAGATGTTTTTTAGGATAAATACCACATATAAGAAATAGTTACTAGGATTTGACTCATTAGCACCAAGTAGTGTAAGAAGTTGACTTGTTCATTAGTTCTAGCAAGTAATTTGTGCTCTTGATGGTTAGATTTGAGTGTAAGAAAGATTTCTTTGAGGTACTAGTTGACATTGTACTTCCCTCAACACAACAACAATAGTTGAATAAAATGTTGTAATCACCTATTGGAGTGCAAAAGAAATGTATATTGAATCATACTAATGATTTAATTCCAGGACCATCTCTTCCTAATGCCTTTGTATATGATTGCGCATTCCTAGAGAATGAAGAAATCAAGCATAAACTCCATTAACTTGTGGAAAAAAACACATCAAGGCCAATTCTTTGCTTTGCTTTGTGACAACCTAAAAGTTCTCACGACACAAAAGGATTGTGTAATCAGGTTTTGGAGATCAACTATACACAATCACTGTGAAGAATCACTATCCTTATCCCAAGGTTAAGAGGACCACTTGGAACAACTTTACAATGTCAAATACTTCATAAAAGTGATCGGAAGTCAAGGTACAATCAAATCCAATTAAACCATCAAATTTTTGGAGGACAACATTAAAAGATGAAGGGGATTTAATCATTTGGTTATGCCCTTCAAATTGATTAATGCACCCATACATTTATGCAAATGATGAATGCCACACTTTAGCTATTCACAAATTCATTTATTGGTGGCCATCTTGATGATTCCTATTTTTAGCAAACATTGGAGGAACATTTGCAACATATTTATCAAGTGATCAACACTTTGAGATAGCACAAGTATAAAATTATTTTAAAATGTTATTTTTCCATTAAAGAAATATAGTGCCTTGGGTATATTGTTGATGCACATGGAGTACATGTGATTTTGACAAAAAATCATGTCATGTAAATGGCCTATGCTAAAGACCCTTACAAAACTTAGAAGTTTTTTGGATTTGGAAAAATTTTGTACAAATTTTGTTCTTGGATTTTCTAACATCACTTGGCCGTTGAATCATGTTATTAAAGGTGGCAACAAAGCAACTTTCACTTGTTCAACCACACAACAAAAAGCATTTGAAAAGTTGAAATGCAAACTCTATATCATGCCAATATTTGTATTACCTAATCTTTAACAACCATTTGAGATTGAGATTAAAGCATTTGCATATGTGCATAAATTAGTCCTCACACAATTTTGCTAGGAAATAACTTACCATAGTGAAACACTACTTCATAAGAAGGTATCACCATATGACCAAAAAACTTATGCTATTGTCCAAGCATGTAAGCATTATGTATTGGGAAAAGAGACCAACATCCATATAAATCACAATTTTTTTTAGTTGTTGCAAGCACAAACCAAATTGCAAAAGGATTTGTATAAAAAATGGTCTCCACATCTTCAACAGTTCCACTTGAACATCAAGCACAAGAAGGGAAGTGCAAACCCAATAGTAGATTGTCTAAGCAAACATTCAGTCCAAGCTCTTCTTTGTGCTTGACATAGGTTGACATGAAACAAGCATTTAGCTAGAATTCTACAAATTTTATTTTAATTGTCTAGAGTTCTATCATACACTACATAACAAGAAGACTTTCAAACTCCTACTTGTAGGGTGAAATATTGTATCATTTAGGAAAGTTGTGTGCACAACACAAGTTAGATCACCAAAATGTGTTATGGGAAGCTCACTTTAGTAGGGTCATTTCTGGAGTTGAAAGCTTCTTTTGGTTTTGAAGAATGATCTTTTTAGAGTGTCTTAGATTTGACATAATGAAATACATCAAATATTGTACCACTTGTGTTTTAGCCAAGGCGACTAACAAGAAATATGCATTTCTTTGCCAATGTTGAACAAGGCTTGGGAATCAATTTTAATGAATTTCCTTTCAAAGGTCCCTACAACTACCATGGTAATGATTATGTCTATGTTGTGGTTAATAGATTATAGAAGATAGTAATTCTTTTTTATTGTAAAAAGTCTATCTCAATTATAGAAGCAACTCAATTGTACTTTCAAAATTTACGAGTTCACTTTGGCTTATTAGCTATCATCATATTTGATTGAGACACCAAATTCTTGAGCCAATTCTAGAAAGCGCTTTGGCTTCAACACCTAGCTTGTGCTATTAAAATAAAACAATAATAGCAAAACATTCTCCTTTTAGTTTTGCAATATCAATTGTCAAAAGAAAGTTGAAGAACTTGATTCTACTTCTAGATTTGCAATGTCAATTGTCATGGGAAAGTTGAAGCACTTGAAAGCAAAGATTATTGAATCAAATACATTGGTCTTTAGCAATTTATTCCACTATCTGAAAGACACTCAACACCAATTAGCCCACATTTAGAAATAGATTGGAGAAGTGGTATTCTTAGAGGATCGTGAAATTCAAGAGCATTAGCTTATTGTAGGACCTAAAAATCTTGAATAGAGTGAAGAAAATTGCTATAGACATAATTCTTGAATAATATGGGTTAGATAAAATTCAAACATAATTCGGTTCCATCAAATTGTATTAAACAAGTAACAAATTGTTGCCCCTAGAATCAAATGATTTGATGACAGTGTGTTGGGAAGTCCTAGGAAATACTAGCTATTGTAATTAATAGGGCAACATATGGATAGCATGGCAACAAAGAAAGAATTTTCTACCATACCACCTATAATGATCAAGAGGAGAATAATCAAATGCATTCTCCAATAACAATTTGAATTCTATGAGATGGTATTCTCCTTTATCCAAACCAAAGCTCTTGGTCTAGATGAGTTCTTAATGCAATAGGCAGGTTGGAGCAAGATACTTGTGTTGGAACATTACATCTTAGTATAATAAATATAAGTTAGATAATTAAATATAAATGATTGTTAGTACAAAATAAAATAATATTTAATGTCGTAGTTAGTTGGGTGGGTAAGTTTTGTATGGGAAACCACATGCTTTGAAAGTCAATGCATATCACTAAATGAAATCCTTGATGATAATTAATATTATTTACATTTTCAATGTTATCTATGAGAGAAATATGGTTTAATTTTTTCAATATATGTGTTGGAAATTTCAATATGGTGTTGAGTAGGTTTGATCAAAATCGTGGCATAAGAGATGGAAGGAAATTGAAGGAACTGGTAGTGTTGTGAACCAATTTCCTAGTTTGAGAGTGCTAGATGTCCTTTGCATTATATATTTGTAGTGTCAATAACCCATGGGCCCAAAAGGAGACAAGGAAAGATCAATAATTTTCACGCATCCTACAATAATGTTTACAAGGTTTTGAGGATGCATATGAAGCAAAAGTTTTACCAAATTATGGCAAATGCTAGAACAATTTGCACTAACATTTCAACATTGTTTATTCTCTTTCTCTAACGATCTATAGCCATATAGCCATTAGGTTTACAATTATGGTATTTCCACGATAGTGAATTCAATTTGGAAGTATGATAAAGTATTGTTTGTTTGAGATACAAAGGGCAAAAGCAGACTGAGACTTGTTTAGTGATTTTATCTAACACTCAATTTTCTCTCTCTATACATTCCTATGTCGATTGGAGAATCTATGTAATATACTATGGCTTGTGAAGACAAAGACTTTATTGAATATGCATTGATTTCTCCAACTAATAATTGCTATTGTCAGTTTTCAACAAAAAAAAGTTTATTTTGACCATATGATTAGGTAAGATGGAATGAAGGTCTTTGAAAGTCAAAATTTTTATGAGTTGTGGATTGGTAAAGTTTGGGTAGATTTGTTATTGCATGGTTTAATGGAGATTTAAAATGGTGGGAGGCCAAGATTTATGCTTGCATTATACTTGGAGTAAAATAAATTTTAAACATATAATGCTTTCATTATTATCAAATGTGATGTGAAGCATGATTAATAAAAGTGTTGACTAAGTCACTTC
The DNA here is from genome assembly GCA_007258455.2 of Sequoia sempervirens. Lineage (NCBI taxonomy): Eukaryota > Viridiplantae > Streptophyta > Pinopsida > Cupressales > Cupressaceae > Sequoia > Sequoia sempervirens. Next base: position 16,589,442 of record VDFB02047230.1, on the reverse strand, counting down.
TTTTGAAGACAAGTTAAAATTGTAAGATATTGAGAAGGGAGTTTATTTTTAAAGAGGTAGTAAGTTGAAAGTCCACTTCTTTTATTTTTTTTAGCAAAGTAATATTTTTATAGTGATGTTTGGAAGTCAAATTATCTTGGTGAAATAAGAGATTTTTTATTTATGTGTGTATTGGTAAAGGATTTTGTTTGTAACTCATCATAAAAGGTGCATTTTCACTAGAAATCAACACCTTGAAAATGATTTTTTTTAGCACGTCACCTTTTATGCTTGTGCTTCCAAAGTTATCGACACCATCCATGCTACATCTAATAAGGCTCTCAAAGAATCACATGTGACATTAGGTGAATAGAATGTAAAAGAGAAAGATGAGGTTGGAAGCACCTGAGATTGAGTAATCTCTCCATCTTGAGCTAGCTTCTTACTTTGAGATGGTAGATTGATTGATTGTCACCAACATATTTGTGTCCCTACTTGGATCAAGTGGGGCTTGGAAATTTCTAACTACAAATAGTTGAATATAGAAGTCCACACTTTGAAGACAAGTAGGGATCTAGTTAGAGGAAACTCGGTACATGAATGATTGCCTAGATAGTTTAGGCATTTGTGAGTCTTGGGATTTACGCCTTACCAAGGTCATGAGACAACTTGATGGAGGACTATGGTTGTAGCTCAACATGAATGGTTGTCCAATAATGTGGGAGATTTATAATTCAAGAGTTTGGGGAGGTGGAATTCAAGAACTTGGGAATTCAACTTGCGAGCTATGCATTTACAAGGTTTACAAGGCATCTTGATGGATTTCTACTTGGCCCAACAACTATTTTCAAAGAGAAGTTTATGATGAACATGTGGTTTTGTTTGGTTATTATGTAATGAGTGGGGGAGTGTTGGAATATTACATCTTAATATAGTAAATATAAGTTAGATATTTAATTATAATAAATAATTGTTAGTATAGAAATAAAACAATGGTTAGTTATGTGGTAGTTAGTTGGGCAGTGAAGTTTTATACAAGAAGCCACATACTTTAGAAGCCAATGCATATCAATTAATGAAATCCTCAATGAGCATTAATATTATTTACATATTCAATGTATTTGATTAAGGTAAGTGGGAAACAAGGGTCTTGAACCCTTTACAAAGGTAGCTAAAAGGTTGGATGGAACATGCCAAAAACTACAAAGAAGCAATGCAATAGAGAAAGAGAAACAGTTGTAGTCAAGCTACCTTACAAAACTACTAACAAGTTTGTAGGGACCATCAATGTCCCACTTTGACAACCCCAAATCAAGAGGGGTTAACCTAACACCCATAACACATGAATGAGATTGGGAAGAGGAAGAAGGAAGAACTTTCCTCCTCTTATGAACAACAATCCAAACAATATTGTCATCCAAATGCTTGTCACACGGGGGAGCATGAGGAGAAACCTCCACAGAGGGCCTATTAGCACACAAAATCACATACGCAAGAGGGCATTCCCCCACAAGGAGTCCAACAACATGAGAAGAATGGTAAGGAGGTTCCAAAGTTGAAGGTAGATCAATTCACAAGGGGAGGGAAGGAGGTTCCACCATAGAGTTCGAGGGCGTTGGAGCTGCACTAGAAGCAAGAGACATCATCATCCTAGGAGGAGTTATTCGACGAATCAACATAATCGTGGATAGTTAAGTGGTCCTCAATATCATCCTTCCACCATGTAGCAGAGCCCTTGTGGTGAGAGAGAGGACAATTTGTAGCTAGGTGATTGATGGAGAAGCATCGTCGACATCTGAAGGGAAGGCCCTCATAATCAAGAGGTTGAGTCAAAGGCATGTCCCCAACCATCAAAACCACATCTCCATGAAGGGGCTTGGAGATGCCAATATCCACTAGAATGCACACAAATGTGGAGTGCCCCATGAGGGAAGTAGCATCATCAACTTTCAAGAAGTGACCAATAGAATTGTCAATGGTCTCATAACAAGAAGGCTCCCAAAACTGTAGAGGGAGGTTCAAAAGTTTGAACCACATCGGATGCACATTTAGTGGCTCAATAGGATTAAAGGAAGTTGTCCAAGGCTTGGCAAAGAGAGTGCTCCCCCCAAGCCCACAACTTGCCCAACGCCAAATCCTTATCCTCAAAGGAGGCAAAGAATGAAATGAAAAAAACCTTAAGCAAAGGGGAAGAGTTTAATCTTACCCACCACAAGAGGCTTCCAAGAATCCAACACCCATTTGTGAAGATTTGGAAGTGAAGGCCACATATTGGAGAATCTGCACATCAGACCTCTATGTTGGTAGAAGTCCTCATTTTCCACCACATCTTGGTCACAAATCACCATCGGGGATGATTTGGCACAAGGAAGAGGATGAGATTTCCTTCTCGAAGGGTGAGCAACACCAAAGCCAACAACCTAAGTGAAGGTGTGTCTATTAATAATAGAAGTTGGCACATAAGGTGCAACAACAACAACAACAACAACAAACCACACACCAGTTGTAGCAACAAAAGAACCTGTGGTTGCACTAGAGGCAAGAAGTCCACCCACAATAGATGAAGCCAAGCCAAACGATGCAACAACAAACATAGATGGAGGGAGCACACCCACAATAGATGAAACTCTTGTGGCATAAGTAACACAACCTAATGACACACCAACAATCTCAATAGTAGAAGTTGGCACAAAAGGTGCAACAACAACAACAGTAGACTGCACACCATTCAAAACAATAGAAGGGCCCATGGATGCACCAGAGACAGGAAGTCCACCTGCAATAGATGAAACTGAGGCAAATAGCGCATCAGTTGATGTAGAGATTGGGAGCACATCCACAACAAAAAAACTCCAACAACAGAAGTAATAGAGCATAACGGTGCACCAACAAAAAATGCAAAGGAAGCATGGATCCTTGTGATAAACATTAGACAAGCGGGAGGAGCAAGAGAGCCCATTTCAATTTTTTATTTTTTTTTTTAACTTTTTGGTGTGTTAGTTCACCAAGGTAAGCAATCTCCATTGTTGACACGGTAGAGAGTGACTCCATGGGGTTTGAACCTTGGTTGTCGGTCCTACAAGCAAGAAGCCCCACCATTTCACCAAAGGGTCTCCCTAAATTTTTTTGGTGTGTTAACACCAAGGTAAGCAATCTCCATTGTTGACATGGTAAAGAGCGATCCCGCGAGGTTTGAACCTTTGGTTGTTGGCCCTATAGGCAAGAAGCCCCACCATTTCACCAAAGGGTCTCCCCTTACAACTTTTCAGTGTGTTAACACCAAGGTAAGCAATCTCCATTATTGACACAATAGAGAGTGACCCCATGAGGTTTGAACCTTGGTTGTTAGCCCTATAGAATGAAAGAGTATCACATGATTTCATGAAGTTGTCAAAGTTATACATAAAGTTATCGCATTGATGATCAACAAATATCAATACAAAGTTTGACAAGATTGTTCAATTCAATTCAACTCCATAGAATTACAAATAGGTGAATGACCTCCACACAAGCTTTTGTTGTATAGGCTTTACATTAACTTACATAAGTTCATTCATTAAACATTAGACAATGGCTTGACTTTAACTTTTGATTCACAATTTTTGTGGAAGAAGTTTGACATCAACTCTCATTACATTGTATGTGTAAATGACACATATTTATAACATTCCATTTATAGCTTCTTAAGCTTTAAAAATAAATTAAAAAAATTGCTTTGAAATCAATTCTATCTGCATCTTTTGAAAATAAAATAAAATATTGCTTTTTTTCCATTTTTGCTTCTCATCTTGAGCATCCATTTGAATCATGGGATTTGATATTCTGATTTTGTCTTTTAATTTTCTTTAATTGATTCTCAATCTTGGTGTGGATGTCACTTTGAATGAAGGGCTTAGAGCTTATGATTTTTCTCCTTTATTTCACTTTATTTTCCTTCCAATTTTTGCTTGAGTGCATATACTAACTTAGGTGCTACTTTTCCTTTGTTTGTATATTCATTTTGTCAAGAAAAACATGTTATTTTGGTGTCTAGAAGAACTTAGATGCCCAATTGTGTTTTTTTTAACTTGATCTTAGTATCAATATACATTCTAATGTGGTTCTCATCAAGAATTTTCTTATGTGTATATCAATTTTTAGTTGCTTTGATTTTGGACACCAAATTAGGGATTTGAACAACTTAACGCTAAATTGGAAGCACATCAAGAATTTTCCCTGACAGATGTCAGATCAAGAATTCCATGCCTCGAATGCCAAAATCAAAAGTTGATATTCTTCAGGGATTTGGACCACTTAATGCCAAATTGGGACTCATCAAGGATTTTCCTCAATGAACACCAAATCAAAATTCTATGCCTCAAATGCCAAAAACAAAAGTTGGCACTCGTTAGGGATTTTCCCTAATGGATGTTAAATTGAAAATTCCATGCCTTGAATGCCAAATTTGGGTAACTAATGAATTTTCCTTGACGGATGTTAGATCAAGAATTCCATGCCTTGAATGCCAAAATCAAAAGTTGATATTCATCATGGATTTGGACCACTTAATGCCAAATTGGCACTCATCAAGGATTTTCCTCAATGAACACCAAATCAAAATTTTATGCCTCAAATGCCAAAAACAAAAGTTGGCACTTGTTAGGGATTTTCCCTAATGGATGTTAAATTGAAAATTTCATGCCTCGAATGCCAAATTTGGGTAACTAATGAATTGGATGTGAAAATCAAATATTTTAAAATATGATGCAAAAAATGAATAAGGCATGGGCGCTTGGAGTGCTTTTTGATGAATTTTTGAATGATTGCATAGATTTTTTTATTATTTTATTAAAATTGCTCCATTCTTCTATTCTCAAATGTAGCACCATAAAACCTCTAACTTTGATGAGGTTTCACCCATTTTACTGTCTTTTGAAACCATTTTTGCTCAATGAAGCTTGAATCTACATTGTTGACCTTCTGCCATTGCCATCTATAGCATATTTCCAAAAAAGAAAAAAACAGGAAAAAAAGAACTTTCAAAAAATAGAAAGTTGTGATTTTTGTGCTCATCTCCTCGATTTGAGACATAATGGAAAAACAAAAAGAAACTTTTTTAAAAATAGAAAGTTTATTTCTAGACTTGACTAAAAATGTCAGTCTTGAATATTGGACCCTCCAAAGTGAAAACTTTATGCTTGGAAAAAGACCCTCATATATGATTATGTCTCAATGTACTGGAGAATATTTTCCTTAAGCCTCAATCCTTCTTGGTTATGCCTGGTGTTCGCCATCATTGTCTTTCTTTGGATTTCACCTATTTTTTCCTCTATTGGTTTGGAGTTGAAGCCTTCTTAGGGTTCATAGCTTCATATTTTTTGTGACAAGCAACCTACATACATCCTTGGTGCACCAAAACATACCAACACCTAAGGACAACCATGTTGACATGAAATAGTAAAACACAACATAATTGACATTGATGTGACAAGAATGACCTAACATTTAGCTACAAATATGATTAAACTTAATTTTTTAGGAGTAACAAATTTGAGTACCAACTTTTGTGATTTTGAATTAAGTTGGATAGACTAATTTGATCTATGGGGTGTGTTAAATCGAGTGTCAATCTATTATAGGATTTAGGTAGACATTTGCAATAAAATTTTCCTCTAACCAAGCATGGATTATGGCAATGGTATTGCCTTATGAGAAATTTGTTTATGATTATGATCATGATTTGACTTAATTGTATTGGAGACAACTTAAGATAATTAGATCGGTGTTAATTTGGTTCCTATTATAATGCTTGCACGGTAGCATTTATTCTCATTCAAGTGGTTTAAGTGCTTTTCTTAGATTTACTTGTTTGGTTACTAACCTAAATTTTCTCAAAATTGCTTAGTGAGAATTTGAGTGTTAAATTGGTTTGAGTATAATATAGATGAAATATTGTTATAATTTGACTAGAAAACTAGGATTGGAATCTAAATGTGAATAGTGTTTTACGAAAAATTGAGGGGATTTATTCACATTGAACCGTGAGTTGTGCAACTGAAGAGAATTGGGGGGGGGGATCTTTAGGGGTAGCATTTGGTGAAGGGGACCATGAGGAGCTTGAATTGTAATCCGAAATAGAAATTTGGGGAGGTTCCTCATTAAACGACACCTTTTTCTTACCAAAGAGAGTAGGGGAATCAAACACAGGCTTTTCCTTTTCAAGCTTTAGGGGGGTTAGACCTAGTCACTCTGGGATGATGGAGGGGGAGTAAAATAGGTAGCTGAAGATGGGTTTATGGGGTTACCCTCTGAAATATCAGCAACACCCTTGTGAACAAGGGAAGGGTTAACAACACGAGGGAGGGAAGATAAGGTTGATGAGATAGCCACATTATACCAATAGAGTTTGTAAATCAAACCTTGATGAAGGGGCAAGGGTTTCCCATTTTCTTGCACAACTTTAATGGATTGTTCCAATGAGGAGTGGATCCAGAAACCGAAATTCATTTTTATGTTGTGGCGGAAATGATTTAACATAGGAAACAAATGAGCATGAAATCTTTTAAAATGAACATCGAGGGTAACATAACTCATTAACACCTCGGCTATCTTCTTCCACACAACACGCAAATACTCTCTATTATAACCATTCTGCAACCTGTTGACTTTCTCACCTTTCTTTAAGAATTTTTCCATATCTCTTTGATAGTGCCCTTTAGGTTTTTTAGGAATATTAGCCCCCTCCAGTGAGAGGCCTATTGTCGCTGAAATAAGCTCCATAAAAACAAAGGAGAGGCCTTGAACCTCGACAAGGCCTCCCTTCCAAGAATTCACAAACTTCACAAAGAGGTTAGGGTCATGAACTTTCATGGCTTCAATGTACGAGAGATTCCCTTTTTGTAGGATAGGCCATATCTCAACGTCATTTCTCAAAGAGTCGCATCTGTTGGGCTCTTCTTGAACCAGTTCCCTACCCATATTGTTCAACATGGGAGCAATGGAATAGTAGTTTAAAACTAGTTGTTGATGACTCTAGAAGCTTTTAGCAACCACAGATGAGGAAATCTTGATAAATGGAGATCAAATGAAATAGTCTACTTAGACTTCTCTCAACAAGATAGGTAAGCTAAATTTTGGTGGGGCTTTTAGAGGAAACCAAGACATAGTTATTATAAATTGCTAGTTGAGAGACCACACAAGCACATTCTTAGGTGGGCCAACGATTTTCATCCCCAAAAAACTAATGACAAGGTAGACACTTTAGACTTAGGCAAAGACTTGAAACTAGGTGAGGGAAAAAGGCTTTGAAAAACTAATGGTTAAGAAAGACCCAACCTTAATAATTGAAGCCATGCAAAGTTTGAAGACTATTGATTGAAAATTTAACAACATTTTAAATGAAGCATGTAGATTCAACCTATCCTTTAAGGGCATCTCATTCTGCCACTGTTATAGAGAGTGCAATAAGCTGACAAAAATTTTAGTCAATCAAAGAATTGAGAAGTTCCCTCTAGCCTCTTCCCATGACATGATGAGGATTGTTGGGAAGGATTGTTAACTTTTTTGTAATTGAACAGGAGTACTATCCCAAAATCCTTATCATTTTTTCATCCTTAGATGATGCCCATGGACAACAAAGTTGTGAGACATCATATTGGGCTTCATATGAAATGCAATTTGAAAAGTTGGACATCAATTGTAACATCCCATCACATACTTAGAGCTAGGATAATCATTATCGTTTATAAGAAAATACCATTAGAAGATTGATAATAATTGAAGTTTGGAGCCTCTTAATTATTCATCAATACGCATGTAACCAAAATTCTCCTTGGATTTGACAATCTAGAAATGTGCATCATAAATTCACCACTCTCAATGTCATTATTATGGAATGCCTTACTCATTCCAGTAATCAATCCATAATCAACTGGCATATGGAAAGTTTAAATTTATATACATTTCTTTCATTCTCATATTGTGTTCTTTGTTTCCTCTTTTGCATTAGAAAATTTGTGCTCATTTTGATAATAGTTACTTCCTGTTTGTGATAGTGGCTAATCCAATACCCTTAAAGATTCATCACATGCTAGTGCTATCTCATATTTGAATTTGTAGAAGACTTTATCCATTTGAGAACATTGATACACTACATATGATTCAAAGCATTCTAGGCAAGAGTGACACAATCAACACTAGAGAAAAGAGAATGCATGTCTTGATAGAAGACAACTTTATTATAAAATTGGCAAGACTAGTGAAACTTTGGTTGATCTATAATTGGATAATAGTTAGGAGTTCATCCCTTATGGATGCTAAAATGAGTTACCATTCCTTGAGACTAGTAGGGGCATTTATCCTACCAATAGGAAAAATCCAAGCAAGGAAGACGACCATTAGGCACCACAAGTAGAACCAAATGAGTGACCCTAAGCAATAATTTTTTAGGAGTTGATGGTGCATGAGTAGTAAACAACCCTCATGTTTTATCCTTGATATGGAAAAAAATATCATCTTGGGAGTGGCAAGCTTAGTCACCATGTCAAAATGGATAGTGAGAGATTTGGTGCCATCAACCAAAGAGCTAAAATGGAAAGAGGCATATGCTTTAATGCTTTCCAACAAGAGGCCTTGGAATTGGATGCAAAGACATGTGTTTAACTTGTGAATGTTGTCCTATCATGTTGATACACGCCTTTCATCCCAATAGGCTTTGGTTACATACACTTGTACTAAGGTTTTAAAGGCTTGGGTAAAATGTGTTTTTATGTCTAGGTTTCTTGTGTAAATAAAAATAGAATGAATACATGCACACTTCTATGTATGTTGCTTGCATAGAGCTTTGTTCATCAATCTTTTTGTATGCATTTTTGTTTCATCGCGATACTTGACCAAGTACTCTTGTTGTAGTATATTTTTCACTTTTTGTTAGTGACTATAAATATTTATGATACATGTCATATTGGTTGCATTATTGATCCATACATTTTAAAAATTTAAGGTAGCTTTTGTTAGAAGTGAGTGTCTATCATTTCCTTATTGATTTGTATTATTGTTTCTAGTTCTTTAGGTGAGGGCCCAAATAAATCCCTCACTTTGCATATATTTTTAGATAATAATTAATAATTTTTTATAAAAAATGTTATAATAAAATTGTACAAATAATTGAGTAGTGCAAATATTTAAATAAGAGAGCAAGAAGTATGTGTAGTATAGTTAAGAAATTAAAAAATCACAAAAAAATAATGGGACAAAGTAAAAATAAGGTACTATAGACAATAGCTAAATAAAAATCAAAGTGATGACTATTAAAAAAATCGTTAGTAGAAAACTTATGGATGTGTGGAAAATAATTATACGAGAAAGAAGTGAAAATTATCCAAAGAATTTTGATGAGTAAATAATAGCAAGATTAAATAATGAATAAGGGAATTGAGAAAATAGAAAAGTATTTTGTAATATTTATATATAAAACATTTTTTTATTATTTGTTCATAAATGTGAAAAAAATGAGTGAAAAATTTGGTGGGAAAACCATCTTCCACACTTGAATGGGAGGAGAGGGTCTCTAATTTCACCTTGTAGGTAGAATCATCTTGGGACAAACACATTCGATGCAAATAGAGAGGAGCAAGCTTTTGATTAGGAAATAAAGATCTCAATCAATCAAGACTCCCAAGAGAACATGAGGACAACCTTCATAACAAGCCTTGATATGGTCGGCAAGTGAAAGATAGAAAGATAGATCAAATCCACTTGGAGCAACAATTGTAAGGCCAAATTTCTCCCAAAGGGCTTTTTTATCAAGATATGCCCTAGTTAGGAAGAGAGACAAAATCATGATTGATGAACTATGGATGTCTATGTGCCACCTCTTCCTTAAGAAATGAGCTCCAAATTTTGATACCACGGCTCATTAAACCAAAGAATCCCCTGCCTAGATCAAGCTCTATGACCTACAAGAGGAGTAGTAGGATTGGTCAGAATTTTTAGGAAGTTAGATCCTCCCTAGGTATTGGGAAAGCTTGGTTTCAGTCAAGACTTGAGAGAATTGATCTTTGAATTGAATGTATTTCCACTTTGCAATTTTCAATTTTGGTCAATGGAAGCCCTAAGGGCTTTTCTAAAGCCACAAGGTGGATTCACCAAGGCAACCCTCTTTCACCTTATCTCTTCATATTGATGACTGGGGCATTAGGGCAGAGCATTTATCTATCCCATACTAATGGTAACTAGATGGAATCAAGTCAACAAAGAACATGAAAGCTTTCACCCATTTGCAGTTCCCAAATTACACCATGCTTTTTTGTGAAGCCAACATTTAGGAAGCCAAAGTAATGAAAAATATCCTTTCCACCTGTACTACTGCCTCTTATCAACAAATCAATGAAATGAAATTAGGTGTTTTCTTTTTCAACGTTCTCTCCTAGATTACAATAGAGAATTATAGGTGTTTGAGAGTTCACAAAGGAACTCCTCTTGGAAAATACTTGTGTCCTCTTATTTGTGGAGTCTTGTAAGACCTCCCTTTGGTCTTTCCTTCATTCTATGATTAAATCAATACTATTAACATTGTCGATTTACCTTCTTGATGTCCTCAAGGCTCCAAAAAGCATCATCGACTCGTGAAATAAAATAATGAGGGATTTCATTTTGTAGATATTCCCATTGATTGCTTGGGGCAAAGTGTGCATTCCATTGAGTAATGGTGGTGTGGACATTGTGAATCTTAATTTTCATAAAATGGCCTTTAGTGGAAAAGTTAGCATGGAATATTTTCCAAATACGGATTCATTATGGAGTTGATTCTTGAGGAAGAAATATTGGTGAGAAATTAGCATGAATATTTTTGCAAATAAGGATTCATTATGGAGTATATTCATGAGAAAGAAATATTTAGATTCAATGGATGAGGAAAGCATCTTCACAACTAGGAATCTTCCATTGGGCTCACATATATGGAACTTCATTGCTAAGAGTAGACATAGTATCTTTGATCACCTTACATGGGAAGTCAATAATGGGAGAAAGGCAACTTGCAATGGTTCTTGGAATGGTCACTAGTCGTTGAAGGAGAGAACAAGCATTAATGAGTTGAGGGAAATCATTTTTAGTCAATGGGGCCTAAAGGTGGTGGATTATATCCAAATTCATTTTGTTGATGGAGTCAAGGTAAGAAAAATGAAAGATCTCCATCTCATATTTCTCCTAAAGAACATGTTGAGACTCAACTTTATAAGAAAGAGGGTGAACTTCATTGGTCATGTTCTAAATGTGAGTCTTACATTGTCAAAGTTGGTTATGAATCTCTCATGAGTCCCCTAGAGGATTTAGATTGGCCAATAAACAAGTGTTGGTGTAAGGATTGTTTGCCTAGAGTTGGATCATTTACATGGGTGGCTATGAAGAGGAAAGTTTGAACAAGAGATACATTATATAAAATTGGCTCACCAAGCTCATACAGATGCATTTTATGTAAGAGAAAGAAACAAATGAACATTTGTTCATCAATTGTGCATTTGCTCAACAATGCTAGAAGTGGTTGAATGATCATTTGAAACAAGTATTTTAATCACTTAGATTCTTTATTGCTCCTATCCAAAGAATGGTCCAACAATACTCCAAAAGTGATTATTTTTAGCCTCTAGACAATGAACCCTTCATTATCAATTTGGCACATTTCAAAGGAATGCAATTGAAGTTTCTTTAGAAGAAGCCATTAATTTGTGAGACATTTTTGTCCAAATTAGAGGTTTCCATTTCAAAAGTGGTAATTATTTGTGCCTCCTCTACGTCTAGTAAGAAGAGTTTGTTTACATTCTAGGATAGACATGTTGAGAATCTAGAAGAATATTTGTCTTCCTCCCATTCATGGGCTTGCTAGTCATTCTCTCCCTTCAATTGACTAAATGTATATCAAGTGGATACCACTTCCTATAGGAACATGGAAGGTGAATTTTGATCATGTGAGGGGTAATCCAAGACCCTCTAGGGTGGGATGTGGGAGATTCGAGGAAAATCAAACCTAGAATGAACAATGAGGCAGAAGTGGAGGCATTGCTTCTAGGATTATAGTTGGTAAAATCATGCAATTTAACAATGTGGAGATATAAGGTGATTCTTAGGTCATTGTTCTCACTCGTAAAAATCACCACTTGGGTGAGGGGAGGATTAACAACATTTTAAGTGAAGTATGGTTGATATTAGACAATCTTTCAAACTATGACTAATCATTGTTATAGAAAGGGAGATAAGTTTATGGACCTCCTTTCTAATCAAGGAATTGATTGATAGGATGAGTTAATCATTAGCAATAAAGAGGACAAATGGCTTGACCTTAGGTAGATTTGGAGCTTGTGAGATGTAAGCACCACCAAATCACAATTAAATCATCAATGCATATGTATCTGAACATCACATGGCATAGGCATAGGATAATAAAGTTATTTTTTGAATTTCTCGATGGTTCTTTTTTCTATATCCAGTCTCCTAATTTTCTATTTTAGTTGAAGCAAAGTTCAAGAGTTAGTTGATAGGGATACATGCATAACAATCTAGTGTGCATCAAGTTATATCTTTATAAGTTTGGTTTCTCTAGCCAACTATCATAATAGATTTTTAATATATAATTTTACATATATTTTAATTGAATGGGAGACAACTCTAACCTTCACTTGACTTAGCAAAAATATGAAATTATGTAATTATTTGTTTTCATATTTATTTATATTTTGAAATATAATTTTTATTATATAACCTTACATAAGTTTGCTCTTATATTTTTATATTTTAAAATATTATATTGTACATATGAGGTTTATTTTTAAAAGTAATAATGATTTTGTATATGTATAATTTGAAGAATAAATATGTACAACTTTGATTAGGTACACTAGAAAATTCATTTTAACTTGTTTTTATAGGTAATGGGAATGAGATGGGAAAGATGATAGGACTTCCCTCTGATCGTGCACTTATTGAGGATGAAGAGTGTCTTAGGTAATACTTTATATTCTAATTAATTTAATGGATTTATCATGTAATCATACAATTTAGGAATAGATTTAGAAATTTTGTATATGTTTCAAAAATTATATTATTTAAAATTGGATCAAGTATTTATGAAGCATTGGTTTTGCAGGTGGATAACTACATATGCTAATGATCAAAGAAGGTTCTTTGATGACTTTAATGTATCTTACATAAAACTTGTTAATAGTGGTGTAAATTGGAAAAATATTTAGATGTATTTTTAAATTTTTAAAAATTATGTAAATTCTTGCATTTTTTATTAGTGAATTTATTAATCTTTTATATGCAATTAAAATGGCTACCAATTAGATATATTTCCATCTCAATTTAGAAACAATAATTGAACTATTAAAAATATGTTCTTTTATGTAGAGTGATTAAGCATTCATTATTTATATTTATTAAATAATAAATGCTTTTGTGAATTTCTATTTTCTAATAAGATTAAATTCTAAATGGTTTTAAGAAAAACATATTTGAGGATTCAAAATGGTGCTTCCTACCTAGCTCTCTTCAAACCCTAGCATGGCGATTACAAACAAATCTAATATTGTTCTATATGACACTAGAAATGATGTCATTTTTATAAGTCTAGCTAATGGATAATCGTGTTTTATTTTCTATTAGGGGGAAAATAGGTTTTGAAGGAGCCATGAAACCATTTACAACAAGAGACATCCATCACACAGCTAAAGAATAGCAAAAAAGTAGCCAAAAAAGAGGTTATCGCAAAACAACAACCAAGTTGTTACACACCAAATATAGCCAACAACAAATATACATTTGAACCCAAGCTACCAATTGTGTCACCCTTGGACCCTTCCTAATGCTCTGAGCACCCAAAACCTGGGTATGGGTGGCACACACATGTTTAGAACGACCACATTTCCCTCTTTGGACAATCTTTTGTTGCACAGACGGTTGTCGTTGCACCAAAAGATCGGCCTATTAATGCTCGCTACAATTGTTAGAGTTAATGAATCCACAAGAGGTGGTTAAGCCGTGTCACAAACCCAAGCGTTGTGTTGTACAACACATGTAGACCAAGGGCGCACACCTTGCAACAATACCCCCTAGCGCAAGTGAGGGGTTCGAACTGTGACCTAGGAAATGATACCAATTGTTGCTCAGACAGTTGACGTTGCACCAAAAGATCAACCTATTAATGTTTGATACGACCAAGAGCTAATGAATCCACGAGAAGCAGTTAAGCCATGTCACGAACCCAAGTGTTGTGTTGCACAACACATGGAGACCAAGGGTGCACAACTTGCAACATCTTCCATGAAATATCATCCTCCAAAGACTTGGAATAAGGGGAGAGGGGAGGGCTATCCCCCATTACCCTCAAGAGCAATGAATTAGGAGCTGTCAACATCCAAAGACATTTGATCCCTAGATTCAACCCTTGGCAACAAAGAGTCCAAAGGTGGAACGACCAAAGGGCCCATGGAAGATAACTTGTCAGGAGCCTTAAAAGTCACCACGGCCCTTGGGGCTAAGTCCTCGTCTAATGCCTCATCCTTAGAGTAAAATCCCCAATTGTCAAATGCTCATGTTGGGTATCTTTCCATTAGTTGCCTCACATTTCTTGCGACGAGAGCTAGAGCAATTTGAAGCTAGGTGTCCTATAGCAAAGCATCTCTTACAATGAAAGGGAAGACCCTCATAGTCGAGTGTTTGAGTTCATGGTTTGTCCCCAACAAGCAGGACAATATCCCCAAGCAAATCTTTAGAGGTGTTAATTTCCACGAGAATGCAAGCATAAGTAGTATGGCCATAGTTAATCGATGTAGCATCTTGTAAAAACCAAGAGCATTGCTAATAGATTCAAAACAAGAAATTTCCCAAAATTGAAGAGGAAGATTGGGAAGTTTGACCCAAATAGGAAAAATATTGAAGGATTATGTAAGACAATCGAAGAATTGAAACCAAGGTTTGATAGAAAGGGAGTGCTTTTCGCACAACCACACCCCACCCTCTAGCACTTGTGTCCTATCATCACTTGACTAGAAGGATGCCACAAAAATCCTTAAGCACATGGATAGAGTTCAATCTTGCCCTCAATGAGGGGTCTTCAAGCATCCAAAACCCATTTGTTTAGATCTGGGAGAGAAGGCCAAAAACCTTTGAATTTGAAAATGAGAGCATGGTGTTTAAAATGTTCTTCATTATCTAAAATCTCCCAACCACATATAACAAGGGAAAAAGGGCATTGCAAGGGTTTCCCTTGCTAGTAAGGGTGAGTTGATTTCAATAGGAGGCAAGAGCCATCTTTAGGAAAATAGACTGAGTAGTTTTTGCATAAGAACACTTTGCATTGAGCACATGAGAGGAGCAGATAGAAACACTTGAATCAAATGGATGCACCACATTGGACACCACGTGAGAAAAATCCATAAGCACTGTTAACAAGTATTTAACTAGCTCCCTTCGGGTGTATTTTTCTCTATGCATCGGCCTGTACATTGCAAGATCAGTTCGGCCTTTTATCTAAGTTTTGCTCTGCCGCTCCACGTGTCTACTCTTCGCAATTCTGAGTCTCGCCATTCTTTTTGCATCCCAGCACGCTTCGCTATGCTCCCACGTGTTGCAGCTATGAGTTTCTTTTGATAATGTTTTGTTGCTGTCTCGTCGGGCTCTGAAAAGTTGCCATGAAGCCCTCATTCCTAAAAGGTTCTGGCGGGCCCCACGGTTGTTGTCTATAGTGTATACTTGCCACGTGTTTGTTATTCGCACGTCTTTCAGCGCAGAGATGAATTAGCAACCGCGGGCAGCGAAAAGCTGCCACACGTCTCTTTTGTGCCCGACTGGTGATCATCCCCTCCATTGTTGATGAAGGCTCCTCCCATTTGACACGTGTGGCGTTTACACAAGTCCTCAGCAGCAAATGAGAAGTGGTTCATACGGGCAGCGAAAGGCTGCCACGTGCCTAGCCAACGGATCTCATATGCAGGCGATGGATTATATGAACCGAATGAGGCTATTGGCCACTGCGTGTCATTATCATTTGCTTAGGAGGGTGACATTTGTTTGATCAGGCCTAGCCGAGACCACCGCCATTGCAGATGATGCACCTGCGCCTGGGATGACCCAATGCCTTGTTCTAGATTGATTCTGTTGTAACGGCCTTAGGAATATTCTGATTCAGGCATCATTGTCGGGGATCGCGAAATCTTTTTTGTTATTGCTCTCCGAAGCGGTGGGAGGTTTTCCTGCTATATATACTCTCTGTTATGGGAAAAGGGTTCGAAATTGGAGGAAAACGCTGGTTTTAGTAAAAGACGCCATGCCTTTATTATTGTTTTATTTGATTGCAAAAAACTCTCAGACTGTGCCAATTGTTCGGTCTTTTGTTTTTCATGCTATTTGATCAAACTGTAAACTGTGTTTTTTATTGTCTGGACACTTCATTTAAAAACTTCTATATATGTTGAATGCAAGTTTGCTTACCTAATCATGTCTAATGACTCTTCTTGGCAGTAGGAATGTATGCAATGATATTTTATGTCAATGAATGAATTGTCTATGCTATAACTTAAGTCTCTGATGTTCTGAAACACTACAATACCAATCAGGCCCTTAAATCTATGATTTATCGTGCCCATCATTAAGTCTTGGCGCATCGCCTTAGGTTAGATTTCATTTTATTATATCTGCTTCCTTTTCCCTTTCCAAACCCCATTATAGAAGAGTCGACTTCTCTAAAAATTCGGAGGTTACTTAGTTTAGCGCAAAAGGTCCCCCCTTAAACTGAGTTTCCCATAAGACTCTGTTACCTCGTCAAATTTTGGCGTCAACAGTTTGTTCCTTTTTTCTGGCACGCCCGGTGGGACCGAGCTTAAATGAAATTTCGTTTTAGAAGGGTGTATGAGCGATCGGCCTGTAACTAGATCTCAAACCACAGGCAACCCCAGTTTACTAGTACCTCCCCTATGGACAGTCCAGGTCGCAAATCAGTTGGTAACCGTTCCATTCCCGCCGCTCGTTCCTCTCACAATATTGCCGGTCGCCAACAGAAATTACGTGGCATGGGATGCCGGAAGTCCCCTAGTAGCTCCGGTAGCACCTGCTGTCTAGGGCGCTATCCCGGTTTCGGCCATGAAAGCTATACCCAAATTTATCGGAGATGGCTCAAGAACACCAGCGAAACATTTGCAGGATGTGGCGGATGTATGTCTGGTACATGGTATTACAGCACAAAATGTAGCCCTAAGGTTTCTCGCCGCGTCTTTTAAAGGCAAGGCACTGGATTGGTACCAAACACTGACACCTAATTCAATTCGCACCTGGGATGAGCTCGGAGATCCGTTCTATGAGAGGTTCTCGAATGACGAAGATCGTTCTTCATTGTATTATCAACTATTTGTCATAAAACGAGCCCCCCAAGAGGTTTTGACGGACTTTAATGCCCGATTTCACGCAAAATGGCAGAGAATTCTTGTTACCATACGCCCGACTTCTGAGTTGGCGTTTATATTTTATCTAAAGTCCATCAATTCTGACATTTCTGTGATGATCAAGTCTTTGGGAGGAGCTACTCTACGAGATACTTATAGTATCACTATCAAAGCCGAGAATCATTTAATAGATTGCGAAAAATTGCCTCCTCGACCTATTATGCTGATATTTCCTGAAATATCGATCTCCGCGCAAGAGGTCGCTTCAACCAGCGCACCCGCAACTGCCCAGTCAATGTATACATATGCGGCAAGCCCACAAAATGTGGCCTCTACATCAGGTTCTTCCAAAGATTAAATGAACAGCCTCAAAGAGATGTTGCAAACCATGGCAAACGACATAACCACTCTCAAGTGGAACCAATCAACACCTCTAAAGCCTACATATCAAAACTATCAAGGCGGGCGGTCTTCTTATTAGCAAAATCAATATCAGGGCGCGCCTCGCTCTAATCCACCAGCCTCGACTGCAAACCAAATGGTGTCGGTGCCTACTCCGTTGACGAACGCGTCGCCAAGCTCAAGTAGGGAATTAACTGCAGGGCAGAAAAACCTTATTGATGATATTAATCTGTGGTGCTTCCCTTGCAGCGATGCACATATGCTTCAGAACTGTTCGCGTGGCAACTTACAACAACAGGTGGCGGAGCAACGCAGCCAAGGCGCGACAACGTAACATGGAGGTTATATATATGCCTCACCACAAATGGAGAGTGTGGTCCTTACCTCGCAAATGCAAGGAATGTCTTTAGAACAAGAATTCGATATTGCTCCTGATCATGCATTTTTCTCCTGGATGGAGGAAGAAGAAACGGTGTTTGCTAATGATGCGTTCATACCCAAAACACCGCAAGTGCAATCTGATTATAACACACGCTCAAAGAGAAGATTCATCGGTGAGTCAGTTGTTCTCCATCCAGTCAGCCCGCAACTCAAGGGTGTTTCCGATCAGATTCCTGGTACTTCAACCGTCCTGTCACCATGTCAACCACGAAAGGAAATTATTATAGCCAGAACCAAGGAGCAGAAACCTCCGAGTTTGTCACCTTTTAATGTGGTAGAGCAATTGAAGAAATCATCCGCTAATGTGTCTCTATGGGACATTCTATCTATCCCAGAATAAAAGACGCTATTACAGAAGGCGCTTCAAGAAGAGGTCAACCCGACACCAACAGGGTCGTTTGCCAGTACAGAGATTGTTTATCAAATACCGCCAGCTAAAGTCCTTACAAACAATACAAAGGAATCCCCTGCCGAGAATAGGAATAAGTTAAAACCTCAACCCTTCTTCTTGACTCTCATTATAGGAAAGAAGTTGTTACACAATGCTATGATTGATTCTGGCGCTAGTACCACGGTTATGCCTAAACAGATAGCCGAAGCTTTGGGACTCAGCTACGAACCTATGAAAAGAGGGGTAATGCAGCTTGATGGAAATAAAGTTGAGACCGTAGGTGTCATCAAAACACTTCCTTTAACTCTATTCGCTTGCCCTAGTATCACGGTGTCGCAAGATACTGTGATCATAGATGTTCCTCCTATGTTTGGTCTTTGTCTATCCCGAGAATTTACTTCAAAGGTGGGCGGATACCTGTCCTTGGATTGGTCACATCTGATACTCAGGACCAAACACGGCGCAAAAATGAAGATAGAATTAGAGACTTTACATTCTGAACATGTAGTGGATGAAGCCTTGATCAATTTTGAAGCCGCGCATACCTCTATCACCAAGCAAGAAATGTATTGCGTTGAATTGCTAGAGGAAGATAAGGTGAGCGGAGATCGAAATGACAAAGAAGATGCTCTGTTGAGTGAACACATGGACAATGATCCTTTCGACAATTATCATGCTACAGGATTGGGCACCTATGTAATTTATGACGAAGACCAAGTGCTTCTGAAGGTCGCCAAAGAGTCTGAAGGTAGTCGAGCAAATGAGCTTTGGACACTATACTTTGATGGAGCTAGAAGCAAAGTGGGTGCTGGAGCAGGGATATATCTAATATTCCCACAAAATGAAAAATTGTTGAGGTCTTTCCGCTTTCATTTTGCCTGTTCAAACAATGAGGCTGAGTATGAAGGATTGGTTCAAGGTTTAAGCCTGGTGGAACGAATGGGCATAAAGCAATTAATGGTGTTCGGAGATTCTGAACTAGTAGTCAACCAAGTCTGAGGAATTTCCGCAGCAAAGAATGTCCGCATGAGATCCTATCGGTACCGAGTCTGGGACTTGATTGATGGTTTTGAAGCTTTCAACATCGAGACTATTCCCCGAGGACAAAATAGCAACGCAGATCGCATGGCGTGATTGGTGCTCAGTTTGATCCTGTCTCGACCTTCTTCATAATGAACATTCAGTACGAGTACTAGTCCGACCAATGATCCCCGACAATGATATGAGTTGGCAAGTTTTTGAAAGCGATAAACACATCACCTTGTTTATCCAACACTCAGGGGAGTTCGCCGATCAGCTTCAACCAAAGATTGCCGAAGCTTATGAAGGACAAATTGTGCAGCTCAAATCTAATAAACTTCTGAAAGGATTGGTTACTCTTGAAAAAAAATTCGATTGTGATGATGCCCGAAATGATAAACAGAAGTTCGTAGCGAACAAAAGTGACTATGTGGATCTTCGGGTCTCCAATGGTAGAAATCTTTGAGTCAGAAAAAATGTCTTGCATCATGATAAAGAAAGACTCATCAGTTTCTGCGAAAAATATGTAGTGGCTTGGTCC
Source organism: Sequoia sempervirens (assembly GCA_007258455.2). Classification (NCBI taxonomy): domain Eukaryota; kingdom Viridiplantae; phylum Streptophyta; class Pinopsida; order Cupressales; family Cupressaceae; genus Sequoia; species Sequoia sempervirens. Next base: position 16,569,257 of record VDFB02047230.1, on the reverse strand, counting down.
TATGATGATCTGGAGGGATATGATCCTGACATCATTCAACACACTCTTGAGCTAACAGAAGGTGCAAAACCCGTCCGACAGAAACAGAGGCCAGTCAACCCTAAAATTGAAGCGCTAATGGCGCAGGAGCTAACTAAGCTCATTGAGTCACGCATTGTCTTCCCAATCAAGCACAATACTTGGGTATCGAATTTGGTCCCAGTCCGAAAGAAGAGTGGAGATATTCGTTTGTGTGTGGACTTCCGAGACCTAAACAAAGCATCTCTAAAAGACCACTATCCACCGCCTTCTATGCATGATTTGAAATGTTTTCTCTGCTGGACAGTTTCTCCGGCTACAATCAGATCTGAGTTAAAGAAGAGGATCAACACAAGACCACGTTAATCACAAAGTGGGGAACATTTGCATATGCTAAAATGCCTTTTGGTTTATCTAATGCAGGGGCGACATTCCAGTGGGCGATGGACATCACATTCAGCGAACTAATCAATAAGTTTATTCTAATTTATTTGGATGATGTTACAGTGTTCTCTAAATCGAAGGAGGATCATTTTGATCATTTAGAATTAGTTTTTCAAAAGTGCTAAGAGTTCAGAGTTTCTCTAAATCCGAAGAAATGTGTATTCGGAGTACCGCAAGGCAAGCTGTTAGGACACGTGGTGTCGAAAGAAGGGGTTTCAATTGACCCCAAATGAGTGAAGGCTATCAAGGAACTTCCCCTTCCGGTGAATAAGAAAGGTGTTCAGTCTTTCCTAGGCAAAGTAAATTTTGTCAGCAAGTTTATTTCCGATTTCGTGGGAATAATTAGGCTAATCGCCCTGATGCTGAAGAAAGATCAGACATTCAAGTGGACGACCAAAGCTCATAAAGCTTTCGAAAAGGTCAAGGAACTTATTTCCACAGCTCCGGTGCTGGTTAATCCAGATCAATACAAGGATTTTATAATGTATGCATTAAGTAGCAAGTCCAGTGTTGCTATTGTCCTAACCCAAAAGGATGATGAAGAGAACATCCAGTGGTGTTCTACTCCCGGACCCTAAAGGAATATGAGGCAAATTATAATTTCGTTGAAAAGAAGGCCTTTGCAATAGTTAAGGGACTTAAAAAGTTCCGCCATCTAATTTCTTGCAACAAGGTGTTTGTGTATGTCGTAAATTCTAGTGTGCATGAATATATCATGGAAGGGGAGATCACAGAAAAAAGGGCTAATTGGATCACCAAGATCCTTGAATATGACATTGAAGTCAAGCCTACTAAAACTATTAAAGGAAGAGGACTGTGTGAGTACAGAGCACAAAACGAGGAGATACATGCCGTAGAGGAGCAACTGGAGCTCGTCTTGATAAATGAATTAGAATCGAAAGATGGTTGGTTGAATGATAGAATGAGGTTCATGCAAACCGGAAAGTATCCGCCAAGTCTCTCATCCCAAAAAAAGAGATACTACGGGCTGCAAAATTGCGGATATACGCTAATAGAGGGAGTCATTTTCAAAAGGAATTTTAATGGTGTTCTCTTACGATGCGTCATTTCAGAGCAAGCAAAGAGGATCCTTGACGTGTTTCATAATAGCGCTGCGGGCAGACACTTCTCTGCTAAGACTACCGCCATTAAAATCATGCGTGCTAGTTACTATTGGCCTACACTTTTTAATGACTCCCACTCTGTGGTAAAATCTTGTAGAAAATGCCAGTTCTTTACTGACAGAAGAATTCCGCAATGCCCCTCAAACCTATAGTGGCGAACGAACCGTTTGCACAATGGGGCCTGGACTTCATCAGAATGATCAACTCGGTTTCTAGCGCCGGACACAAGTGGATTCTGTCTGCCACAGATTACTTCACAAGATGGACGGAGGCTGTTCCGCTTAAGAGCGCAACATAAACAAAAATTGTAGATTTCTTCGAAGAGCTGGTAACAAGGTTCGGTCCTCTGAAAACTATCTCAGATAATGCCAGAGCTTTCTTAGGCGCAAAGGTATGTCACTTTGCATTAAAGAATGGCATATTCCTCAAGACATCATCAAACTATTACCCACAGGGAATTGGCCTAGCGGAGTCAACGAACAAGAGCCTAGTCCAGCTCCTTAAAAGGATTGGTTCAGAACACCAGAGGGAATGGCATAAAAACCTCTGAACAACGCTCTGGGCAAACCGCATAACTCCTAAGCAAGTCCTTAAGACTTCGCCTTATGAGTTGGTATACGGAAAAGAGGCGCTGTTACCTATATCCATGGAGATTCTGACACTCCAATTGTTGAAATCTCTTGAGATTGAACAAAATGACGCCATGGAGTTTCGGCTTGCCGAATTGTTAGAAGCACAGGAAAAAAGGGAGAATCCCCTAATAGCCATGACAAACCGTCAACAAGTAGTCAAGCGATGGTTTGACAAGAAGGCTTTCAACCAAGGTCTAAAATGCAGAGACTTAGTGCTAAAGTATGATAAAAGGGTTGCTAAGCCAGGTCAGGACAATAAATTTGATAGTCTATGGGAGGGACCCTTTAAAATCATTCGGTGCAAAAAACATAACGCTTTTGAGTTAGAAAATATGGAACAGGAACCCTTAGGGATCCCAGTTAATGGGATTCATCTTAAGCTGTTCCATTAGGTACTGAGCTCTACTTTTGTACATATGTGAATATGCTTTCTTTTATTTCCATTTCTTTGGCCGGTCTTTTTCGATTAGTTTGTGCTTTTGTGAAATTAACCCATTATTACGGAGGGTGGAATACCAGGATTGTTTTACACAAAACACACCCATGTGCGGAGAAATAACATAATGAAAGGTAAAGAGCCCATAAAACTGAAATACAAAATGAAGGAAAAAGCATGGATTTTCTTTAAAAAGATATATATATATATTCTTTACATTGCAAAAGTGGTTGGGAAGCCATGATCCAAAAATTTACAAGTATTTGAGCTATTATATATATGATAGCCTTTTTTCAGGCTTATATACAAACTATAAGGAGGGTAGTCTGAGCAGCAGCAGGAAATAGTAAACAGGGAGACATTTGTTGGGAGTAGTAAGGGGTTTTCATCCAAAGGCATGGGAAGCGGAAATTGACGCATTTACGGCAGCGTCCACTTCTTCCTCATCCACAAATCCTTCGGCAACATTGGCAACATCATTCGGCACAACTGCCATTAGCGGGGGAAATACTAGGTTCCTAAAATCAGTATACTAATCTACGTCGTAGAAGGGTATTACGTTGTAGCTGCGGAACAGGAAATGTAAGGTCTGGGTAACCCTCTGTTGATGCTCGTCGTGAGTCTGTAGGCGGAATCTGCTGAGAAACAATAGCCAAATGACTACAACTTCTTCCTCGATAAAGCGACGGAGGTCGTTGGCTGACGACAAACCTACTCCATAGGCGGCATGAGCAACAACCTCGCTAAGACCATTGAGGTACTTTTTGGGGAAGATTTCTTTAACAAGTTTCAGGATAAGAGGTTGGGGGACGTTGATGTCTAGCATGGACGCCACGAAGTAGGAGCATATGTCAGTATTCACCCGATACTTGTCCTCATACTCTATGCAGTCTTTACCCAGAACCCACTTTATGGCTATCAGGACCAAAGAATGCTTATTCTTGGTCATCTGTTTCAGCCTCCTAGTAGAAACCTCCTCTAGGAATGTGGTATGTGACTTATATGAGATTAAACGAACTGGAGTGTCCATAGTTCTAACATTATTCCTATGCTTTTGAGCTAATGCTGAAATTTATCTATCACCTACCCTATGAGAAGACTTGCTTAAAACTCTGCTACCAACCTATCATTGCTCAAACGCTAAGTATGATTTCCTCACCACTTACTGGCTTATTTATAGAAAAAATGACAAGACACATGCTAATCCGTTTTGAGAAAACGTGATAATAGCTAGTTTCCAACTTGAAAGGCATGCCTGCATTTGCTCACATTTCCGGGCCAGTTGCATCTGCAAGGGTATGACTCAATGTGTGCTAGATTAATAAGAGCTAATTAATTAGCTTTAAAAAGGTGGTGCTCATTGACAGTAAGACGTATGGCCATAGGCTATTGTGTCATCTCACAAGCATTTCTGAGAGCCTGAAGCTATATTCATATATTTTCAAGTCGTGATTGTTTTCTTTGGGAATCACAGCGTATCACACGATTGCCAAACGCAATAATAAACTCCTGCCTCCTCAAAATGGCAAGTAGTTTATTTTACACGAATTGCAAAATTAACAGTACATGTTGAATTAAATGTAAAAGGCACGCTTTTATCTACCACCTTGAGGAAAGATTGCCAAATATTGCATGAAAAGGCTTAATATTTCAAAGTATTTTCACAAATTCCAAAGCTAAAAGTGAAGAGTTGTTCTTCTTTTGTGTATCCAAAGCCGAGGAAAATTGTAGAGCCAAGAACTTGCAGAGGTCTTCACCCAAAGAAAAATGTCAAAGACTTCATCTCAGCCAATGCAAGAAGAAATTAGTCAGTAGCTGTTTACAGCTATACGTTCTTCAGAGGAGGTATATGTCTATGAGGATGTGGCATATGCTATGCCTGGTATACCCAGCAGGCCAAAGAAGGCCTATACAGAAGAACTGAAAAGACCCAAGGATTACAGAAACAAGAAAAGGGTTGAGGAGAAATGGGATAATATTTACGACCCACGGCTCACAAAAAACCCTAAGTCCTTAAGAGAAGTAGCTTGTGCAAGGTTGGCAGCGCCTAAGGTAGACAAACCTACAACAAAGAAAATTTGGTATAGTGGTCTGCCTCAATACATGGTCCCATTGGTGCACTACTGTCCGGAGGTAGTTAATGCTGCTATCCAGCGTTATAACCTTGATACACACTACATTGAAGGCCGCAACTTAAGGGTGCACATCACTCCACAGGCCATCTGGCATATGCTATGCATCCTAGACCCATGTAAGAGAAGGGAGAATATTGAGTCCTTTTACCTTGGCAAAGGAGAGAAAACATGGAGGGCGATGAAAAAGAATTCAGAGTTCTTGTTAGAGGAGACTGGTAGGAAAGGAATCCCAGCCACTAAACTGCCAAGTATTCTGTTGTCGCGCGGTGCGTTACACGAGGATTTACAGGATGCCATGTCCATGCTCGCTTTTGTGTGCGGCCGAGACTCTGATGAGAAGGTGGAGACTTTTCAACTAGGACCGACATTCCAATTTCACAAGCAACATGATATCTTCTGGTATGATTTTGCTGAGTTTATGGTAGAAGAAATGATACGACAAATAAAGAATTACCCAGCGGAGGGAAAGTTTAGATTTTTTTCCTTCCTGGTCCACATGTTTCTGCATCAAAACCCTGATTTCTTTGCCCGATATTTTTCATTATCAATTTTTGATGAGCATAATAAAAGAAAGCCGGTGTCCACGTCGACGCCTTTTTTTTCTGCATCATATGATTATTATGTATTTTCGGACTATTTCATAGCTTCGGTCTTGCATGACTTAATCGGAAAGGGCGACATAATTCGGTTCGACAAGGAGCAGACCAGATTTATGCAGAGTTTCACTCCCGCCTGTGACTGGTTCTTAGGTAAGGATTTCACGATTCTCCGGATGCGGGGCTTTACTGGTAAACCTTTCCTGCTCCCAGCCTATGTCACAAATCGGGTGCTCGCACTGGAAATGTTTCGGCAGGTGTGTATCATTGATTTTACCTTCTGAAGCAGCAAAAGTGTAAAGAAGAAAGGATTCTTCTCTTGTCCGAAGAATTTCAAGTTAGTAACTCTGATAAAGAAACAATCGGACTAGTTGTTGGAGGATAAGTTGGCTTATCTAGGGTTGGTTCTGGTGAATGATAAGTGGGAATACAACCCTTTCGACGACTTGCCGAAGCCACACATGAGAATTGCCCATGTTCCTCGACCTTACTGGGAGAAGCAGCGTAACCCGCGGGCAGACAAAGATGAAAATTTTGTTGAATTGATGCGTATCCCTATGCAAGATACTAGAGGGCCATGGTACAAGTTCTACTTTGTTGTGGCGGTAGTAGAGGATAATGTCCTCATGGAGTGCGACATGTATAATAGGTTGAAGGATGAAGAATGAAGTGAGGGAAAAATAGAGGCTTTCTAGAAGTATCGCCAAGAAATAGCATAATTGGATGCTCCTTACAACAATCTGAAGGATGACCAAGAATTTGAAAGATGGTGGAAGGAGGGCCACCCCAGCCCGAACTCTAGTATTAATCGGAGTGGAGACCTAGAGGAAAAGTCTGAAGAGCAAGAGAAGGAAGCGGCGACATCGGCTTCCTCTGCGCCGAAGGAGAAAGGTCTCGGACAACCCGCCTATGTGGCCACAAACGTGCACTTTAGTATATCAAGGGGCTCGCATACACTCACTTGGGTTGCTAAACCAACGAGGTTATTGCTGTAGCAAACGACAATGATTGCCGAAGCTCTAGAGACCCCACCTGCGAAACAAAAGCGCACGAAGAGCATTATCGGAGAAGGTTCGCAAGAACCCACCGGAAGAAAAGTGCTTACAGCTAGCCAGGAGCTTGAGGCTGAGGAGGAGTCACTGACGATTCTGGAGCCGCCATCGACCAGTCAACAGGTAAAATTCGCTCCTTCTTCCCTTGCTTCTCATTCCTTGGTATCTGCCCCTGCCTCACTGGCGATCCCTACCATAAGTATTGGCCCTCTGCCTTCTACTTTTAGTTTGACATATTCAGTAGGCTTCGCCCAGTTTTCGCAAACCACTCCGCTCGTCTTTACTCCTCCGCGGACCCTTACCCCTGCTGCTGCCACTCAGACTCTCCTTGCCTCACTTTCGGAAAACATACCCTCAGTGAGTGCCCCTTCTTTTTCTGCTATTACTGCAGATCCTTTTCCATCGCAACAAGCTGATACCACATTGACAACTTCTCCACCATCCCAGCTAATGAGTCCTACGGCTGATTCCCCAATTCGGTCATTACAAATGACTAGCCCTGCTGTTGGTCCTCAAACCAAATAATGGAACGTGCCCCACTTCTCCCCACAAACTATCACTCTCCATAAGAAACAAATGCTCGTGCCTATGAAGGTTACCTATCCCTATGCCCTGCCTTCTGGTACTCCTTTCGCAGGTGGGCTAGTTTCGTCACCAGCTAAATTTATAGCACCAATTGATTGCGGAAGGGAGGCACGCACAAGTAGAATGCAAAAGCGCAAAGCAAAAGATGACAACGCTTCTGCCGAGCCAAAAATACAGACTCTTTATGATGAGGCCCGACAAGAATTGAAATTTGTGACTATGTACACAAGGGTAACCAAGCCTCAAGGGGAAATGCGCCCGGAAGATTATGAGATATATGCGGTGGGCTAGTTTTGTCTCTTGGAGTTCATACGGGCAGCGAAAGGCTGCCACGTGCCTAGCCAACGGATCTCATATGCGGGCGATGGATTATATGAACCGAATGAGGCTATTGGCCACTGTGTCATTATCATTCGCTCAGGAGGGTGAAATTTGTCTGATCAGGCCTAGCCGGAACCACCGCCATCATTGTAGAGGATGCAACTGCGCCTGGGACGACCCGATGCCTTGTTCCAGATCGATTTTGTTGTAACGGCCTTGGGAATATTCTGATTCAGGCATCATTGCCGGGGATCGCGAAATCTTTTCTGTTACTGCTCTCTGAAGCGGTGGGAGGTTTTCTTGCTATATATACTTTCTCTGTTATGGGAAAAGGGTCCAAAATTGGAGGAAAACACTGGTTTTAGTAAAAGACGCCAGACCTTTATTACTATTTGATCAAACTGTAAACTGTGTTTTTTATTGTCTGGACACTTCATTTAAAAACTTCTATATATGTTGAATGCAAGTTTGCTTACCTAGGTCATGTCTAATGACTCTTCTTGGCAGTAGGAATGTATGCAATGATATTTTATGTCAATGAATGAATTGTCTATGCTATAACTTTAAGTCTCTAATGTTCTGGAACACTACAATACTAGTCATGCCCTTAAATCTATGATTTATCGTGCCCATCATTAAGTCTTGACACATCGCCTTAGGTTAGATTTCATTTTATTATATCTGCTTCATTTTTCCCTTTCCAAACCCCACTATAGAAGAAGTTGGCTTCTCTAAAAATCCCGAGGTTACTCAGTTTAGCGCAAAAGGTCCCCCTTAAACTAAGTTTCCCATAAGGCTTTGTTACCTCATCAAATTTTGGTGTCAACAGGCACCAAAGGAGGGAAGTTGAATTGTAGAAGATCCAAGATCGACAAACCTAGAAGTGGGATCAGAGCATGACCCAGGATCAAGAACAAGACATGAACTACGAGAAGGAACGACAACCATTCAAACAAAAACTCACTTTTAGCTATCGTGTTTTTTTGCATTGCCCCCCTAATCCCTCTATTATAGGTAAGATGGCCTCTATTACTCCATGTAAAAAAGTGTTGGATGCTAAGTAGAGGCCAAATGTGGCACTAAGTTCACATTGATCAACTCATCATGTTTGTTATTTTGTGTGACACAAACAACAATATTAGTGTAGGATTGGCCTTGTTAAAGGGTGTTTGTTCCAAGGGATTTATAGGTAATATAAACAAGACTACTACCAAATTGTCCTATACAAAGAAAGTTGCAAGAAAAATGAAGTTGTGGTGACAAATGGACATATTTCCTTGCTTTGGAGATCATGTACTTCCTTTAGGGTTGGAAGCTTTATCTGAAGAAGTGAGATATAGAAAGCATGATTTAGTTTATAAGTTCAACTCATTATTGCCAAGTTTGATCAATTTACATACTTGGATTACTAAAATGTGGACAAAGCATCTCAAATGTTCAATAAAATTTTATCCTAGCACTCAAGGATTTTTTAATTTATTATTCAAACCATTTGAAAGATTGGGATTTTATTTTAGGCTAAGGTAATTGGTTTTAGGATAATCATGTGCTTCTCATTAAACCTTTTTTTTGGGCTTTTATTCCAACTATTGATATTTTTCTAGTCTTGCTCATTTGGGTCACTTTACCTTATCATTTGTTGCAATTTTGGGTGGATTTGTGTTTTTAGAGCATTCAGAATACATTGGGTAGATTCATTACTATTAACCTAACTATGGATGGCTTAATTCATTCCATGATAGCTCCTAACCAACTTGAGACAGACATATCTAAAAGTTTGCTTGATGAAGTTTGGTTGTAGGTGGAAGAGTATGGAAACAAGTTTTGGACCATGAAAATGTGTCATTTTGATGTTAAAAATATTTTCAATTGGGTCATACATCTTCTTGCAAGGTTGTTAAGTGGTCTACTGGTAAACATGTGACATGGTGGAAAGGAGCTTTCATAAGACACTTATTAGTCAATTAGTAAATTCTAGACAATACAAATGGTTTTGATTTCTCTTTCCCCAAGTCTTTTAAGGCTCAATCCTTAGATGTTGCTAACATTACATCTCAACAAGATAAGCTCTATGTTGTTATTCATACTATGAAATGTGTGATATGACATTCTTTGGGGTAGGTTGTTGATACAAATATGAATAAAGTGGAGGCCTCTTTAGAATAGGCACTAGATGTGACAACTATGTAGGTAGGAGTAAATAAAGAACAAGTTCACTTGTGTATCAAGTTGATGATTGCCTTCTTCCAATGGAAATTTAAAGGAAAATCTCCCTCTCAGATTAGCTACCCCTTCTGGAAAAAACCATTGGTTAAGATGGCTAATTTAAAATCTCGTATGAATCAATCGAAGGACTTAGACTCAAATTCCCATTCCTCAACCATTCAAAATGGGTAATACTTTGTGGGATACATTGTTAGAAGTATTGTCATTGATGTCAGGACAAATATGAGAAAATGGACTTGAACTTATGTTGATTATTTGTTGATAATCAAGTCAATCGGTGCATAAGTTGGTGATTACTTAGTACAGGAGTATAATATTCACAGATATGAAGATCGAAGTTTTTATGCTCAGAAAACAGGAGTATAATATTCAAAGTTTGAAATATATGAAGATACAAGAGTATAATATTCAAAGTTTGAAATGTATGAAGATCACAGTTTTGAACAAATCTGGTGCTATAGGGTATGAAGATAGAAGTTTGATGCTCATAAATCTGATTACTTCACCATTACGGCAATCTAATCACTCTCGTGACTACCTGATAAGTCAATATCATTTAATGGAATAGTCGCTAATTCACCATTACGACAATCTGAGAGTATATTTTATCTGCTAAACATCACTATCATGACTATCCGATAAGTCAATATCATTTACTTTAAAAATAGTCGCTTCTCACATTATCGGGTCTGTGTTTCATGCTGCGATTAATTCTTTATGACGTTTTTGTTAAAAAACGTGTTTTCTAAAAGACGTCTTTTGTCTTAAGGACCGTTGCAAATTAAATAAACTAATTGGTGATAACAAATCAAGAGATACTTTTAACAGTTGCAAGGCAGACATGATTGATAATAAAAGATGTGTCTTTTGAAAAGATCTCTTTTTAATTTTAAAATATTTAATTAATTCGAGCATCACAGGTAAATAAGAATACTTTATGGAAAGATGCGAAAGAGATAGAAAAAATGTTTGGAGTTAGAATGACGTGTTTCTCCATCTAAGTTAAGTTCGATCTAAAGGTGTATATTGATACACATAGGGAAGCGTATTAGTTTTGTCTACAACTGAAATAAACTAAAACCAGTTGTGGAAAGACAGATTCTTGAACAGACGTGTTCCTCCATAGAACAGGTACAACACTTGAGAAACATTTATAAAGGACATTCAAATCAAGGATGGAGTGTGGTTGTTTTGAGGATTTTGCAGATCAATCAAGTATCCCATCTCTTTGTGTGGGCTTAGGGTGATATCTTTTATCATAGAGCAGATTGGAGAGCTGGGATTGTAAAGATCAGATTGAAGGCAATCTTACATCCATCAAGTCAAAGTTTGATGCTTTGCACTAGGGGTTGGTGCTCCTTGTAGGTAGGTGCCTACTAAATTTGTCAAGGTCTAGGTGTTCCTTGTAGGTTAGATTCTACTAAATCATCTTTTTGTAAATCTGTAGGTTGGTGCCTACTTTGAAAAAATATTATTTCAATAAAGTTGTGTCAACTTGGGGAAATTGGTTCATATCAAAAAGTTGATTGTAATAAGTTTCAAAAAGAATAAAATTGAAAGTTTGTGCTGATTTACTGATTCACCCCCCCCCTTCTCAGTAAATCTTTGTGCTCTTCAATTGGTATCAGAGCAAGGTCCTTCTTGAAAGCCTAACCGCTTGAAGGAGATCCTTAAGAGCACATATGGCGAATCAAAGCAACACTGTGAAAGCACCCATCTTTGATGGGACTAATTATGGATTTTGGAATATCAAGATGGAAGCATATTTGAATGCACTTGGGTTTGATGTGTGGAAATTTGTTGTTGATGGGTATTCACCTCTAGCTACCCCTCCAACGGATCAAGCAGGGAAAAAGAGAAGTGAAAACAATGCAAAGGCTAAGCATGCTCTTCTTTGCAGCCTAACAGATTCTGAGTTTACAAAAGTCATGAGATGCAAATCAGCAAAAGAGATTTGGGACAAACTTCAAAATATTTATGAAGGAGATGCAAAAGTTAAGAAGGAAAAGTTGCAAACTCATAGAAGAAAGTTGGAGACTCTCAAAATGGAGGATGATGAAGATATTGCTTCATATTTTCTTCGTGTTGATGAAACAGTGAATATCATGAGGGGACTTGGTGAAGAGATCAAGGATGACTTCATTATTGACAAAATTCTAAGATCTCTTTCTACAAAGTTTGAAGCCAAGGTTGCAGCATTGGAGGAATTAACAAACTTGGATCAGCTAACCAAAGATGAATTACATGGAATCCTTGCTGCCTATGAGATGAGGATTGAAGGAAGATCACCACAAAAGGAAGTCTCATTCAAAGCATCCAAAAAGGGCAAGAACAAGCATGAAGAAAAGGATGAAAAATCAAGTGATGAAGCAAAATCTTACTTCATGGGTAAACTTAAGAAAGGAAAAGGAAAATACAAAGGAAAATTTCCTTTTAAGTGCTTCAATTGTGGAAAAGTTGGACATTATGCCTCAAAATGTCCTCAAAATGAAAACAGCTCTAGTGAAGAAGAAAAAGAAATCAGCAACAAGAAAAAGGGAAAGAAGAATTTCAATAATAACTCAAAAAAGAAGTTTCAAAAACATAAGAAGAGTTTCTATTCAAAGAAAGATAGTAGCACCTCCGAAGAACAAAGTGAAGATTGCTCTAGCAATAGTGAAGAGGAAATATTGTTCATGGCTGAATGTGAGGAACTAAATGCTGATGAAGATTTTGATGTAGAAGAGGAGATAGATCAAGATTGCAATGGAGAGGAAGTAGATCTTGAAGAAGAACTGCACTATGCTTATAAGAAGAATGAAGATTTGAAGAAGAAGGCTACCAAGTACAAATTGAAGGTCAAAGTGATGACAAAAGACTTGGAGAATTCAAGCAAAACCATTGAAGATTTGAGAGCTCAAATCATGGAAGCTGAAAGAAATGAAGAAGAATTGAAAAACAAACTCAATACAAAGGAGATGAAATGTAACAAGCTGGAGCAAGAGATAGCAATGCTAAAGTTGGAATTGGAGAAAACAAAGGTTCAACACACAAAGATTGATGAAGAATCCAACAAGTTGATTGAGCTAATGAAGGCTCAAGATTTTCTTCAATGCAAAATGGGAGGTAGTTTTGAAGAACAATCTAAGAAGGTCACTAACTCCAAAGAAGATTTCAAGACTTTCTCAAAGCAAGTTGAAGAAGAATGGATAAGTGCTGATCCTAAAAGAAAATCAAATACTAGGCAATCATATACATTCAATGGGTATTGTTTTCTATGTAACAAATTTGGCCACAAGGCCTTAAATTGTAAAAATAAAGTAAAAAATATTCCTAGCTACCTTTGGAGAGATTATAATCCTTTCACACCATTAATGGACTATAATAGTCTATGCTACAATTGTAATAACCTTGGGCAAAAAGCACAAGCTTGTAGGATAGTTTCTAATGATTCTCCAAAACAAAACAAGAAAGAAGATAAGTCTATTAAAAGGAAAGAAATGCCTATCAAAGTGTGGAGGAAAAAGGAGAAATCAATGTTCATTCAAACCGCCTTACATGCTGAAAGTAAGAAGGATAGATGGTACATTGATAGTGGGTGCTCAAAGCACATGACAGGTGACAAGAGCAAATTCATCTCTCTTGAACCTACTGATGAAGGAACAGTAAGATTTGGTGATAATACAAGAAAACAAATAAAAGGAAAAGGAACACTTAGTCTAGATAATGGGAGAACAAAAACAGAAAATGTTTTGTATGTTAAGGGCCTAAAAGAAAATCTTCTAAGTGTTAGTCAACTTTGTGATCAAGGACATAGTATCACATTTCTTTCTAATACATGTGATATCAAGAAAGATGGAAAGCTGGTTGCTCAAGCTGAAAGGAAACATAATTTGTATATCTTAAAGGAAATAAGTTGTGAAAGTTGCAACCTAGTACAAGAGGATGAAAGTTGGTTATGGCACAAGAGGCTAGGCCATCTCAACTTTGATAATATTGTCAAAGTTAGCAAATCAAATGCTGTGAGAGATATGCCAAGGATAACAAAACCTTCTAATATCATTTGTAGAGAGTGTCAACTTGGAAAGCAAACAAGGTCAAGCTTTAAGTCTAAGGAGCATTCTTCATCAAAGCCATTAGAACTCATACATACAGATCTTTGTGGGCCAACCAAATCCAAGAGCATGAATGGAGAAAGATATTTTATGTTGCTAATTGATGACTTCTCAAGAATGACTTGGGTTGCATTTTTGAAAGAAAAATCTGAAGCTTTTGATAAATTCAAAGCTTTCAAAGAGCTGGTTGAAAATGAAGCAAACATCAAGATAAAATGTCTTAGATCAGATCGAGGAGGAGAATTCACATCAAAGGAATTTGAAAATTTCTGCATAGAGCATGGAATTAAAAGGCAATTTTCTGCAGCAAGAACCCCTCAACAAAATGGGGTTGTAGAAAGAAAAAATAGGACGGTTCAAGAAATGGCAAGGGCAATGCTAAATGAAACCAAGATAGCAGATTCCTTTTGGAAGGAAGCAATTCATACAGCAGTTTACATCTTGAATTGTGCACAAATAAGAGTGAACAATGAGAAGACACCATATGAACTTTGGAAAGGTAGACCAGCAACTGTCAAGTACTTCAAAATTTTTGGAAGCACTTGTTACATTAGAAGAGATGAAGAAGATTTGAGCAAATTTGACACAAGAGCAGATGAGGGAATCTTTCTTGGCTACTCATCAAAAAGTAAGGCATATAAATGCTACAACAAAAGAACTCACAAAATTGTTGAAAGTGCTAATGTAAGAATTGATGAAGGAAAGCAATTCAAAGAAGTTGGACAAAGTGATCACCATGTTCAAACTATGAATGATGAAGACAAAGAGGATGAGGATTCCCAAGAGGAAGAAAAGGAGGAAGAGGCAAAGGAAGAAGAATCTTCACAAAAGACTCCCATGAAGACACCAAAGACACCTTCCAAGTTTGTTCAAAAGAACCATCCTGAAGATTTGATTCTTCAAGATAGATGTAGATCTACAAGGAAAATGGTGAATTACAATGAAGATTGTCATGCAGCATTCCTATCTCAAGTTGAGCCCAAAACTTTTGAAGAAGCAAGCAAAGACAAATGTTGGATTGGTGCAATGAATGAAGAATTGGATCAAATAGAGAAAAATGAAACTTGGGAACTTGTCCCAAGACCAAAAGATAAGAATGTAATTGGCACAAAATGGGTTTTTAGAAACAAATTAAATGAAGATGGTCAAGTCACAAGGAACAAAGCAAGGTTAGTGTGCAAGGGCTATGCACAAGTTGAAGGAGTAGATTTTGAGGAAACATTCGCACCAGTTGCAAGGATTGAAGCAATTAGAATGTTTTTATCCTATGCAAGTCACAAGAAGTTTAAGGTGTATCAAATGGACGTCAAATCTGCTTTTCTTAATGGAGATCTAGAGGAGGAAGTTTATATTGAACAACCCGAAGGCTTCCTATTATCAGAAGACAAGGATTATGTGTGCAAGTTAAAGAAAGCTCTCTATGGGCTTAAACAAGCTCCTAGAGCTTGGTATTCTAGACTTGACAAGTATCTCAAAGAGCAAGGTTTCAAAAGAGGAGATGTAGATAGCAATCTATACATCAAAGAAGAGGATGGACATTTATTGATTGTGGTGGTGTATGTAGATGACATCATTTTTGGTGGAGACAAGGACAAAATGTGCAAAGAATTTTCATCATGTATGCAAAAAGAGTTTGAGATGTCAATGTTGGGAGAATTATCCTTCTTCCTTGGGCTGCAAATTTCACAATCAAGCAAAGGTATTTTCATCTCCCAAGCCAAATATGTGAAGGAAATGTTAAGAAGGTTTAGAATGGAAGATTGCAATCCTGTTAGCACTCCTATGGTTACAGGTTGTAAGCTAAGCAAAGATGATGAATCCCAAGAAGTGAATCAAACACTTTATAGATCAATGATTGGAAGTTTGTTGTATTTAACTTCTACAAGACCAGACATAATGCAAGCTGTTGGAGTTGTGGCAAGATTTCAAGCAGCACCAAAAGAAACACATGCTTCATGCAGTAAAGCGTATATTCAAGTATTTGAAAGGCACAATGGAATATGGTCTATGGTACCCTAGTAGCAATGATTTCACTCTTGAAGCATTCACAGATGCTGATTGGGCTGGCAATGTGGATGATAGAAAAAGTACAAGTGGAGGAGCTTTTTTTCTTGGAGGAAATCTAGTGTCTTGGATGAGCAAAAAACAAGAATCAGTCTCTCTATCCACAGCAGAAGCTGAATATATTGCAGCAGCAGCATGTTGCACTCAACTTTTGTGGATGAGGCAAATTTTAAGAGACATCAAGGTGGAGTATGATCTTCCTTGCACTATCTATTGTGATAATACTAGTGCAATCAATATCTCCAAGAATCCAGTGATGCACTCAAGAACCAAGCACATCCCTATTAAGTATCACTTTTTGAGAGAACAAGTAGGAGAAGGACAAGTGTGTTTAGAATACATAACTACAAAAGAGCAAACTGCTGATATATTTACTAAACCACTTCCAAGAGATACATTTGAATATCTAAGGGACAAATTAAGAGTTGTTCCACAACCATCAAATTAATTGATGGAAGCATGTATTCAGGGGGAGCTACGCACTAAATCCTGTAGTTTCATGGAGCTGGAATATTGTTAGAAGACCCCTTGCCATTGATGTCAAAGGGGGAGAAATTGGACTCAGGGGGAGCAAACAGAGGATCAAGTTGCCATCAATGACAAAGGGGGAGATTGTTAGAAGTATTGTCATTGATGTCAGGAAAAAAATGAGAAAATGGACTTGAACTTATGTTGATTATTTGTTGATAATCAAGTCAATCGGTGCATAAGTTGGTGATTACTTAGTACAAGAGTATAATATTCACAGATATGAAGATCGAAGTTTTTATGCTCAGAAAACAGGAGTATAATATTCAAAGTTTGAAATATATGAAGATACAGGAGTATAATATTCAAAGTTTGAAATGTATGAAGATCACAGTTTTGAAAAAATCTGGTGCTATAGGGTATGAAGATAGAAGTTTGATGCTCAGAAATCTGATTACTTCACCATTACGACAATCTAATCACTATCGTGACTACCTGATAAGTCAATATCATTTAATGGAATAGTCGCTGCTTCACCATTACGTCAATCTGAGAGTATATTTTATCTGCTAAACATCACTATCGTGACTATTCGATAAGTCAATATCATTTACTTAAAAAATAGTCGTTGCTCACATTATCGAGTCTGTGTTTCATGTCGCGATTAATTCTTTATGACGTTTTTGTTAAAAAACGTGTTTTCTAAAAGACGTCTTTTGTCTTAAGGACCGTTGCAGATTAAATAAACTAATCGGTGATAACAAATCAAGAGATACTTTTAACAGTTGCAAGGCAGATGGGATTGATAATAAAAGACGTGTCTTTTAAAAAGATCTCTTTTTAATTTTAAAATATTTAATTAATTCGAGCATCACAGGTAAATAAGAATACTTTATGAAAAGATGTGAAAGAGATAGAAAAAATGTTTGGAGTTAGAATGACGTGTTTCTCCATCTAAGTTAAGTTCTATCTAAAGGTGTATATTGATACACATAGGGAAGCGTATTAGTTTTGTCTACAACTGAAATAAACTGAAACCAGTTGTGGAAAGGCAGATTCTTGAACAGACGCGTTCCTCCATAGAACAGGTACAACACTTGAGAAACATTTATAAAGGACATTCAAATCAAGGATGGAGTGTGGTTGTTTTGAGGATTTTGCAGATCAGTCAAGTATCCTATCTCTTTGTGTGGGCTTAGGGTGATATCTTTTATCATAGAGCAGATTGGAGAGCTGGGATTGTAAAGATCAGATTGAAGGCAGTCTTACATCCATCAAGTCAAAGTTTGATGCTTTGCACTAGGGGTTGGTGCTCCTTGTAGGTAGGTTCCTACTAAATCTGTCAAGGTCTAGGTGTTCCTTGTAGGTTACATTCTACTAAATCATCTTTTTGTAAATCTGTAGGTTGGTGCCTACTTTGAAAAAATATTATTTCAATAAAGTTGTGTCAACTTAGGGAAATTGGTTCATATCAAAAAGTTGATTGTAATAAGTTTCAAAAAGAATAAAATTGAAAGTTTGTGCTGATTTATTGATTCACCCCCCCCCCTCTCAGTAAATCTTTGTGCTCTTCATACATGATTGTCTTATGCAAAAGAATGGGGTCTAGTGAATCACTATTAGATAAGATAAATCAACCTCTCTCAGCTTCGTCTACCTCATCAATTTTTGAGGATGATAATAATGTTGGTTGGTTGGAAGTGATTTTTCAGAAGATGAAACCAAAAATACCTAAGCAAGGGCATATGGTTTTTAGATCACATAGGAAAAAATGATTTTCAAGCTATCATGTTTTTCTAAGGTCCTCTCACCCATGCATGGGTTTTGCACAAGAGTCTCATCTTCTTTTTAGTATTTATGTTGCTTCTTGTTGGGTTGAGGCCCTTAATAGGCCCCAAACTTTTCAATTTGATAAAAGAGTAAATCCTAAATAATTGGCATTATACATATAGAAAGTGTCATGTGCTAAATTTATTTAACTAAAATTTGTCATTAAACTTAGACTATTTAAGCATAACATAGATTGTGTGTTCTCATATGTGAAGATGTACACATGTACATATACATATAAATATATGTGAATGAGTGAGTAAATAAATTGCAAATCTTGATGAATATAGTGTTCAACTTGGACACAAGTCAAAACTAAAAAAATGAAAATCTAAATAATATGTAAGATAAATGGCAAAACAACCAATATTGGCATGGTGTGATGGTTTAAAGGTGGCATTGTTGTTCTTGCCACCAAGGTTCAAGCCCCATTGGGGTGGTATTGTTGAGTGGTTGTATTTTGGTTCATGGCTCCAGTTCAAAAGCATTTACCCCTTGAATAAAAAAAAGATAAAGATAAATGGCAAAACAATTCCTTGTGATATTTTATGAGGTTTTAAATATCAAATTATTTATTCACAATATTTGGAAGCTTACCAACTGAAGTGGCTTCATAATCCCTAGACTTTTTCCATTCAAAATATTCAAGAAAAAATAAGAAGTTGAAATAAGTCAAGATAATAAAATAGTTGAACACAAAAACAAAATAAGGAAAAGTCTAGAGAAAATATTTATAGAACACTTTTCTTGTTGAAAGAAACCCCTATTAACTTATTTACGAAACTAATTCAATAGTTTATATTTAGAATAGAAGTAACATACGTAGTTATAACTCAATTGCAAACAAGAGGTTGCTAATAAATTTATGAAATTGATTTCTTATGGCTTTCTATTAAATATATTTATGTCACTTCAGTTGGGAAAAATCAAAGTTATCTTAAATCACACTTTGTGGGGGAGTATTTAAGAAAATCACATTAACACTTTTATGGATTCCTCTAGACCTATCTAGTCCAAAGGATGTTAAAATACATCAACATAATTAGGGTTTGAAATCAACAACCATATTAAAAATTACCCAATAAAATTTTGCACTTACTTATCACACTAAGGTCTTTGGTATAATTTACAAAAGTAAGACACTATATTATTACAAGTGTGTAACTGAAAGAAAAACAAAGTAAAACTAAAGATGGGTCAACAATTGATGAATATGAGAGATGCATGCTCTCAATTTTATTTTTTGTATTAAATATAGTGGAAACAACATATACAGATTACAGTTTGGGTGTTGCATCATAACCGCAGTCAAGCCCCTGTTACATCATATCTACAATCTTATTCGAGGGCATTACTAGCCCCTTTGCTCTCAAATTTTTAAATAAATGATTGAAAATAAGTGAGTAGTAATTTGAGGCTAGGAGGAGATATACAAGTGCGATGAAAGGTTTTGGGGAAAAGATCAAGTCATTCAAGCATTTTGTGGGCTATGCTAGGTTGTGCAAGATAGGAGGTTTTTCAATTGTCAAGTTTCTTCTCCATTTGTTGAACACATAGGCGTACATGTGTGATAATATATGTAAAAGCAATAATATAGACAAGGGAAACTAAATAATGGAAAATAATTCAATTTGCAACATTCTCTTGGCTTATAGTTTGTTGGTTAGAGAAACTCCCTAGGAAACATAATCCAAACTCTCAAAGAACACTCATGTCAAATTTCTTCAATCAATGATTTATTGTTATGGGAACTTTAATCAAAGGTTGGTTTTATCATAAAATCTTTAGCACAATGTGTACAAGGTGTCATTTGAGGTTATAGTATTTTTTCTCCAACCTCTTTACAATTAAAATTACTCACATACCATGTCTCATGTGTATGTCATAAAATAAGTTAATTCATGCGAGTCATGCACATTCATAGAGGAGTGTAATTGAAAAAATTGTGATGGGATACATTTGAATTCATATTTTGATGCACCTATACCCTTTTAAGCATCATTGAGTGTTAAATGCTAGGACAACTTATAATTGTCAACGTAATGGCATATTTTGTTAATATTTTGGATCTTTACAAAACACTATGTTGATATTAAAGAGAACAAACAAATATGAAGAATTACAATTTCTCTTTTTTTTAAAAAAAAATTGTAGTGCACACCATGCAATACTAACATAAAATTATACCATGAATGCTTGTGGAAAATGAGCCAATGAGACCTTCCACAAGTAGATTTAGAATAATAAGGTAGATTACCATTAATTGTTCAATAAGTCTCATAAAAAAATTGATCTCAAACAATAGGTCCATGCTCTTATATAGATAAGGCAGAGGGTAGGGTAAGATTTGGGGAGTAATTGTCTAAAAATAAACAATTCATTTTAAAGGTAGTTAATTAGTTTAACTCAATTATAAAAGAGTAGTTAATTAATAAAGCATATCTAATTAAGAAGGAAAGAGCACAATAAATAAGAGATAACAATGAGAAAAAAGCCAAGAGAGACAAGATTGTTGTAAAATGTTTTTAAAACCTTCAAGGAGAGAGTTGAAACAATGTCAAATTACTTAAATAAGAGTAACAATGCTCAAGAATGTTGTAGAATTGCTAGGTATTACTAGTAAGAGTATACAAATTTGATAGAATGAAAAATAGATAGTGATATCTCTCAAAAATGAAAAGATAGAAGGGAAATGTGGGTAATTCTAGGGGTTGGAGAGTTGTTACCACTGACTTGGGAAAGTAGCAAGTGGTGAAATTCTTGAAAATGACTATTAATTGAAAAAATGTTATGGTATGTTAGCACGTGGATGTCTACATGTCGCACTAGTGTCCAAATAGTTTTAGCTCTTGGAAGGGCCAAACAATGGGAGATTACAAGGCTAATACGTCTAGAACTTGAATTTATACAAAAAATACCACAAGATGTATGACCTTGGCACCATGGGTAGAAAAAATACTAGGGCAAGGGCCAAATGATCCTAAAAGTGTGCTAGGGGAGATGGACACTAAATCAGGTCCAACATGTAATGTAAAATTGCAAGTGCATACAAATTTTCCTATTAAAAATTCATTACCAAAATTATACTTATTATTGATATCCCTCTAATCAATCATATTGTGCAACTTTTCACATGCAAAAGTATCATCCTTAAGATTGGTCTCAATATTACAATCCTTATCCTTCTTGTTCCTCTACCTTAATCACATGCTTAAAATGCCCTACAAGAGAAAAATGCATTATCATCATTTTGGTTCATATAACTAAAAAGTATTATAGTCTATAAATTCTATACATTTCAATTTACCATTTGTGAAACCTATTTCTTGAAAAAAAAAATCCTCAATAACATTTATACCAACCAACTCTCGTTTTCACACTTGCACTAGCACAAAAAAGTGCACTAAAAAATAAAAATTAACCAACTTTTATGGGATGTAAACTTAGATTTGAGGAGAGGGTGAACGAGTAATAGGTTTGAGATTTGTTCATGTGACTATAGGTACAAGAAAACATGAAGATATTACAATGAGAAATAATTCCATCAAAATAGTGAATCATTCATAAAAAAATAGTGTAATGACGGAAAAAGTACTCCCTAACATGGTCTTGACTTAGTGTTGTAATGTGTCTAACATATTCACATTAGGTCTTGGGCCCTTGTGAACTAAATGAGCTTATTGGTCCCTTATTTGGAGTGTTGTAAAGTGTTGTAACACACTTTCACACTTTTCTAGGTTTTAATTAAATAATTGGACTTCTTTATGCTTTAGTTGGCCTAATTTTACATCCACAAGCCCTGTTTAATGCATATTTTCGAGGATAATCCCAACATAAACCAAGACCCACTCATAATTCAAATGTTTTTAGGTTGTGTGGCCCAAATTTAGTGATCTGGGACTCATACGCCACCTTGGGTGTATGAGTCCCACCTAGGTTTTTGGGTCCCAATCTAGATTTTGTACCATTCTAAACATTTTTTAAAATGTGTCCCATAGTTATGCCTAATGGGACTCATATGCCACTTATGGCATATGAGTCCCGTTCTTGGCGGGATTTTATTCTCCTAGATTCGATGTCGACTTGTAGTGTTGTAATTTTAGGAAATTTGGCATAAACAAGTATAAATACAAGTTTCTTTCACTCAATTTACACCTAGCAAGTTGAATGAGCATCCTTATATCAAATTTGAGTTCACAAGAACATTCAAGAGCATTCAAGGGTTGATTATCAAGTGTTTTAGAGCTTTATTCAAGTATCAAGTACCATGTCAAAGTCTTCATGCATCATGTTTTTTTTTGTGCTAACAATTGTGATGTAGGGTTTCATGATTCAAGCTAGCATTCAAGTCGAGATCTATCCTATTCAAGCAAGAGTCAAGATCTACATCCATTGGAGTCATTTCATACATGTTTGCAACACTTTATTGCTAGGGTTTGTGCATGATTTGCAGATCTAGGTTAAATACATATTGAAGAGCAAGTTTGGAGAATGTTATCAAAGTGTTCAAAGTTGTCAAAGTTGTCACCTTGCATTGGAGATCATTGGAAGACATCTACAGGTTGCAAATTAGAGTTTTGGATCCAAAAATTAGGTGGAAGGACAAAGTAGACATTGAAGAGCAGATTCAGACTTTGAATTTCCAGAAAACCTTAATTGGACTGATATGCCACTTCTGGCATATGAGTCCCAGTATAGGAAAATTTTCAGATTTTTGCATATTCTGAATCTACACTGCCAAAAACTTGTTCTTGCCCAAAAACCCTAATCTGGGACTAAATCACCCAGTCTAGTGTATGAGTCCTAGTCAGCTTTAAATTCAAAATTTTCAGCATTTCAGAGCTTCATCCAGTCCTCTTTAGGTTTTTAGGTGCACACCTTTCATCTCTCAGCTTTCTATTTTGTTTTACATGCATTTTTAGTTCATTTAGTGAAGTATTGCATTGTATTAGGTTTAAGCATTAGGTCTTGCATTTCATTAGTCTTTCCAAGCCCTAGCTTGGTGTTGAACCCCTCTTTAGTTTATAATTAGACCCTAGGACAACCCTATTGCCAGATCTCTTTCTCCTTTACATACTTTAGATTGAGATCTTTAGGGTTTTCCTTGAATGAATGATTGTGAAATGTGTTGTTTTATGTCCTAAACCATAAGCCCCCTCCTATTTTCCTACATTTCAAATAGTATAAACAAATCAAGCTTCCACTCTCATTTGTATTAAATTAATTGTTTCTTAACATATTTAAACATCACAAGAGTGTTGGAAGTGAATTTTACTTGGGAAAGCTATAATTGACCCCTAGATAAATATTGACAATAAGAGTTTTCTATCTCAAATAGTTGTATGTTGCTCCTATCAAAATAAAGTAAGTAAATATTGAAAAGACAAATTAAATCTACTTGATGATTGAAGTAGCCTTAAGAATGGTAGGTCCAAAGTGCAAATGAGTAAGATTTGCCTCGAGTCCTTATGATTCAAAACACTAGTTGAAATACTTGAATACATTTGTTATAACAAGGAAACACACTAATATTCACCCAACAAAGAAAGGCCAAAGGTGTTAGTGTAGGTTTTTTAATTTCCTTATGTTAGGGGGTATTTCTTTTTCCTACACATATTATTTAAGCTTGCTTAGGTTTATTAGGAGTGGTTAATATGAGGACACATGGCAAAATGCATCAGCTACATGTGTCACTCTCTCCCCACACATAGGTAGTTGAGTTACACATCCTCTTTTGGCATGTTGTGTCACCTCTCATAACCACTATTCTATTTTTACCTAGGTAGGTTATGGGGTAGTTGGGTTTCTCACCCTCTTCTGGCTTTATGTGCCACCTCTCTTTTGTCTTCACTTGAGGAGGTTATGTGACATGTTTTTATCATTTACCAAGTAGGTGATACCCTCCCACCTTTTATGGGTAGTAGGAGTTAATGCACCTCTTGGATGTATTTGCCCTTATTCTTCTATATATTGAGCACTCTCCTCTCACCTTCTCTAGTTCGACTAGTTTGGTGATTGTTCAATGAGAGTCACGAGAGTATTCTCAAAATTCTCTTGCTTTGTCTCCATTGTTCTCTCATTTCAAATTTTCTCTTCATTCTACTATTTTGATCTTTGATCATTTGTTGATTGGAGTTGCATGTGATCTATGACCAACATTGGATCCTGGCTCAATTCTCGCTTCTCGAAGAATCTAACATGGTATCAGAGCCTATTTGTTTGGTTTAGTTCACTTTTATTATATGATTTCTTAGAGATATTTGAAACTAGTCCAAAGCTAGCATTTTCCTCTAACATGAACAATTTGAAGGAAAAATAAGCATTTGTATAATCTAGGTTGCATATTTGGTTCTTGTGAGACCTGGGTGATTGCAACTTTCTGGTAATCCTGGAGATGTTTTTTAGCATTTTCATAGCATCCAAAGGCATGAGAAAGTCAATATTGGCTTTCATTTCACCAAAATCGAAGATCGGAGGAGCTAGTTGCGACCAAGGGTTTTAGTGTGGTTCCTGGGGTTAGTCGTCAAATTAGAGCATTTTCAACCCAAACGGATCTTGCCATCATGCTCAGAAGGCCCAAGAACCTAAAGATCGACTACCCATTCATCGAAATTGAAGATAGTCATTTCTGAGGCAAATTTTTTTTACACTTCGGGCCATACGGCCCCTACAGCGTCGTACTGTACAAATTTATATATATATATTGTATTTCCCGAGTAAAATTTGTTTTTTGAAAATTCTCAAAAAAACAAAAATTGAAAAATATATATATAATTTTTGGGGATTCACCCCTACGTACATGCACGGTACCCTCAGTCTTTCCATTGCAGGTTCCAGTGCCCATCAAATCTATGGCCCCACCACATACCAGCGAGTTCTATTCAAAACCAACAATCAAACTTTTAATAAAATCGACAGTCATTCTTATCAACCGACGACGATTAAATCAAAATCGGCAACCAATAAATTAGTTCAGTGGTGAATATTCTTTCAAGAATATTCTAAGGGAGCCCAAAGATTCCTCCTGAAAGGAATATTCTCAGCCTTGAAAATTCTGATGCCGGTTAGAGCACATTCCGAACAAAGAGAATATTCTTTTTTGATAGGCTGACGTCCGTCAAATTTGAGCCACCGATCAGGTGATGTCAACACCACATCATCAATTTTCAAAAAAATTCCCCCCTCACGAATGAGCTTTTAATTTTGTAGGTCAACTTCAGAAGGCCCATTCTCAGCCATACAAAGGCCTTTTTAGGTGCATTTTTTTTTGGTTTTGGGTAGAATTTCGTGCTCTACACTATGGAAAAGTTGGTTTTCTGATTTGATGCTCTAGATTCCTAGAAATTGAAGATTCTTCTAGAATTTGTTGCGCAATTCTCGTTTTGAGACCTTCCAGGAGCCATAACTTGGGTAAACGGACACCATTTGAGGTGCAATTTTTTTCAAAGTTCATATTTTTCTATGTACTTTGTATCAATGCTCTCAAACATATCTCATAGTGTACTTGAATTGTAGTTTCAATTTCTTGGCCATTTTGGGCCCTGTAAGAGTTTGAAAGATTTGAATTTTTGCATTGTAATCACACTAATTATAAAGTGCCAGCATTGTAATTTTTGGGGGGGTCATTTCAGAAACTAATGAAAAGGGGGGGGGTGTCTAGTGTTCTTCTTTTCCACACTTTTCTTTATGCTTTGCAATCTTCGTTTATGCACTCATAGATGCATCTACACTTCTAGTTTTAACTCCATATAACTATTTTGAATGGAAATCTAAGATGATAATATATCTGAAAAGATATGGATATCATCGTATTACAATGGGACTTGAAACTGAACCTAAAGATGATGCAGAAAAGATTAAATGGTTTAACAAATGTGATGAAGCTTTTGGTACTTTGTGCATGTTGGTCTCTCCTGACCTTCTTTTTCATATTGAGTCTACTAAAACACCAAATGATGTGTGGACTAAACTGGAAAGCCTCTTTGGTAAGCAGGATGAGTTAAGGGGTCATCAATTGGAGAATGAAATGATAGGGTTAAGTCCTTCAAATTTTGACACCATACAGGACTTCTTCACAAAATTAAAGGCCATTAGATTGTAGTTAGAATAGTGTGGAATCAAGAAGGATGATAAGCAACTAATCTTGAGTATTCTTTCTAAAATTGGTCCTAACTATTCTTTATTTGTTTCTACATTTTATGCTACAAAATGTACCCTAGGTTCTACCTACAAAATGTCTTCTCTAGATGAATTTGTTGCAAAGCTCACTAGGGAGCAGGACAAATTGGTTTTAATGGGTACAATTAATCCCTCTAAGTCACATGCCTTAGCAGTCAATCAGGGCATAAAAGAACAGAAAGGGCCTAGCAAGAAGGATAAGAAACAAAAGAACCAGGGAGAGAAGAAAGATCAGAAACCTGTTGCTTCAAAAGTAGATAATTAGACCTCTTCATCAAAAGGTGATCAACCTAAGAAGGAGAAGGTCAAGTGTTCTTACTATAAGAGGCCTGGCCATGATGAACACACGTGTTTAAAGAAGCAAATCGATCACCTTTCACATCTTCTAGAAAAGAACAATATCAAGGTGCCTAATTCAGTCAAACAGAGTTCATCAGAAGGGTCTTCTAAGGACATAGACAAAAGTAAGGGGAAAGGAAAGGGCAAGGCCCTAGTTGTTGTTGTTTCACAACTAGAGTCTTGGATCATTGACTCGAGTGCTTCGCACCACATGGCATCATCAGAGGATAATTTTACCTCTTTGGAGCTATGTTCTATGCCTACCATACTTATGGGTGATGACACTCCTATTGAAGTTCATGGGAGAGGGTCTATTGATGTGGGTGAAGGGACATTTGAGGATGTTCTTTGTGTTCCATCTCTATCAACTAATCTCCTATCTGTTTATCAAATCATTCAAACCGATACTGGAAAGCGAGTTGAGTTCACTCCAAATACAGTTGGAGTCACTCATCCACCATTAAGGCAGTGAAAAATGCTCTACATGATAGATTTTTGATGTCAGACTTGGGTCTTTTGCATTATTTCTTGGGGATTGAGATCACTCAGTTATCTTCGGCTATTTTCCTTGGACAACCCAAGTATGCACTTGACATGATCTCTAGATTTTGCATGGCTGACTCTCTGCACCGACTCCATTTTTGTTAGGGGTCAAACTTGAGGCTAAGTGTTCCTCACCTTTGGTTGATGGCACTTTATATTGATAGCTTGTTGGGAGTCTCATCTACTTGACTCATACAAGACCTGACATTTCATATGGTGTGGGCATGGTCTCTTGATTCATGTAGGAGCTAAGTGGATCCTCCACTACATTAAGGGTACTCACAGTTATGGGATTCACTATGCAACAGATGTGGATATTCACTTGGTGGGACATACAGATTCAGATTGGGCAGGCGATTCTCAAGATCACAAGTCTACTTCTAGGTATTGCTTCTCTCTTGGTTCTAGTCCAGTTTGTTGGTCGAGCAAGGAGTAGTCTACAATTGCTCTTTCATCTATAGAGGCTGAGTATTGAGGGACAATTAATGCCACCACTGAGGCTATTTGGCTTCAGAATATTCTCCCTGAGTTTGGCATTCCATTCAGAAAGCCTACAATCATCTTTTTTGTGATAATCTGAGTGCTATATAGATCTCAAGGAATCCAGTTCATCACCAAAAGACAAAACACATTGAGATACATATGCACTACATTTGGGAGTTGATTCAGGAAGGCATCATTGATCTTAAGTATTGTTCTACATCATAGAAAATTGTAGACATCTTCACCAAACCCTTCACAGAGAGCAAGTTCTTCCATTTGCGAGCTTTGCTAGGGGTGCAACAAGTGTCTACTTCAGGAGGGGCTTCTTAGTCCTTTCTACTCTCTCTACTTTGGGGGGGTTTTTTTCTCTCTCCATTTAGGGGGGCTATTCCTCTTATGGGGGGGCTTCTTCTTTTGGGGGGGATCTCTATGTACATGGGTACCTAAAATGGCCTCATTTGTCGGGACCCATCTTTTCACCCACCTAAGCTATGCTTAAGGGGGATGTTAGTGTAGGTTCTTTAATTTCCTTATGTTAGGGGGTATTTCTTTTTCCTACACATATTATTTAAGCTTGCTTAGGTTTATTAGGAGTGGTTAATATGAGGACATGTGGCGAAATACATCAACTACATGTGTCACTCTCTCCCCACACATGGGTAGTTGAGTTATACATCCTCTTTTGGCTTGTCATGCCACCTCTCATAACCACTATTTTGTTTTTACCTAAGTAGGTTATGGGGTAGTTGGGTTTCTCACCCTCTTTTGGCTTTATGTGCCACCTCTCTCCTGTCTTCACTTGAAGAGGTTATGCCACATGTTGTCATTTACCAAGTAGGTGATAACCTCCCACCTTTTACGAGTAGTAGGAGTTAATGCACCTCTTGGATGTATTTTCCCTTATTCTTCTACATATTGAGCACTCTCCTCTCACCTTCACTAGTTCGGGTAGTTCGGTGATTGTTCAGTGAGAGTCACAAGAGTATTCTCAAAATTCTCTTGCTTTGTCTCCATTGTTCTCTCATTTCAGATTTTCTCTTCATTCTGCTATTTTGATCTTTGATCATTTGTTGATTGGAGTTGCATGTGATCTACGACCAACATCGGATCTTGGCTCGATTCTCACTTCTCAAAGAATCTAACAAAAGGATAAAACCTTAGGAAAAGAGTAATGTAGGTGAGGAAACAAAGTGGGACAAAGTTCATGAAGACCTTGAGAATGATTATTTATCTTTGAAACAACACAAGAATATCTAACTTCATAAAACATTAATTATATTCAAGGGTCATGTTATGCCTTGCATAACCACCCCATTTTATTCTGGAACAAAATGGGTCCCCCTTTGCCCTTTTGTAATTTTGGGCCTTTGGTTTTCTGCCTTGGCCATTTTCTTTGCTCTGTCGGATGCGGAACCGGGACCAATATCGAACTTGGATTTTCATCCAAGTCCCGATCTTCTTCGACGTTCCCGGTTCCAGTCCCGACAATTCCTTGGTCTTGCTTTTTTTTTGCTCTGTCAGATCCGGGTCCGGATCTGGGGCTGAACTTTGAACTCTTTCGATGTTCCTGGTTCAGATTTCACCCCGAGTCCGACTCCGCTTCTCTCTCTTCTTCGTTGGTCTTCTTTATTTGGTTTTGTGTCATGTGCCTTAGGTGTTTTCTTTTCGACCTTAGGCATTTTTCTTTTGTTTTTACGGACTCGGAACCAGAACGGAAACCGAACTTGGAATTCCTTCTAAGTCCTATTTTCTATTCCTTCCTCGGTCTCGGTTCCGCCTCTTTTGTTTTTGTTTTTTTATCTCGCGCGTCTTTCGGTTTTGTTCTGCGGACCCGGAACCGGAACTAGACCCGAACCCTGAAACTTTCAAAAGTTTCAGGTTTGAATTTCGTTCTGATCCCAGTTCCGCATGTCCTGTTCTTTTACTTTTTGTCCCCTTTTGTTTGGTCACGGGGTCTTCTTCTTCCTTTCCCCTTTTCTTTTTCGTTCTTTTGGTCGTCTCTTTGTATGTTGTTGGAGGCGGGATCGGGATGGAATCTGAGACTGAAACTTTGAAGAAGTTTCAATCTTGGATTTAGTTCCGCCCCCGCCCCCATTGTGTTTCGCCTGGGATTGATTTTTGCTCTGATCCCGCTTGTGTGTGTTTCCATCTTTTCCCCTTCGCGTTTGGGTTTCTTTTCGAGGATGCGGAGCCGCAACGAGATCTGAACTTGGAAATGTTGATTATTTCCATAGTTAGTTCTCATCTCGACTTTGGTCCCGATTCCAATTTATTTTTTTGCCCTGCCCCTACCAGTTCTGAAGATGAAGGAGGGGTTTCATTTTGGGGTCGTATTTTGTCCCAATCCTGGTTCCACTGGGATTCGTCCAATTTTGCCTCTCGGTCCCAGTGTTGTCTTGGTCCCGCTTCCGCCCCCACAGGAGTTGTGTTTCTTTTGATAAAATTGAAGGCATGATAAATAATGATATATTTTATTTGCCTTTGAGAACTAATGGAGGCATCTGTTTTGCAGGATCGAGTTATTTACCTGAAGATGTCTCTCAAGTAAGTTTCGCCAAAGGATGTAAGTTCGGCGTGATATCTGGCCGAAGAAATAAAGTCTTGCCGACTCGGAGAGTCTCGATGAGGGGAGGTGACTTCGGCGAGAGGTTTTTCCGACCCGATAGGGTCTCGTCGACATATTTTGTACCCTTGGTGTAGCATGTTGAGCTCGGTGTAATGTCTCGCCGACCAAGCAAGGTCCCCCCAAAATGAAATGAGCTCTCGGCGAAAGGACGCGACTACGGTGTAATGTCTCATCGAGGGAAGCTGGTCTCGTCGACATGGAATGATCTCGGCATAATGTCTTGCCGACCCCGATAGGATCTTGCCGAAACAAAACGAGCTCGGGGAGAACAGAGGAGCCCGCCGTGATGTCTCACCGACCCGATGGTGTCCCACCGACATGTGATCTAGTGTCAACAACTTTTGACCGCCTGAGACTCCCACGTGGAATATGTTCGCCCAATCAGATAGAACTGAAGGTGAACCCTGGATAGTTTGACCAATTGGCTACAAACTAGAGGAAGGTCAACAGAATGCAACGAGCGTGGATCCGCTCTATGAAGGAGCCG
The DNA here is from genome assembly GCA_007258455.2 of Sequoia sempervirens. Lineage (NCBI taxonomy): Eukaryota > Viridiplantae > Streptophyta > Pinopsida > Cupressales > Cupressaceae > Sequoia > Sequoia sempervirens. The sequence goes on along the minus strand of VDFB02047230.1, from coordinate 16,538,576 downwards.
ATAGAGCAACTTGACGAGCACTGGTGCGGGGATCTGATGAAAGGTTTGGTGCTGCTTCCAGAAGACGGTCAACGCCCAGAAAGATCTAGAGCACGAAGAGGCCCGAAGGAAGGAGGGCGGAACCGTGAGTCATAGTGACAGCTGGTGTCTACTGATAGGGGTAGCTCGGCATTAATGGTGATATTTTAGGGCATTCAAAGCAACTCCACTGAGGTTCGAAGATGGACACGAAGGCTAAAAGTAAATGCGGTGGTTTCAAAAGATTTGAAGGTTTCTCCTGGCAGAAATCCTTCACCAATATGGACAGCAGGGATGCGCATTTAATGCAGAACCGACTTTATTCAAAAGATCTCGACACCGACTCTCCTGGAAGCAGATATTTTGTAAACCCTAGAAGCAGGGGCCAACACATTCTTTTGGTACACTCTGTATATATGGCATTCTTGCCTCTTTGTAAAGGTTGGAACTAGTAGCTAAGAAAATAAGAACTTCTAGAGAGAGAACTGACAGTTAGAAAATAGTTAGTTGGTAGTTAGCAGAACTAGAAGAGACAGAACTACATCCTGATTCTTTGTAATAGGAGCTCCTTTTGTCTTCTTAGGATAAGAGTTAGATTCAGAATAGTTTGTAATGTATTTTTCAAGTTTTCTTAATATAAATGGAAACAATTTGGAGTCATAGATTTTCTGTACACTGGTGATTGTGCCAGCTTTGTAATTGTTGCTTATCTGTTTCATTAACAGTAGAAGCAACCAGATTAAAATCTACTTCAGATTGTGTTTCAAAATGTTGTTTATCTTGGTTTAATCATTTGATTTGAGAAGCTTTCAGGGAGTGAAGTTCGGTTTTATGCTTTGTTTGAATGGTAACTTGCAATCTGTTATTGAAATCAGCACTGTGGATGAATGCAATTGTGTGTTAACCAGAGGTTGATTTTGTCCTTCAGTTTTAGTTTACAATTCCTTGAAGGATAACTAGTCTGGTTAAATTGGATGAACTATTGTTCTTTTCTGTTCCAAAACCCTGATTTATCTTTTTTGTTTCTTTAAAAACCCCAGTTAGAGTAGATTTAAATTTATGTTTGATCTTAAAATAATCCAGAAGCTCACACCAGCAGGCCCCTTGAACATTACTGTCACATTGACCAATTGAGCAACAACAGCACAGTTGAGAACCAACTATAAAGACCTTGGGAGCTAAGATATCCATGTGTTGTCTTTCTCTTTCAGGAGAAGCAAAATAGCAATATTATGTTTGCATGTTGTTGTGCTAAAAGGATCATTAACAGGTCAGTGATCACACAAATAATCTCCTAGGTAGATTCAATTGTTGTTGAATGTTTTAAGCATAGTTTGCAACCATAAAGCATTTCAAGCAAATAATACGGCTTCATTGAATGTTTCAAGTAGATATTGATTTGATGAATATCCTTGAAGGAAACACACAAGGAAACCAACAAACTAGAATAAAATTTGGAGTAATTCCACATCCCGACTAATGAGGTGAACTAGTATTTTTAGCCTTATGCATTGCTTCACTTACCCAATGTATGCATAAATATATTATTTGCTCTCTTGCATTGTAATTTTATTCAAAACTACATTTAGAATTGATTCATAAATGTGGATGCTTCTCACCTAAGTATAGCATATGTCAATGAAATGTTTTGAGTGGATTATAGAGCGGTGCAAACTCTTGGGAGCATTATAATAGTAATGATTCAATTTCACATTATTCTTTGAGGTTTCATGGGAGTATTTGTTGGAGCTTTCTTACATTAGTTTGTGTTGAGGTATATATCTTAGCCCCTCTTGTTGTGTGATGTTGCTTTAGGTTCTTTAATTGTTGAATTGTTCATTTTCCCGAGTATTGAGGATTGCATAAAAATTTCATGTCAAGTTCATTATAAACTTAATTTTTAGATTATAACAAATAGAAGTAAATTAACTACATAAAAGTTAGAAAAGTTAGAGCATCAACATACTTCTATTACAACATTGAATTTGAGGATGGAGGAATCATACATTGATTTGAGAAAATAAGTGTTAAATTGGATTTACAACAATGTAGGCAAGAATTTAACATTCATGTTAAATAATTTTATTTAAAATAAACAAATCAAGTCCTACTAGATTAGGTTAGGTTGTTTGACAAATACACTTAAATTTGTATGTATTAGATTGCATATTTTATATTCGACAAAGAATTCCAAGATTATTTCGTTACAGAGTTCAATGATTAGGACAAATATTCAAAGAGGGGAAGTACACCAAGAAAATGAAATTGCTCAACAAAGTCTAGAAAGAAATTGAGAGTTGAGAATGAAATCAGCACATGGAAATGGACAAAGAAGAGCTGCAAAACAAATTGGAAAACATACAAACTTTGCATAAAAGGCATGGTTAAGGTGAAGTGTACAAACAGATCCTTAGTTAATAGTCAATGAATTCTAAGAAGAATGGACCAATTAGAGGGTAGGAACTCTAAATATGGGGAAAAGCAATTGGCAGGTGAAAAGCTAAATTCCATAATTGTTGCAAGCATCCTCCTTGCCCACGATGAATAGAAGCTTTCAAATAGGTTATGGACATCCCTCAAACCACAAATGATAGGAAATTCATCAGAGAATGTGTGGAGGTGGAGGAGAGAGAGAAGATGAGGATGGTGCAATGAAGTCATCTTTGCAATCATTTACAGCAGATCGGTTTGATTACCAACTTTCAGATGAAAGCATGCAACAAATCTCCTTCTTTAACTAGTATTACTTTTGCCTCATGTTGGCCATTCTCATGTTGAATGCAGTGATAGTGTATGTTTAAGGGAATGTAAGTTGGGGGAGCAAGATTTGGCATCATGGCATCTGTTAGTTTCATATCTATTCTCATCTTTTTATGCGGAATGCCCAAGTACAGATTTAGAGTTTTTGCTAGGAGCCCAACCACTGCCATTGCTCAGGGAAATGGATTAGCTATTTGATCTGGTGTTGTCGTTATTGAGTAAAATCTCTACTATATTCTCATAATTATGGAGAGCATATGTGCGCTGGTAAACTAGCAGACGACTTTCAAGGTCTACAGCCAGTCATTTCCAGTGATAAATTAGGTGTGTTGTTTTGTTAACTCCATTTACATTGTTTTTGAGTTAGAAGCTCGTTGGTTTATAGACTGAGAGCAAGCTACGATCTTTCTGATCTCTTATTAGATTGAGTATAGTCAAAGCAATATTCACTTTCTAGCTTTTAAATTGTCCCTTGAAATCTCAAGGGAAGGTTTTGTAATAAAGGTCCATTTATGAATTTTGTTGGTACATTTGGGTCTTCAAGGTAACAATCAGTTAGGGTAGGAAACTGCTCAATGCCTAGTAACAATTATTTTGTTGAGTTGATGCATTAGGTTTGTCTGCATTATAAATTTTGTGAGGCCTGGTCATTTATTAAAGGTTTTCTAAGTAATGTATTATTTTCAAATTATATTTGGTCTTTTTCTTTCCTAAGGAGAAATGATAGAATTGATCATTTCAAATCAATTATTTTGTTAGACATGTATTTATGTGAAAGCATAGGTCTGGTATAGTTTGGATGGAAAAGATAGGATATAATGTCATGTAGGTGTCGTAATGTTATCTAATTTTTTGTACATGCATTTTGTGGATAATTTTATAATGTAAGGGTTTTTGGAAGTCATAACTTTTGACTTATTTGGGCTGAAATTTTATATAGAGATGCATTATGAGGAGTGTTTGGATTACCGACTGAGCACAATCGGATCTCGTTTCAACACTTTTTTGGGACCAAAATCTTTTATTGGGGCCCTCAAAATCAGCTTTTACTATTTTTTTCAGGTTTTAGAAAGTTGTTTTCTTTAATAACTTAAAACTCACGCATCCAATTTGATTGTAAGTTGAAAATTTGTGTCACCATAGTTGTAGGGATATTTGTGGAAAAATCTGAGCTCAAAGGGATAAGTATGCAAAATTATTAAAAATGGCAAAAAATGACAATTGTTAAAAAATTGCCAAAAATAGTAATTTTTGGATTGTCTTAGATTTTTTATTTTTTTATGAGGATTTTTCCTGCATTGTAGAGCAGAGAGGAATAAGAAAACAATGTGGGTTTGAAGCAAATTTTTTTGTTTTATGGATTTGATTCAAGATTAATGAAAATATCATGAATGGTTGGTTTGGTTGCATCATCTTAGTCTAGATGGATAGTATCTTTCAATCTAAATATGGTATCTTTGTTGAATTATTCTATCAATAGAAAAAAGTTATCTTGAATGTTGGCTTATATTGCAACTTAGTTCACATTTAAATAAATACCAAAAGAGTGGGTACAAATGTAGGTAATCACTTGTTAATATATTATTAAAGGATACACTGTAAAATCCATTTGGCATATATATGTTTAATCAAGGATATAAATTGGTATAGGATGGGTTGTCATCCTATTTTTAACATAAAGGGGTAAAAATATTATTAAACCAAGGACACATTACAAAGCAAGGCCATTAAATGGCCCTATCAAGTTCAACCAAGTGATCCAATTGATGAGACAAATCCGGGGGCAGATGGCCCCGATCCACCAAATTCCAATCATGCATATGATCGGAAGCCCATTTAGCCAAACAATCAGCCACACCATTCCATTCACGGGGAATATGGTTGAAAGTAACATGCTCCAGAGATGCACAGAGAGTGAGAATTTGTTCAACAATCAAAGCCAGCTGCCAGCTCACATTATCCATATACTGCCTTTTCAGTAAGTTCACCACAACCTGGGAATCAGACTCACATATGATCCTTCGCCAACCCAACTGACTGGCCCGCTCCACACCACTAAAATAGCCTGAGCCTCCATAAGATTATTCGTATGAAGACCCTTATACACAGAGAAAATAAACTGAACATCCCCTGAGCTATCATGACCCACACCTCCAATGCCAGCATGACCAGGATTACCACGAGAAGAGCCATCCGAGTTGATTTTTAGACTCCCAAGGGAGGAGGTGTCCATCTTCCCTCCCTATTCACCTTTGGGGTAGGATGCCTACATCTGTTACGCATGAGTTGTCGTTGCGGAGGAGGAAGATGAAGACGAATACAACAATCAACATCTCGAGGGTCCACCCGCATAGTCATATCACACTTAGCCGCAATAGTTTCTCCTAAGGAGTGTAAAATTTTCCTCCAAAGGTGAGGAGCCATCAGCCGCAAATCCTGAAAGATCCGCCTATTCCTTTCCAACCAAAGATTCCAGATAATAAAGGAAGGCCCAATAGCCCAAGCAGCCTGGAGAAAGGAAGTAGAAACAGGGGCCCTGCCCCATCGTTCCCCAAATTCCACCAAAGAGGAAACATGCCAGTAGGCCGTATTCCACACCCCCCACCAGAAGTGCCAAATCTCCCTAGCATAGGAGCATTGGAAGAAGATATGGGATACACTCTCTTCACAACCTTGACACAAAACACACATAGAGGGGCCTTGAAAACCACGCTTACATAAATTATCCCAAGTGAGACACCGATTTTGGGCCACCAACCACATAAAGAAGTTGCACTTGGGCCATGACAACTTGTGCCAAACATGCTTCCACCAAGGGACCTCAATGTCCCCAAACAACTGCCTACCAATCTGTTTATAACCAGCAACCACATAGTACTTTCCAGACAAGTCTGAACCATCCCAAGCCAAAACATCAGGTCCTCTCAAAGAATTACAAGCACGGGATGCCAAAAGTTGGGAAAGCTCACGCCTGTCCCCCTCAGACCCTCCTGGAGGCCACTCAGAAGGGTGCTTCCAACGAAAACGTAGAACCAAACCATCATGTTGCGCCACCTTATAATGCTCCACAGTATCCCAGCCAGCTGCACTAAAAACCTCAGAAAGAGGCTGGAGATGAGGAAAAGAAGAAAGAATAGGAGGGTGACCATCCCAGGAATCTGACCAAAAAAGAGCCTGTGAACCCGAATGACAGATCCAAAAAAGAACATCCTTAATCAACTGCACCCCCACTTTCAAAGTATGCCAGATCATAGAACCACCCCCCTCCAGAGGATAGCGAGGGACCTCAAAAGAAGCAACACCCCGAAGATATTTAAGGTTGAGAATACGAGCCCATAACTGGTGCTGATGGGTGCACCAGCGCCAGTAAAGCTTAGCAGCAAGAGCTTTCCCATTCAAAATAGCAGAGCGTAAACCAAGACCCCCCTCCTGCTTAGGTCTACACACCGATTCCCACTTAACAAGGCTCCATTTTGAAGACAATAAATTACCGCTCCAAAGAAATTGATGAGAAAGAGCATCAAATTCCTTAAGGAAATACATAGGAGCCGCTTGAACAAAGCACCTGTAGATGGGAAGGGCCTGGATGACAGACTTAAGAAGAGTCAATCTAGCTGCAGAAGACAACCAACGATGGGTCCAATGAGTAACCTTTGCCTAAGCTTATCAAGCAACTGCTGCCAAGAAGATCTGGGCAGACGGCCAACAGTAAGAGGAATACCCAAATAAACGAAGGGAAGAGTCCCAATTTGAAACCGCAGAATGGCAGCAATCCTATGCTGGATAGCTTGAGGAGTATTAAAGAAGAAAATAGAAGACTTTTGCTCATTGACTCTCTGGCCCGAAGCCGCCAGGTAGATGTCCAAAGTTTTCCTGAAGAAATCAGCCTCCCTAATACGAGCCAGACCCATAAGAGAGGTATCATCCACGAATTGGAGATGAGAAAGTGTAGGCAAGCCCATCCCCCACTGCCAACCATGAATCAAGCCATGTGAAACCTGAGATTTAAGAAGACGGCCAAGCCCCTCAGCCAGAATAATAAACAAATAAGGAGAGAGAGGATCCCCCTGACGAAGGCCCCTAGTAGCCCCAAAAAGCTCAGAAGGCTCCCCATTCATAATAACCGAAAAGGAGGAAGAAGTCACACAACTCAAAACCCAACTCACCCAATCAAAGGAAAAACCAAAGGCCAGCAGAATCTTCTGAAGAAAACTCCATTTAACTCTGTCATAGGCTTTGGCCATATCCAACTTGATAAACATAGACCTTATTTTTAAAGTATAACTATGATTCTTTATTACTATTTGAACTCCAAACTAAATGGTACAATTTGTTCGTCAATTAAGCATGGGAAATTGGGCATATGTCCTTAAGACTACTATATCATTGATTACTAAATTGTTTGCTAGAAATTAGACAAAGGTACGTGATACTTGACTCTTAATTGGAAGTCTTTGATGTCACAATTGGGTAATAATGTTTGTGGAGCTTAATATATATTTATAACTAAACTTGAGGACTCATTGGTGTCATAGTATGACAAGATAACTATCACATATTTTTAGAAAATATAATGATTTAAGCCTTGAAAAGTTCTATTAAAAGGATTTCAATTGAAGAGGGTTTGATCAAACCACCTTAGATCAAAAACCCTTGGATAGAACCCTGCTAGTTTTAAACCATATCTATAATGGAGTCTCATTTACACCTATCAAAATGTTGATAAAAGCCCACTTTTGATTTACCTTGTGAGGATGAAATGAATTCATTTAAACATTATTTTTTGTAAGTATGTAGTCCTTATTATAAGATTCCCAAAAAGTATAATTTTAAATATATTTAATTTGATTATTGTATTTATTTTTTATTTCTTGTGAATGTAGGTGTTTCACTGAAAATGAAGCTCTTTGTTCTGCACATGTGAAAAAATAGCAAATTATAAAAAAAAATCTGAAAAATATATGTGCACTTGATGTTGATGTCCTTGATTCAACAAAAAAAATTGAATTTCGATACATTTTCAAAATTTAATTAAGAAAAAAATACTCAATAAAACATTATGAAAGCAATTGCATGCACTAGATATTGTAGTTATGAATCTAAATTATAAAAAAAAAAAAAAGAAAGAATTTTATCCTTCATAGAAAAAAAAATCATGTGTTAGCAAGTACACATAAATCTTTTAAAATGGTATTTACTGTTAAAAGCTAGTTTTCACATGAGATGGAAAAAGAAATGCAATTTGATTCCAAATATTTTTAAAAATATATATATTTAGAATCTACAAAAAAAATGTCACAAGTCACTAGTTTGCATCATCTTTAAATTCCTCATGGTTTAGCAACTATAGGTGTCTGAAAGTGAAGATTTAGTTAAAAAAATTCAGTTCAATGTCAAATTTGGCCAAAAAGTGTAAACCACTATTGTGGGATCATCCTATATATTTATAACTAAACTTGAGGACTTATTAGTGGCACAGTATGACAAGATAACTATCATTTATGTTGGCATCAATAATTTTAGCATCTCATACCCTTGGCAAGTATGATTAGGGATGTAAGGAACTAGTCCAACCCTACATTTAAGCTAATGGATTCGTGTGAACCAAGATAATTTCTTGTTGAGTAATAATCCTAGCCCCATGCCAGGATGAGATAAACATATAAGAGATTCAAGATATTTAAATTGAATTATGCATAATAATGGGTGGGTTTGATTCAAGACCTCAATATCCTTAAGGAGAAGTGGCATAGTAAATGTCAACTACTCAATTGTGAATCCAGTTACATTTTCATATCTACTATTAAGTGTTATTAATTTATAGGAATCATTAATGAAAGCTTGGTTATGGAAACCTATGCATATGTCCTTTGAGAGATGTCATAACTACATGTGACTTTGATCACGTTTGGAAGTGGGTATGTAGGCAATCCTTGGGTGAAGGATGCCCCTATGATCTCTAGTCTGTAGGGGAAGGTTTAGGGGGTAGCTCCAAGGTTTGGAGTTGTTCCTAATCTTGTTTGATCTTTCCTTTTCAGTAGGCTTCAATTTGAGGTTGAAATTGGTATTAGATGGTTATGAATGATTTAGGAAACTTGATAACTCGTATCTAATAATGATGTAAAATTTGGCTAATAAGATGTAATGAGGTGGAAAATAGATTTTCTTATGGACTATGGATTGTTCACTTGTTGTAGCTATGTGTTTGATTTTCGAGGTTGAGCTTGGGATGACATTCCTTAAAATTTCAAGGACTATTACACATGCAAGCAACAAATTTAAGTACTTTTGAGTAAAGTTGGATATTTTGCCTTTGCATCTTTCTAATAAAGAATGTTTTTTTAATAGTGTGTTCTAGTTAAAAAATTTGAATAATGTGAGTGGATTTGGTTACTTTATAGTTGGTGATTATTTATGTCTACATGTGGAGGAGAGGCCATCTCATGTGGGTTCAATTTGATTCTTATGTGTTTGTAAAATTCAACTCCAAACCTATATGACTATGTATAGATTCATGAATCACCTGATTGTGATATACATATCTAGGTCCACTTGACCAATACTTTTGAACCCCTATGATGTGTAGACTATGTGTACATGGCTATGAGACCCCCTGCAAGTCATAATCAGGTTTGATATTGGAGCAACTAGTAGGTTGTCATTGGGCCATGCCAATGATGAATACCTAGAGCTATTGTTGTATCTTAGGACTAGTCAACATTCACCTAGTTCATGGAGGTGAAGGATTGTCTAGAACTATCCAGGATGTGATATTGGACCAATTGAGCCAGTTGTTACCCCTACCATGCAATTAACAGAAATAGGAGCTAACCATTGTATCAAGAGGGTTAGTAGGTAGTCACCTATAGCACTAAGGTGATTGATGCCAAATCCTACCCATATTGTGAAGGGGTTAGTTGACAATATCACCAAGGTCACTAGATGGTATACGATGGATGCTACTTCTTCCTAAATGGACAGACTTGTTGTCAGTGGCCTTGGGTGATAGATGTTGGAATCCACCAACTCAATGGTTCAATAAGCTATGAGAATCTTGTTAATGGTCTTGAATGATTTTTTTTGCTAGAGTAGAATTATTTTTTAATTATTTCCATATTTTACTTTATGTAGTAAGCCACCTTAAATGGTGATGTGTCATTTGGAGAGTAAGTTGAACTCTTCAAAGATATGTGGCACTTCTCATTTGCCACTTGGTGGAGCATTTGTGCCACCTTGAGTTGAGCACTCCTACGGTGACTAAAACCCGTCATCCTACATGTACAATCTTTCTCATTGCTTTTAACATCAATCTATTTGCAGATTGCTTTCAGTGTCGTGTGCTTTCCTTGTGTTTTATTCTACCAGAGTTGGCACTAGCTCTCATCCAGATCGATCCTTCTACACCTACATGGTATCAGAGCTTCTTTTGGTTTGTTAGCTGGCTCAAACTTGTGAGTTTTTTGCACATTCATTTTGTGTTTTGGTCGTTGTTTGTGTTTGTTTTGGAAAGTGTTTTCAGAGGCCATAAGCTCTCTGCATGGCGCTAGTATTTCTCTGCAGGACATTATACAAGGAAAAAATTAGCAATGAAGAGGTTTGAAGCTTCCATTGTCCCTATTCTGCGTGCGTGGAGATTCTTCTCTTTGCTTGGGCGTGTGAGAAGAAGATTATTCATTATCTATGTTCTTTACCTTTGTGTGGGTATCTATTTTCTCTATGAGAGAGAGTGTGGGAGGAAATGTGGTGAGCATAAAAGAACATCACAAGGATGCGTGAAGGGTCGAACTTGCAAGACATCAAATCTGCGACTGGCATGTTGAGATACACTACCATTTGTTTGGTTTTATAAGTAGAGACGTTCATGTGCACAAGTAAAAAGCAGAGATTCTATTTCGCCATACTCTGAAAGATGCAATGGAGCAATTGGTGGGGATGGCGGAGGTATGTAATCCCAACACCCCCTTGATTACTCAGATATTATAACAATGGTTCATCTTCGTAAGATCATGTATGTTGCTTCATTTGTTGCTTAAGACATTTTGTCACATTGAGAGCTCGAGTTTTCGTCAGTGTTTCGATTTGGTAGATAACATAGATCTTCTATTGGTGGCCTCATTTTCAATCGGTTGCAGCAGTGTTACCACGATTTGATGTTAACAGGTGTGATTGTTTCAATGGTCGTCCCATCGGTATGGGAGCTCGCCCTGTTGTCAAATCTTGGAAATTATGCTCCCAACGAAATCGAATGAGCTTCCCTTTCACACCACAAATATTTGACCGCATTTCTATAAAATCGGTGGTAAAATTTCGACGACGAAAATGAATGGCTAACACTATTTCCGTCATCTTGTTGAAGTTAGCCCACTCGATTCGAATGGGGAACGCCTTTAGCGTAATAACAAATTTCAAACTTTTTAAAAATTAACTAATATTATTAACACTAATTATTGAAAAAGTATGAAATAATCAACACCCACTAAAATTTTGGCAACTTTGCAAACTTTCTTTTACAAGTTGTTGTTTGTAATTGCCACCAGTCTTTGACTTCAATTAGTTCTTTGTAATTCTTTATATATGTTTTAACTCAATAATTATAAAAAGTATAGTGAACTTCCTCCATGAAACCGCTACCTTTTTAATTAGATTTTAAATAGTTAATAGTGATTAAAGGTTATTAAAGAATCACTATGTTTTGAATTTCAACAAATTTCCTAAATAATTGTCAATCTTATTTAATTTTTTTATTTTACTTAATTAGAAGAGTGAAATTGATTAAATTAGTTTGTACTCTACTCCAATAATTGTTCACTATGAATCAAAACTGTACATACTACTTTATCAGTGTGTGGTATGTTTTTATAATCTCCTAGTTTGTATGTTGAAACTCATTAGATTATTCACATATTGCAATGAAAGTGCATTACTTGTGTCAAGTACGAGACATTGTACATATAAATTTCCTCTCAAAAACATTGTACGAGAGTGTGTAAATGCATTTCGGCCTCTGCAAATTTTTTTGCCACATGTATGGTTTCAAGCAACTCCAAATAGTTAAAATATGTTATTAAATTTGTCTAATTCAGCGACGAAAATGAATGATCGACAATATTGTCATCTTCTTGCATCCCTTCTAAGGTGATTTGAATCATCAATGGTTGAAGTTAGCCCGCTTAGTTCAGATAGGGAATTCCTTCGACATAATTATTTAATGTACTTAGAGGTTTATGTTGCTTTAACAGTTAGCAATTTACATAAATGTTAATTTTTTTAACATTTAATGTAACTATTAGCAATTTGTCAAGGTTCATCAAAGTGCTTAAAAGGAGGGGGTGAAGGGAGGGCGATCTTTTTCATTTTTGCATAACTTGCAAATCATAAGTCAAAATTTTAATTGTGAATAGTCAACAAAAATATCTTTTCGTTAGTAAGACTTTAGCATTAAGATGATTTGAAAATTATGTTGTTTAACACATATTTTGTCTCCTCACTCAAAAGGAAAGCTTTAAGTTTCTAAGTGCAACTTAGGCAAATAGAAATTAGCTACTCAAATTGAGTATTTTGTTTTATGCACTAAAACATATAAAGTGTCAAATTCAAGGAGGGATCAAAAGAATAATCAAGGGGGTTGTCAATTGTGTTGTGCCTTGTACACTTTATATTTTTTCTTCTATGATTCTAAGTTTACAATCAAAAGAATAGAAATTTGGTATAATAAAGTGATAAAGTCTTTAGGTTTCTATGCATTAATCTATCTCCATAGATTCTATTATATGTTGAGGCCTTGAAAACTCCCAACAAAGTTTTGAAAGCACTTGAAAATATTTTTGGGAAGGTTGACGAACTAAGGAGCCACGACATATAAAATGACCTCATAACATTAGATTGATCCTCCTTAGGAGAAGCAACAATCCCATTTGAGCCTTTAACCTTTTCCCCACTATCATCCTCTCTTGTTCTATCCCCAAAACCATCATCAAGGATCTCCTTATTTGTCCCATTCCCTTCTCTGGAGGGCTCATTGTTTTGTACCTTAACTAACTAAGAAACCCCCATAAAGTCAACACCCATGGTAGAAAAGAAAACATTTGAACTAACTTTAGAAAACATCTGAACTAACTTTAGTATACAAATCCACATTGGAGAGAACTCTCTTTTGATCCTTTCCCAGCAAGGAATCCACCTTAGATTCAACACCAGAAGCAAAAAAGAAAACTTAGAACTAGCTTTAATAACCAACGATTTTTTCTATTTATCCAAAATTGCATTAGAATTTTTGGAAGTATGAATTTTGCAAGCATCACACAAATGACCAAAACATCTACAGTTTTGGCAAAACACATTAGCATTCTCATATTCGATAAGTTGCACCCATCTCCCATATTTTGAATTTAAGGCAATATTGGTAGGCAAAACTGAGTTAACTGCCACATTCTCACAAATCCTTGCAAAGACTAGCCTAGATTTTTGCTTGTTGACCTTGACAACCACCAACAACGTTCCAAAGGAATTAGCGATTCCCTGAAAGACCCTGTAGTCCTAAAACTCCGAAGGGATACCAAGAAGGCAAATCCAGGTCGGAGCAATAGAACCCAGATCCGCTGAAGGATCAGACCTCGGCTTCCACTTACATCTAGTGAGAAAAATTTTAAACCATTAACATAAGACCAGGGACCCCTCATTAATACCTTGAGCAAGTCCTCATGCACAACAAAGCTAAAAAGAAAAATCCCAACAGCCATTGCACTAATACTCACACTACCTTTCAGCTTCCATTTCGACTTAGCCCACTTCCTAACCTAATCTATGTTTGGGCGAAAAGAAAGAAACTTACCCACAAGAGACAGTTGCAGGTCTACAATAGCATCCTCCAAAAGATCATCTAGCACAGAGACTTGTAGCCCTTCCATTGAAAAAGAAATATGCAAAGCAGCAACATCCTTCGCTTTGTCCATACTAGGAGAATAGCCACCCACAAGCTTATCCACATATGAGGTAGGGTCCTCCTTTGAGAAAAACAAATCGAGGTCATAGGCCAGAGAAGAGAGAGATGACTGCAAACCCTTGCCAAAAGAAAAACCAAAAGATTCCCCCAAAAGTATACCACCAGAAATAGCAGTCTTCAATGTGGGAGGTTGTTAGGACCCCCCATCAGACAGGCACATGGACCAAAGTTCTCAGAAGTGACAAGAAATTTAAAAACCAGAGCTCTCTAAACCCCAGCGTAACAACCAATGGTGCTCAAGATAGTGTTGCTCTAGGAGATAATGCTAGCTTGTGATATGAAAATGCTCTACTCTTGATAATGTTTTTGATAGAATAAGCAGGGAAGGGCCCTGATCCCATGGAACAAAAGCAGATCAAAAAGAACAGTCAAGGTGGGAAACAACACCACCAACCAAACCAAAAAATAGCTTCAGGATGGCACGCAGGCCCAAATATTAAAACCATCGCTAAAGTCCAGCCAAAAACTATCAAAAACAAGTTACTACCAACTAAATTAGAGCTATGAAGACCATTAATTAGGTCCACAGTATACCAGGTGGTATTCCACCAAATCTTATAAAGAATTAACGAACAGTCCCAGAAATTTGTATAATTCAAAAAACCCATCAAAAAGCAGGAAAACAACAAACCAAGCCATTAGTTGGCTTTCCTAAATAGGTCCCCATACTCTGCTAAGAGAGTCGAATATTCACGCCAATCAGGTCCCTCTATTTCATCCAGCAATTTGAGGGCGTCAGATTTCCCCCGCTTCCTCAATTTTTTGGTTATCTTCGCTTCTCCTGAGGTCGCTCCTAGCATCGCACATCTCATTAACCTGTTAGTGACTCTCATCAGAGAAACCAAAGCCTTTTCCATATCCTCGAATTGGACCTACAAAAAAGTTAATCTACTTTTTAAAAAATCAATACTTAATTCTTCATTTTTATTCTCCAAACCAGAAAGCCCAACATCCTATTCGTTCCTAGTTTCATTCTTTTCCTCAGACGGCTCCACTTGCTCCTCCTCTTCCTAATCTTTTTCCTCCTCCAAATCTTCTTCCCCCATATCGTAGGCAATTTCCTCAAAATCATAATATTCAGAATCATCATCTTCTTGAGCCTCAAACTCCTCATAACCCGGGATATCCTCCATATCCACATACACTATCAAGAGTACATAACAATATATTAGTGAGTGTACCTTCTTTTAACAAAATAATAATAATAATAATAATAATTATTATTATTATTATTATTATTATTATTATTATTATTATTATATATGAAAAAACTAAAAGGATGTTTGGTCATTGATTACAACTTCCTCATTTTGATGATCAACAATATGATTGTGTGGTAAGTATGGTAAATTATGATAGAGATGTGCATCTCTCACTACTACGTGGCCTAGGGTTAAGGGAGTCAAATTAGTCCCCTCAAGTTATGGGGTTGTCTAGTCCTCGTCTGTTGTTCGACAGCTGTTTGTCAGCTATTTCTGTGTGTGGCCTGTCTTCTTTTCCTAGTTCATTTATGGTTTGAACTAGCTTCTTTTTGGCCCTGAGGGCTTTCTGTGTAAAGGGTACAACACCCTGTAAATGTTGCTTATTTAATCAAAAACAATGTCTCATATTATTAAAATGTATGTAATAATCTTAAATATTTTAAATTTGAGAATATTTTATTAGTCATCCCTTAAAAAATATGCAGTGTGGTTTGTATTAATTTTTAATCTATAAAATACTTCTCTAGCATGTGCATTACATAGATAGTTGGTTTTTTTATTAAATAAAATGGGAAACAAGGTCCCAACTCTATGGGAGTAAGACACCATTGCAACCAAGCATAGACCAACACAAAAATAACAAAAATGCATGAAAAAAAAAGTGCCTTGTGATCTAACCTAAACAATGTCAGAGCCAACCTTATTCAATCTCACACTATTCACTCTAATATGAGATTGGGAGACAAGTTGGAGAAGACCTTTGTTCCAACTTTGTAAAATTGCCCAGGTAATATTATCTTCCAAGTTCTTAGACCTACAAGGAGCGAGGGGGGATTCCCACACAAAGAGCCCATCCTTAGGAACAACAAAACTCAGGAATATCAATCCAGTGTAGCCAAACATCAAACCACCACTTCAAGAGTGAGAAGAAACTAATCTAAAGTTAGAGGAATAGTGAGTTGAGCAATAGAGAAAAAGGTTGGTGAGACTCACCAATAGGAGCCAAAGGAATAACAAAAGCAAGGTTCATTGAAGTTACAACAATCACATGAGAAACCTCCTCAAGAACCACAAGGAGAATGGGAAGAAAATTTCAAACATCCTAAGAGTAGCCATCAATTAAAGAGTCAGAAGCATGAATAGTCAATTGATTTTTGTGAGCAATCCTCCACCACATTGTGGTGCCCATGTGATGAGAGAGTACAATCAAAAGTTAGTTGGCCAATGACAAAGCATCGTCTACATCTAAAAGGGAGACCTTCATAGTCAATTGGTTGAGTCCAAGGCCTATCCTCCACCATCAAAACAATATCCCCATGAAGGGGCTTGGAGATATCAATGTCCACCAAAATACAAGTAAACATAGAGTGACCCATATAGGAAGTAGTAGAGTCAACCTTTAAGAAATAACCAATAGCATTGACAATGGCCTCATAATAAGGTTTTTCCTAGAATTGGAGAGGAAGATTCACAAGTTGAATCCACATAGATCTAACATTTAAAGGTTCAGAAAGTGGGTTGAAGGAGATAGACCTAGGCTTGACCAGAGGGATTGCTCTCCTCGCATCCATAACCTACCCTCAAGCACCAAATCCCTATCCTTTTAAGAGGAAAATGATGTTATAAAGAATCCCCTAACACAAGGAAAAAGCTTAATCGTGCCCTCAATGAAAGGCTTTCATGAATCCAAAACCTAATTGTGTAAATGGGGAAAAAGGGCCCAAAATTGTTGAACCTACAAAGTAATCCCTTACACTGATAAAATCTCCATTCTCAAGCACATCCTATCCACAAATCATCACAAAGGAATATTGAGCACATGGGAGGGGTCATAATTTATCCCATACAAGGCATGAAGCACACCCAAAACTTGTGATGGTTGTGTAGGATCACTAATGACCTATAGTAGAAGCTACAAACTTAATTGCCAAAGTAGAAACATGTAGTTTCATGGCTCCATTGCCAATCCCAAAAACCAAATCAACATCAACAAGGTTGTGGGTGTTGAACATAAAAATGTTGCTTAAATCGATATGAGCAAGGGGAAAAGGAAAAAACCTTGTTAGAATCCACAAGAGAAAACAAAACTCCCACAACAGAGGCATCCTAAATTGCACCAACAACCAACAAAACTACCAAAGAAATATAAGGATCTTTGCAATCATTCTGGTTAAGCTCAACACCAAGGGAGATGTCAAGTTGCAACGAAAAAGCAACCACATTTTGCAATGGAACATTGCCACCCAAAACAACAAGAGTGGCAAGCAATTCTTTTAAAAACTTCTAGAGTTTCTAAAGCAAACGATAGTGCAACCATCGTATCTAACTTGCATGTTACATAGTTGATATTGAAGACACAATTTTTTGAAGATGTACAACTATAAAAAATGTGATGTTACTCAAGATGTGCAACTAACTTAAACATTAGTTAACATTAATATGTCATAAAATAATAGCTTGATAAAATAATAAGATTAGACACCCAAAAAATAATGTTCAAATTACAATCTATAATGTAAATCAATTGATACAACATATTATTATTTGACTATATCTTTTTCATAAAATATCAAAATGAATTGATTCAAAGTACATATGGAAAGAAATGTAAAGGTGTAAGTTGATTATAAATATAAGATTTTAGATCATCCACTTATTAATTAAAATTTGTTACAAAATATTAAATTAAAAAATGTTTACAACCTCAACCTACATGCTCAAATCAAGGTGATTCAAGAACATATTAAAGTGGAATCAAATGAGTATTATAAATAAGCAATGAATATTTTAAACAAAAAATTAAAGCCCTTAAATCAATGCAATAATAACCTACTATACTTGTATCTTTTGGACATCTTTTTTCTTATGATACAATATGAGAAAATTTGATTCTAATGGATATCTCCACTATAAACATATTTTTCAAATCATCCATTTGATATCAAAATGGCTAAACAATATACATATTTGTAGCATTTTGTTGTGTAGACCAAATCATTATTTTGGTCATAACTCTCAATTTTCATCAAAATTATACTCCACTTGCATTGGAAGTAGGTTCAAAGATCAAAATTATAAATATATTTTAAGAATTTTATCTTTTGGTCCTTCAAATTGTAATAGAACAAGTTGTTCTTGTTGTAATTTTGACAGCTAAAAAATGTTGTAGAAAAAATCAAGGTCAGTTTTATATAATTTCAAATTTGAATAATATCAAACATTTATCATGATAAAACATTCATTCATACCTCATTTCATATTTAATCAACAAGAGTTGTTTTTAAATCTAGTTTATATTGTTGTTAGATCAAATCTACAACTTGTAGATTAAATCTTATACATATCAAACCTAAAACTATTGATGTGTGAGGATCATCATATTGAGTGATTTTATTTTTATTTTAAATGACAAGAGAATTATTTACTCGATATGATCTCCCACCTATGAATATGCTCATAAATTTGGAAAGAAATATCTTCCTAAATTTTAATAATGCATCTAGAATAATCTAATTTAAACAATATGAACAATGAAAACTTACCAAGTCAAAGTGTGTTATTGATTGATATTCACCTTGGATTATTGGATCTAACTCGATCCAAATAGTCAACAAGTATGTGACATCATCCCTTGCAACACCAAAATGATGGGTTGAATTATGCTCTCTGTCATTTCAAGGAACATAACCTTGTGACTATCATGACAAAAATATGTAATCAAACCACATGTACTTGAATTGAGTAAAGTTAAAACCAAACTTGCTAAAATGAAATCTAACCAAACTAACCCCAATAATTCTACTACAACCAATGAAATTTTATATTAAATTATACAATGCAAACAACTATTTTATTACATCATTTACTTCATTTTTATTTGAAGAGTTCTTTTACTTTTATATGTAAATTTTAATTTCTTTTGAAAAAGCCACCATTCATTATTTCAATAATTTTTTGTTGTATTTTTATTTTTAAAAGTACATTAAATATTATATAATTATGTGTTACTTTTTAAAGATATGTTTATTATTAAATATTGATTATTTGATGTGTAAATGTTTGTCAAAAATAAGTTAACGAGTTTTATGTACATGGTCATGACATGATACACTATACTACCATTGTAGTACATCTCTTAGCATAATTAAAATAATAATAACAAAACCAAACATATAGAAATAACAAATAAAAAAGGCATGCACAAACTAAAGGTTCATGTCATTGAAGGAAAATCACCCACCACCAATCTATCTAAGTGGACTCATTTCTTGAAAGTGTAAGGTGTGTTATCCCCTCTACATTTTAAACTTCTACAACAACCAAAAGTAAGATCTTATAGTTGGAATAAAAGAATTACACAATAAATTTTAAACAATTTGTTCTCCTTCCTCTTTTCTTTCTTTCTTCTATGTGCTTTTACAATATGTATTCTCTTTTATAGAAAGATCAACAAGCCTCTTAACAACTTCCAATAAAAGAAATTGGGATACTTACATTAGTTGGGAATAAATCCAACTAAATCAAAATAATCCTATAATATTTGTTGGGTTAAATAAATTCAACCAATTTAAATATATAGACCTCACCAAATATTTGTGAAATATCCAAATCTTATTCTCTTTTATTTTATTTTCTCCCTCCAAATGTACAATCCTAATTCATCACATAGTATTATTACTAGCACTTGCACCAAAAGGGGTGCAAGGGTTACGCCGATAGAAAAATATAAAAACACCATGGCAAGTGGCTTACCTTAAGATTCTACTCAAATTGTGTTGTCTATCAACGATGTTGATGAGGAAAAATGGGCAGAGTTTGCAGGAAAAATTGAAGAAGCCCTATCACAGCAGAATTTTGTTTTAAATTAGAAGAACCAAAACCAATCTCCCTACAGTCGTTGCTTCAATGTGTAAACGAAAATTATGCGATAAAGTATTCAGTGAAGGGAAGCATACAGAGAAATGCTACTGATGATAAAGGGATTTGTAATGTCATCTGTAATAGAGTACATCATCTAACAAAAAATGACTTTCAATCACATTATGATGGATATCTATACCCAGTTTCAAATTTCCCTTTGGCTAAAAAATATTGACGAGTTTAGCTATATACCTATCAATTGTATATAACCCCATTTTGTGGACATCCCACAAAATCATATTCCATGATAACAATTTGATGAGGCATTTTGTCAAACAATTCCTCTACCATCATATGTTTCCACATTTTGCAGCTACAACATACACATATAAAATAACAAAATATAGAATATCATATTTAAATTTATAAATAACCTTTTAACTAATATAAATTTTTGCAAGCCTTTTAAATGAAAATATTGGTTGCAAGTTAAAGTTTATTTTTAGGCACGAGGTAAGGAATATTTCAACTGCCTGGTAGTTGTTTTTCCTGGTCAAGACGACTCTCCAAAGAGCCATGCCTTCATTTAACGTATAGCAACAAAATTGTTTGAGAATGAAATAAAACACAAAAAATTAATGATAACAACCGCTAAGGGATTCTGAAAACTAAAACTCGCTGAGACCAGGCCAAGTGAATTACCTCAAGATTTTGCACAAATTGTGTCATGATGTCAACAATCCAATGAGAAAAAATGGAGACTTTGTAGAAAAAGTTTAGGAAGCCCTACTACGACAAAGTTTTTAAAAATGAGACTAACCAAAACCAATCTCCCTACAGTTGTTGCTTCAATATATTCACAGTGAAGACAAAGTGGATTTGAAAATGTTGAAACCAATGACAAAAAGAAAAGAATGTAAGTGAAAAATCGAGGCCTAATTTTTTGAATGTGAATTTGTGCATACATTATATGCAATCCACTTATAGACTTGTAGGCGGAAAAACATTTTAGGCAATGATGAAGTCGACAGGTAATACTTAAAAGTAATAAAATATGCGAGAAGAAATTCATCTAAATCAAATATTTATAGCTAGAATGCATCTACATTTACTAAGGACAACTCACCATTTGTATATTAATTTGCATTTACTATTCTATCTAATCGTTATAATTATAATAATTTTGCATTATGTTTAGAAACGACAAACAACAAAAAAGATGGTTTTACAGCGAGTTGTTTCTGGGGCGTAAGACAAGTATCGACCAAACATCCATACAATATATTGCTTATCGGCTAATAACAAAATTGTTTGTGATAAAAAATAAAAAATAAAAAACATCCTTGAAATAATTAAATAGAAATGTGGATGAGGTAGGTGGAGGTATATATGTAAGATATTTCATATATTGGATAAGAGGTTGGATGAGTTGGGCATGTAAGTCATGTTACATCTTTGTTGCCCTATGCATTCCTAATTCATCACAAAGTATAATTATAAAAAAAATGTTATAAAAATAAAATAACATCTTTGAAATAATTAAATAGAAATGTGGATGAGGTTGGTAGAGATGCAAGTTAGTATAAGAGGTTGGATAAGTTGGACATGTAAGACATGTTACATCTTTGTTGTCGTTAAATATATGCCCAAATTATCATTAACATATGTTGTAGAAGTATATTGTTGAACTTGTAGAGCTTGATTACAAACTTACTAGAACATCAATTCTAAAGCATTTGATTATTTGTAGAAACAATATGCAAACAAATTTCAACTTCTTACTAAATTCTATTTAAAATCTACTAATAACATCAAAAATTCCGAAAAATAAAACCATCACATCATATCTATTACAAAACCCCTAAGATCTTAGTACATCACTAGGATGTCTCCCCAAGGTGGGCCATTCACCTATTTGGTGACCTCGGAGGGGCAAGCTATCACCCCCAATGTCCCTATCTATATGTCATGAAGACATCAAGAGATCCACATAGGCATCCACTTTAAACAACTAAAAAAAATAGTCAAAAGAAATATATGTATTTATTATGGTAAGCCCATAAGACCCCTCAAAGAAAATTATTTTTTATTTATTTAAATGTTTTGATGCTCTAAAATACTCTTTGCCCACATTCATTTTTCTCTTTTCATCATTTGTCATTCATATTATTACAATATATTTTTATAGGCAAGAAGAATAACAAAAATTGAAAATGAGAGGAAGATGAGGATGGAGGAAGAGGCAATGATAATGACACTTCAAGTATTTATTTGTTTTTTTTTCCATTTGCAAGTTTTTAACAAGTTTTTTTTAATTTACTTTTTATTTTTGTTAAGTTTGCAAATAGCAAATAAATTGGATGACTAACACCCTTTTCTACACTTCAAAGAATGTAATGAATAATGTCTTTTATTGATTTTATCCTCACCTTTTCCAACACTTCAAAGAATGTAATGAATGTTGTTCTTTATTGATTTTCTCCCCTCTTTTTTCCTTTTTTTTTTGTTGGGGGGTGAGGGGCAAAGGCAAGAGGTAGTTATAAGACAAACCAAAAACAAATTAATTTTCTAATACATAGTTAGGTTGAGCAATGCATAGAACAATTTGTTGCTTTTTATTCATATTTTCATTTGTTTTCATCTTTTTTCAGCATCAATATGATTTCCTTCAAAAGAAATAACCACTTTGATTTGTGTGATGGAATCTAGTGAAAAATGCAAATAGGATTTATTGAACTTGATAGCTATGAGAGTTCAACACGCACACTTCAACACAAGACAAGTTGGTGGTAACTATACATACTCTAAGATTGCTACATGCACTTGCCATTCATTAACCACTTTGATTTGTGTGATGGAATCTAGTGAAAAATGCAAATAGGATTTATTGAACTTGATAGCTATGAGAGTTCAACAAGCACACTTCAACACAAGACAAGTTGGTGGTAACTATACATACTCTAAGATTGCTACATGCACTTGCCATTCATTTTTTGTCACGAGTTTCTAGTTCTTATGTTGCTGAGAGCAACTAGTCCACATATAGCTTTATCTATTATTTGAAGAGAAACACTAACATGTAAGACAATGGAAAATCTTCTTATTGTGCATAGCATGTTGCATCTAATTGATCACAATATACTTGAGTTGATACAAGACCATCTAAATCCTAGAAAGCAATTGTGCATGAACCAAAAATATTTGTTGCATGTTTGTTGTGTTTTGTAGGTGTTTTCCTAGTGTTGTCATTTTGCGTTACCACAATTACATATTTCTCATCGTACTTTCAAAACAATCATTTGAAGCCCAATCGACAATCATTTAGTTGTGCAAAATTGTATATGTAGCCACTTGTCATCATGATTTGGACTTTAGGTCTAATAAGCATCATGAACAAGTTTGCATGATAATTTCATTATAAAACAATGCCTTAAATTGGATTGTGTGCTAAAGTATATAATCTTGTGCCATGTAAAGAGGTCACCTATTTGATTATTGGTTTTAGGATGCTTCACATTAAGGAGCCGCATTAAGTTTTAAAATTCATATCTTGTTGTACAACCAAAGCTGGTGAATCTACAAATTTCAAAGAGATGTGCACATAATTCTAGGGTTGAGTCATTCATTTTGTAAGTAAACTCAAGAGAATGACTAAGAGGGAGTTAAGTCAATTGCAGACAAGCATTTTAAGAGATCTCAAAGATCTTTAGTGTATTCAAATACTACAGCCTAGATTGTATGGAAGCACTTAAAGCTATAATGTAATTGTGTTTATGAATTAATAAAAGAAATTCATTGTGGGAAATTTATGTCATGCCTTGTAATTTGAGTGTCATCATTCGATGTGTGGTTTGACAATCTTAATCTGGACCCTCTAATAGTGAGGGTATCATGAGTATAAGCAAATCTCAACAATATAATGGAATGTAGAGTTTAAGGAGCTAAAATAAGTTGATAAGTAACAAGGTGTACAATTGAGATTGGTTGGGCTCACATTGCAAGATAAGTATAAAATTCAATAGTTACAATAATAAGCACAAATTTTTAAGATATCTAATAGATTATGACTTTAATTTTTGAGCTTGTTGCTCAAACAAAAAACAACTATACATTTTTTTGCATTCAATTTTGTCATTTTGATGTTTGTCACTCATAGATTGTAGTTGAGATCCTCATAATATTCGTACTTTAAACTATCAAACATTGTAACTTTCAAGTTTCAAGTTTCAATCTTTCATCAATATCAATGATTCATGCCATTATGATTTTCAAATTGATAATTTGATCTATTTCCATTTCAAAGTATTTTTAATTTTAAACATTTTTAATTACCGTCCCATCATTGTACCCAAAATTTAGGAATTTGTTTGCCAACCAAACACCCCAAATTTGTCATTCATGAAAACCTATCCCAATGTCCCTTGTCCCAAAAACTCCAAGAAACATTGATGAACTATGTGAAGAATTTAAGTTTAATGAGAATATAATTGGTAAAAAAAAAATTGTACGTAGCATATAAGAATTTAATCCAACCTTTCTAAAACCAAAAAACATTTCCTACGTATCACTTGGAGGGAACCAAATCCATGATTATCACAAGGACCCTATTAGTGTTAATGAATAAGCACATAGATGGCAACTTGTTAAAAAGCTAACAATGTAATCTTTATTTTGATAGTTATGTGGTTTAACTAGATCTAGATTTGTAGGAATATGTTGTGATCCTCTTAGAGGCTATACAAATCGTGTAATCTTTTTCAATTGAATATTGATAGTTTCATCTATTCTTGTCCAATTTATATTTTTGTTCTTTGTTTTGGTATCAAAGCCAACAAAGTGTGGTTTCACAAGTGTAATTGTCACTAGTAGGATTTGTAGAGATTGTTGGGTGAGTCGTGGCATCTATTGCAAAATCAAGTGAAGTAATTCTATATCAGTTTAAGAATGGGCAAAAGTAATTCTACATATCAAATTTTTCAAAAAAATGTGGCGGAAAGGAGTCTATAAGGTGTATTATTTCTCAATTTTTTTAGTTGCCTCAAATATTTAATTTTTTTGGAAAATCCCATAAGAAAATTTAAAGGTTGCAATTTCTAACCTAAAAGGTGAAAATACAAATGTAATTAATGAATAAAAATTTATGAAGAATAGTTAATACAATAGAAATAGCACCTTCAGAACATAATAAACTCATTGACTAACACAACAAAAATAATAAGACCAAGGCAATCATTGGACTAGTCATATTTGATTCAAAATTGCACCTTGTTGATTTAAACAAATCATTTAAGTCTTTGAGGAATTAGGTTATTTGGTTCCAAAGCCACGAGTGTCAATATGTGTTAAATTACATTTTTTTAGTTTTATAATGGAAAGTGCAATGCATATATCCAACCATATGAATGAGCTTAGATGGCTTATAAAACAATCAACAAAAGTTAGCGCATATGTGGAGGAACAAAATACAAAAGTACTATTGAACAACTTGCCTTCAAATTATAATAATGTGACTTTCACATTAAATCAAATGTCCTCACAATCATCACATGATATGATATCATAACTTTTAGGAAAAAATAAATAAAAATCGAGTATAGATGAAACAAAACAATATTAAAAAATGTGTTCCTTGCCAGAAAATAACAATATATAAAGATACTAAAGAAAATTTTAAGTGTTCCTATTGTAGGAGACTAGCACATACTATGTGGAACTACATAGTTAAAGCCAAACCTTCTACAAATGAAGGTTAAAGAATGGTAGGAGAAATGTATCAATGATAGTGGAAGACCTAACAACAAAAGATCTTGACATCAACTATAAAACAAAATTAGGTGTCAATGGAGTAAAAACTAAACATTGTTTTCGTATTTGACTCTTCATAGCAAGGAAGAATATGAGATAGTTTAGTTCTATATGGATTAAATGATCCCATAATAGTGGGTTACACTTTTTGGCCAAACTTGACATTGAACTGAACTTTTTTAACTAAATTTTCACTTTCAGACACCTATAGCTACTAAACCATGAGGAATTTGAAGATGATGCGAACTAATGATTTGTGACATTATGTCTATAAATTCTAAATATTTTTTTTCAAAAAATTTGGAATCAAATTACATTTCTTTTCCCATCTCCTTCGATAACTAGTTTTTAATAGTAAACAACATTTTTTAAAAGTGATGTTAACTGTATAACACAATTTTTTTTATATGAAGGATAAAATTCTAATTTTTCCGAATTTAGATTTATAACTACAGTATCTAACTCCTTCATTTGGTTTCATAGTGTTTTATTGATTTTTTTTTAATTAAGTTTTGAAGTCAAACCAATTACAATTTAGACATAGGTGTATTGTATAACACAACTTTTTTTTGTATGTATCGAAATTCAATTTATTTATTTTTGTTGGATCAAGGACATCAATACCAAACACCTAAATATTTTTTAGAATTTTTTTTTTATAATCTACTATTTTTCCACATATACCAAATAGAGTTTGATTTTCAATGAAAAACTTACATTCACAAGAAATAAAAAAATATATATAATAATCAAATTAAATATGTTTAAACAATACTTTTTTGGAAGTTTATAATAAAGGACTACATACTTGCAAAACATAAATTTTAAATAAATTCATTTGATCCCCCAAAAGGTATATAAATCAAATGTGATTTTTTATCAATGTTTTGATAAGTGTAGAGGAGACTCCATTATAGGTATGGTTTAAAACTAGCGGAGTTCTATCCAATGTAATTTGATCAAACCCTCTTCAATTATAATCCTTTAAATAGAACCTTTCAATACTTAAATCATTATATTTTCTAAAAATATGTGATTTCAACAAAAATAAAGATGCCCAATAATTCAAGTACTCTAAAATTTGGAAAGGTAGAATTTGAGAGCTTTGAAATTTAGCAAGATAAAACATGGGAATTATACCTTTAGGAGGGTGATTACACAACTAGATGGAGTACTTCCATATTACCACAACTATAAAGAACAAAATATGTTTAATAAAAATATCTTGTATTTTCTTTGTCAATCAAGTTTCAAATCATTAATATCATAGCAATATATGCTCCAAAATAAATAAATATAATGGTCTATTATATTGGGATGTGCTAAGTATCATAAAGATTTAATTTTCATTAAAATGATGTGTTAAAGAGAGAATGAATAAGCATGTAACTAGCAATTTGTTAGAGAACTAATAGTGTTAGCTTTATTAACTAGATCCAAATTTGAAGGAATCTATTGATTCTTTTAGAAACTATATAAATCATGTAATCTTCTTCAATTGAATATAGAATGATAGTTTTGTTTCTTTTTATGTTAACAAAAATATAAATTGTTCTTAAATTTTTTATCTATTTGTATTCAACTAAAGAAGAATAAAAGATTTATAAAACATCTAAGAGGATCGATTGATTCCTACAACCCTAGATCTAGTTACGCCACCTAACTATCAAACTAAAACTGACATTGTCAACTCTTCAACAAATTGTTAGCTACATGTTAGTTTATTTATTTATCAACTCTTAACTTTTCTTCTTTATAAAACATGAATTCTTTTATGATACCTAGCATATCCCTACATAACAAACTATTACATTTATTTCTATTGAAGCATATATTACCATGATTTGATACTTAAATAAAAAATAAATAAATAAATAAAAAGCCTTATTGTAAGCATCTTCTCTTATGTTTCACTTTGCTAAATTCTCAAGTTCCAAAATTCCATCTTTTTAGAGTCTCAAATCCCAAAACACCTAAATTAATGGACAACAATTCATATTCAAATAAAACCTCCTGGATTCTTCCTTGATGTAAAAATTCAACCACTTAAAACAAATACACATTTTCTACTCTATTTACACCGAGTTTTGTTTCTATTTGGTATAAAAAATCTTCAATTATTAGGCCTCCCGCTATTAGCACTACATTTCTCTTATTGTCTTTAATCTTCCCTTGTAGGTGGTCACATTGACTTTGATTTTACAATTCCATGCAATCTGCCCTAGTTTCCTGTAATAGTGACTTCTAATTTTCCTAATAATATCAAATTATCTCATAACTATGAGGATATTTGGCTTAATGTAAAATTCATTGTAATTTGATGATAAGTTGTTCAATAATATAGCATTGGTTTCACTTATATTTTCTTCCTCTACCTTTACGTCAACTTGTGTTAACTATTTTATAAGTCATCCAAGCACATTCATATGACTAGACATATCCGTTTCACTTTCCATTTCAATTCTTAAAAATTGTAATTTTGAGAAAAAATTAGCATTCACTGGTTTGGAACTCAATTCCTCCCAATCTTCCTTAAATAATTTATCTAGGTCAATAAGATTCAATTATGACTAGTTCAATTATTGTGTTGTCTTTATCATCTTTGTTCTGCCACTCAATGAGTTCACTATGCTCTATAGATGCTACTTTTGTCCCATTAACTATTCTCCACAATTTTTTATTCATTTACATTTGTATTTTTACCTGACTTTCAAGTGTAAGAATTTTTTCTAAAGGAATTAACAAAAGATTAAGGAAAAATACACCTTATCTTATTTTTGTCACAACAAATTCTAGAAGAAATCTAGTCTATAGAATTGCGTTCATCAATTCTTAAACTAATTTGGATTGGCTTTCTCTCTACTTAGTTCTACAGCTAACTAACACAACTTCTCCAACAACCTCCACGTCTCCTACTAGTGGAAGACAACTCACTCTTAAAGTGTCTCTCATGATAGCACACCTAAAACTGCACTTTGCTAGCTCCACTACCAAAATCTTTAAAAAAACCTATAGCCTCTAAGAGGATCAATAGACTCAAAAATCTAAATCTAGTTAAGCCGCCCAACTATTAAATTGATGCTAACATTGACAACTCTCTAACAAATTGTCAGTTACATGCTTATTCATCTAATTCATTAATAATAACACTCTCTCTTAATAAAGAAATGAATTCTTTTACGATATGTAGCATGTCCTTACATGATGAATTATTACATTTATTTGTACTGAAGCATATACTACTATAATTCTTGTGATTTAAAATTTGATTGACAAAGAAAATATAAAATGATAACTTGTAAGCATCTTCTCTTTTCCGCAATTGTGAAACTATAGAGGCTATCCCTGAAGGCATAATTCTCATGTTCCATTTTGCTGAATTCCAAAGTTCTCAAATTCGACCTTCCCAAACACCTAAATTTTGGAACACCTGAATTATTGATAACAATCCATATTTGAGCTAAACCTTCTCAAATTCTTCCTTCTTATACAGACTCGACCACTTAATCCATCACTATCATAGGGAGCCCAAAGCAATAAATGCTCCAAATTGTTGCTATGCAAACACCTCACATACTTGTTCAGATGAACATATACACAACATCAATGTTCACAGTTAAATTCCCAATTTGATGCATTGGATTCTATTCCCATGCTTGGTGGATGTAGGTGAGATACAGAAAGCACACACGAACCCCATGCTTCATATACAAAGGGGAAGCCTTGGCTCAATGCCTAGTCAACGGTAGTAAACATTGGGGTCCATCCAAATCAATGCGGGTTCTCACCTGCTAGTCTTGTGCCCTTATTGCCAAACCAAGAGTTGCACATACCATGCTGGCTGCTGTCACAATTCTCTGTTGTGGATTGTTCTTTTCTTCTTCTTGAGATTCAGCCATGATGCACTCCATAAACCAATTTGAAAGAGAAATGTTCGACACTGAATTGAGAAAAGATAGAATAAAAGGAAAAAAATACAGAACATGTATCTGTAACTTTTCCCTTTTTGACAACTAATTACAAAAATTGGGTCTTTTGAACTGGAGATTGGAATTTTTCTCTCATCCTAATCATGAATTAATATTTATGCAACTAACATTCTGGTTTGTTCATAGTTGTTGAAGAAATTTGCAAATTGAAACAATATTAATATCCACAAATGTACAGAGCAGATAAATGGGAGAGTTTTGATTTGATGTAACCAACGCACCTACCTGATATAGAATAATAGAACACATTCCTTTGAAATTTCTGATACCAACTACATTTTGGATTATGAATAGTAAGTATAAGCTTCATGTTCACATTATGGCCCCAAAACCTAGGAATTCTGCAACTCCTAGATTGATTTGTTAGTAGTTTGTTGCTCAAATTGAAATTGAAAATATCTTAAATGACAAGAATTGACCAAAAGTAGATCAAGGAAAAAATTTAGATTTGATTTTCTGACGAATAATTTTCCCTTTAAATTTCTGTTTATACCATTATACCAACTTGACCTAAATTATGCATCAGAAAAGCACATTGGTTACATAAAATCGAAAAACCGTTTTATAGCAACTTGACCTCTTGAACTGGAATTGGGATTCTTAAGAGTCATACTTGCATTGCTTGACAGCTGTTGCAGAGAATGGAGATTGATACCACCATTATATTTATGACCACAAATAACGGAATACATCAATGGAAGAATTTCTTTTTTGAGTTTTCTATTAACAAATGTTGGAGATTTAACAAATTGGATATGAGTTGTATGCCTTTGATATTCGCTTCTATTACATTACCCAACATTACATGTCTTTCTAAAATGCATCCAGTTATCAGTCTTGTTAGGTAGATCTTGTACGCCTGTTCTTAATCAACTGATTATCTTAGTTAAACTCTTAATCAGCCTGCAATTATGGTATCTGGTATAAACCAACTTATGGGTGTCTAATAAGGCCTTCTGTAGGCTCCCATAAAGTCAGAGGATTGGATTTTCACACCAAATTTTAAATATAAAAAAGTTGGAGGCTTGCCGTCGAAGATTCCAATCCATTTAATACTCGATTAATTCTAAGTAGAGATTTTGAATTTCAAAATGGAGCATCTGTGGGCCACCATAGATTCAGTAGAAAGAGTTTCTATTGCTATCCTTAAGTGCAACAAACTTAGATACTTTGCCATCCATCTAATACAACTAAATTGGTTCGTTCTTATAGATCAACTTTTTCAATCAGTATTTTAACTTCCAATTAAAGTTTCAGATTCCAACAGGAGTTAGTAGACATGATTTTTATTGTCATAAATGACTTAGAACCTCGTCAACCATTTCATGTAAACTTTAACTCTAAAAATGGGAAATATTCCGGGAGATGCAATTTTAAGACACATTATGATTGTTAACTGGTGCAAGGCCTTTAATCCCAATATGAAAGGTAAGCTTACAGGCTAGGCTGAGACATTAAAAATCTCCTATATCTAAGCCTGAAGTGTTCTAGAATTCATCTTTTTTTAAGTCCTGTAGTATAGATTATATAATTGGTTCTAACTCGACCATTTTTTTTATTTACCCTTGCAACTTCAATTAATTACCAATGTTCCATGGGTACACATTACCTGGAACTGAGTGATGTCTTGAACATACCAGAAACTTGGGGACTCGAAGAGATGTCTCCTCCCCATCACACCTTTTTTGAAATTTTTGGGGGCATCAAAAAGATATCCTCTAAAAAGAGGGGCATCCCTTGAACCACCCAATGTCTCCTAGCCGTTCCAGCTACTTAAGTGCATCCCCACATCAAACACATAAAAAGCAGCATGAGAAAAATAAATAAAACATTCTGAGATGAACAAAGCCCCTAAAGAGGAGCCCCACCAAGACCCTTCCCAGCCCAAAAAGTTTAAAAAGTTTTAAGCCCAAGCCCGTTGCCGTTTTACATAAACAAAAGTGGAGAAACTTTAAAAAATAGGAGAAGAGGAAGAGGAGCAGTTTCCAAGATATCAATCTTATGATAACTCCAATTTCTAAGCTTGCAGTTGCTGCTCAATGTACCTATGTACTATTCATGATTGGCTGATGACCATGTCAATTGATTGAGGTTTTACTGTCACTCACCTAATACCATGTCGTCCATCTGATTGGTCTATCCAGCCATGCTGGTCACATAATGAGCTGGACACAATCTTAAGAGAAGATGAATAAAATTGAAGAGGGAAGAAAGGAAAAAATAAAATTAAGGATATTCGAGACAATATCCATGTGAATAGAGGATAAAGAAAGAATTTGTTCTAGATTAGCTAATTACATTATTAAAAGGTAAGGTTTAGTTTATTTCAGAAAAATTAGAACAAATAAAGCCCTGCGAAGGCTATTAGAAATTTATGATGCACTCCTTGAACCAATCTGACAGACAAAGCTACTTTACACAGGGAAATATAAAACACAGACAAAATGTACAGGATATATCATGTCTTTAATTTATATCACATATGCCTAATTTACTTAGTTTGACCTTAATATAACCAAGGCATCTGGCTAATACCTAACGATTATTTTTTTAAAAGCTAACTAGAGTGATTGGGTCTGGGAGCCTGGAGATAGAAATTTTTGTCTCATCCTAAAATATAGGAATTATACACATCCTGGTTTGTTCAAATTTGTTGCAGAAATTTACAAATTGAAATTGTCCACAATTGAACAGGGCAGATAAATGGAAGACTTTGGCTTTGATGTAACCAAAGTGCTAGATATACAGAACACTATCCTTTGAAATTTCTGTTACCATCTCGGTTATTGCGAGTTTGTCATTATTTGGTTAGTTTGTTGGGAGTTTTTAGCTGAAAAACTTAAATTGCAATTAAAATTATATGAATTGACCAATGTACTTTTCTAATAAATTACTTGCCTTTTTAGATTTCTTTTTATGCCAACTGGACTTCTTGCACAAGAATTCAGAATTTTCAGTCTCATACTTGCATTACTGACCCTAAAATCCAGGAATTTTCTAGCTATTTCCATAGTTTGGTAATAGCTGTGGCAGAAAATGGAGATTGAAACTACAATTATTTTTATAATCACAAATGAGAAAAGTGCCTCAATGAAAAAGTGTTGTTTTGAGCCTTTTCTTTTACTCATGTTGGAAACGTAACAAATAGATAGGAGATGTACGCCTTTGTAATTTGCTTCTATTACACTGCCCACAATCACATATGCAGTCTTTACAAGATTCTTAATCTGCTTAACAGTTTTGTACTAGGTTGCTGAATCAGCAGAAATACATGCCAATTCTGGGTAAAAAACATTCTGTAATCAGAATCACCATGGAATCTTCTGCAGAATCATCCAAGGTTCGGCATTTCCCAGGTTGAATCAATGTCACCAAATGACTCCCAAACCCACATGATTCTGACCATGACGTGGTGTTTCTAGAGTGGTTCTGTCATGATTCCAGGCATTTGCAGAATTTTTTGACTTTTAGTGACATCTCCTTCATTTTATTTGTTTTATACTTCAATTTTGCTTATTTTAGATCATGAGAAAAGGCATGTGGACATAACGAGTGAGATGCAAAACAAACAACACAAATAGGAACAAGAACACATTACGCCACCAGTTATTTTGTTGCTCAAACAATGAACACCCTATGCTGCTTGGCCACCATAGCAAGGTTGAACCAGGACACATGTTGCAGTTCAGCCGTTTTAACTTTTAACCTTCTAATATTTAAAATTAAAAAAGCACTTTGTTCAAATAAATAAATTAAAATATGAATATAATTCATCTCTATTTGTATATACTATATATTAAATAAATAATGTACAATACTTTAATTTTTATATAAATTAATAATTATTAAATAATGCACTTATAATTTTTATTTGCACTAATCAATATGTAGTTCATTATTTATTAATTATTTGTATATGTTTATTATTAAATAAATAGTTCAATTTCTTTGTGTATCCTTCCTACACTTGTAAAGTTGTAGCGCACTTAAAAGTTAATTATATTATTCGTTTTTAAAGAATTAGTTCAATTTTATATTTTATTTCATCCAATGACTGAACTATAAGATGAAATAAAAATTAAGTCTGAAACTTGAAGGTCTGAATCATAAAGTTTACACTTTTTGTAAATTGTTTGAGTTTCATTTGTTTTGATTTTAGAACATATTGATCAATGTTTGTTTTTCAAACTTAGTGTTGCAATAGAGATAATCATTACATTCTAAGTTACCGGGTCCTTCATATTGACCCAAGTACGCGTGTGGGTACAGTTCGGGTTCATCCTTGGGTATGGCCAGAGTACAGTCCAGGCACCCAGGCAGTACCTTGGGCATACCCAGCAGGAGCCCCACATTCTAAGAAGAGAAAAACCATAGCAGTTACAAAATTACTCTATGAAAGGAGTATGACACCATCAATTACTAAATCTGATATTGTTTTCTAATGAATTTCAATACAAATTTGATATTGTCTTGGCAGACCGGGAACTTATAACCGTCGTTTAAAAAAAATTAGGGCTATTGTTTCCAATTGAACATGTGTGGATAGCATTAATTGATCCTCATGAATGCATCATTCCATCATTTACTCTCTCATTTGACCAGCCCTATCGTAGGAGGGGGAAAAAGACAATGTTTGGGCGAGACTGTAAATTTGACATCATTTGCGAATCAACACACCAGATCTTCAACATTGACCCTCTACACCTGCATTGACCCTTGTTTGATTAACTCTTCTTAAATGTGGTTATCTGATAGTGTTGACCAAAGAGCTCTGCTATATTGACTATGTTGACCAAAGATCTCTGCTACATAGACAGCATTAACTTTTGTACAACTTACATTGACAATTTTGTTTGTTGATTATGTTGCATTAAATGCAATATTCTACTTTTCATTGAGTCATGATCAATATTGACCAAGAAACTAGTAAGGTGTGCAGGCTTCTTTGAGTTTTTACTTTTCTACTATATTTTTTAAGGAGAACAAATTACTGTACTTGTGAAGTGATCATGAATTGAACTATTATAAGTTACTATGTCAAAATTATGATGTATTCTATTTACTGGCAATTATGAGCATCATTGTTCTTATTCTTTATAATCTTGGACATATATATATATATATTCTTGTACCTGTAGCCAAGGAAAAAAAATTGTCATACAATTGTAACTGTACTAATACCCGAACCGGCAACTTAGATTGCATTGTTACAATGGCAGCCAGTTCTAGCTCTGTAAGTTCAAAATTGACTCAAGTTCACCTTTGTGGAGACATGTAGAAATGGTACACCAGATTCCAAGTGGTGGGGAGTGGGTGTGATCAGTGGTTTATCTATATCAACTTATAAAATAGTAAAATATATCAAAAGCAAATGCATGGGTTCAGGTTGTCAATAGAATAGGGCATACTTTAAGGAGAGGAAGGCGCTCATGAAGGCTGCCTACTTCTACATCTCATACTCGTAGTGGAATGAAGAGCCTAGTAATATGACAAAAGCAAAGGAGCCATTGGAGAGGACATTTAAATATGATGCTAAAGAGATTCATAACCAAACCATTGCAAGATGCCCTCTATGCAAATGGTTTGTCCTTCAATGTTGTTCGATCATTATATTGGCAAGATATGATGAAAAAAGTAAATGAAGCTCCAATAGGGTATAAAGGCCCAAGTTATGAGGTGCGTAGCACCTTATTGTCAAAGGAGGTCAAACATATAGAAACTTCATTGGCTCCCATTAGGGCCTCATGGAAAGATAGGTCTTATATCATTTCCAATGAATGGAAGGATGCAAGAAATAGACTGTTAATCAATGTGCTTGCAATGTCCCCTAATGAAGCAATGTTTTTGAAAGTCATGGGTTGTGAGGAGCAAGTGAAGGATGCACAATTTATTGTTAACATCCTTATACGGTGCATTTAGAAAATGGGTCCTTAAAGTGTTGCCCAAGTCGTAATAGACAATGCAAAGAATTGCAAGCCAATTAGTATGTTAGTTGAGACACGGTTCTCACATATATTTTGGACATCTTGTGTTGTGCACTCGCTCAACCTCATGCTATAGGATCAAAAAAGCCTATGTTGAGGCCAAAAACATCCAAATGTTCATCACAAACCACCACATGTTGCAAGCCATTTTAGATCATTCTCATGACTAGAGCTACTAAAGGTAATTCAAACAATACAACTTTTTAATTTCATGTTTAAATTCAGTAATTTATTTTTTAAAATTTAAGTATGCATTCTTCTTTGTTTGTAATTTTTTATTTTTAAATTGGTTGTTGAGACTAGATTTGCATCCAACAAAATCGTCTCGACAACGTGTAAAGGTTCAAGAGGCACTTTCTGACACGGTCATCAACCAATCATGATCCATATGGAGGCAATCCAACACTAAGAGGGCAGCAAATGTAAAGCAAATGATTCTAGATGACACTTGGTGGGATTGTGTGTAATATCTTTTTCGTTTCACTAGGCCCATCATGAGTATGATCCATTTTATTGAGACATGGATAAGCCATGTCTGGGAGAGGTTTCCAATGGCATTGACTCAATCACTGAGAAGATGAAATCCATCATAAATGCAAAAGAGTAGGATCCTAAAGAAACTTTCTTCAAAGAGGTGCAGTCACATTATGTTGGGTGGTGGAACAAAATGACCACCCCACTTCATCTTCTTGCCTTCGCATTGACGCCCAAATATTACAGCAAAGAGATCCTTGCTATGCCAACAAGTTGCCACCATATGGTGATGTAGAAGTAAATGAAGGGTTTAGGTAGGCACTTACAAAACCCTTCTTGCAATTACAGATGAGTTTGCAAATTTTGCAGGCTCCACTATTTAAAGTGTTTCCACTCTCCATGACAAGTATAGGAAGGATGCTCACTCTTGGTGGTACCTCAATGGCCATAAATTGCCACACCTCCAAGTTCTTGCAATCAAAATTTTATCGCAAGTTTATCAATTGTTACCCACTCTCTAAATTTGAATTTTTTTATTTTTTAATTACTATTTTCAAATTTGAAGTTTGATTTACAATTTATTAATTAGAACTCCCTATGCTTTAGTAGGTTACTTGTTCTTCTTCATTTGAATGGAATTGGAATACATACTCCTTCATCCACTCAATGAAACGCAATTGATTGCCATTAAGTAA
Organism: Sequoia sempervirens; assembly: GCA_007258455.2. Lineage (NCBI taxonomy): Eukaryota > Viridiplantae > Streptophyta > Pinopsida > Cupressales > Cupressaceae > Sequoia > Sequoia sempervirens. The sequence continues at coordinate 16,501,787 of VDFB02047230.1, read as the reverse complement.
ACCAAAGAAGCTAGTTTATGTGCATTCCAACTTGTGCTTTCTTACTAACAAAAATGATGAGTACAAAGAAGAGGCAATGAAGTTGCGGGATGTAGACCAAGAGTGAACTGACGTGGATTTTTCTTTTGTTGCACAATCTTCAATTTTTGACAAGTAGCTAGCATACTTTTGGTCTAAAGGTAGTGGAGTTCCATGTGGTTCTCCTAATCTACTTGAATCATCTAATGTTAATGATGATGGTGATTTTGGTCTTAATGAGGACCTATATGATGATGATTGCTAATTATATTAACTAACATTGAACGATGATTATCTGTCATGAAATTCAAGTTTGATCCTTTTGATCTCGAATTCTTAAATTATATACTATTTTTAAAATTTAAAATTTGTAAAATGGTTTTGTTTAGCATATGCATAAGGTATTTTAAAATTAATTTTGTTTTTACACTATATATTTATTTTATTTTTATTGGGTTTTGGCATATCACACCCATGTACCAGTACTTGTACTAGTACCATAGTTCCACAGAGTATACTAATGGGAGACAGGGGGACATGTTTCAAGGACAAGGGGGATCAAGGGCCTAAGTTTGGGGATGATGCGGGACAGTGGCAAGGTGGTGGCGCAAATACATATAGTGCTTGAAAAATTAGTTATGAAAAGATGTGTAAGGAATAAGTATAAGAATTGCAAATGAAACTTTGGCATACTAACTAAAGTTTAAACTAATAAACACTAAAAACATGGCATCGATTGCATTGAACATTAACAATGGTAGGTAGAAGTTTGGGGGCAAATCCAAAATAAGTATAAAAATTTCAAATGAAAATTTGGCATGCTAAGTAAAGTTTAAACTAATAAACATAAAAAACATGGCAATGATTGCATTGAACATTAATGATTGTGGGTGGAGTTTGGGGTCAAGGGGCAGTGCCCCTTGCAGAGGTCTAGGGGCAGAGCCCCCAATCGGGTCAAAGGACAGTGCCCCTTGTGGGGGTCTTGTCTTGCTTTCTTCTTCCTGACGATGGATCATGGAGTTTGATCCAAAATGTTGAGGAAATAAACTTACACAGTCAAAACCAGAAGCTATGCACAATAACATTATGGACTGTGGAAATCATATGTCTGCAACTTAGGTCTTGTCGGGTTAGATATCAGCCAGTTCTTATTCATCAAACTATCCTTGTTCTTAATCAACATGTAATTATGGCATTTGGTCCTAGGAAATTCTAGATTGCTTTGTAATGATGAAAAGGAAGGTTAGTTTTAGATTGCTTCTTGGTGATACAAAGGTTAGTTACTTTCAAAGAAGGTTTCTTTTTGATAAATATAGCAAGACATATGCAACAGGAACATGAATATTGGGAATGGAATTACAGGATTTGTGCTTAACTGAAAATTAGTCATCTTGAAAATTCAAGCAAGCTCACCTACATACTTAGGCTGCTCTGTTTATTGGTTATAATCAGAACAGAGTTTTACTACTTATTTCTGTGAAAAAAATAAATTAAATCTTATTTATGTTTCCTTTCACATCTAAGAAATTTATATTTCAGAATATTAAAGATATTTTTTCTCCTGAATATTACATGTTTGGTGAAAACTTATCTAGGCTCATGAGAGACCAATATGCCCCACAATGGAACGAGAAGTGAAGATATGTTAGGGGTAGAATGCCAATATTTATGGTCTCCAAGCGAGTTACACATTCTGTGGGGTTTTTTTTCTACATATATCTGTTTGTATATCTGAGAGAGATATGAGAAAATTTGTAGAATCTCTATAGATGCGGCATTGAAGTCAGAGGGAAGTAGAATGGGAGAAGGTGAGAAGGCAGTATAAAAGGTTAAGGTAAATTCAGAAACTAGAGGGAAGTAGAATGAAGAAAATTCATGAGGCAGAAAAACCATTAGCCCTCTGTACATGACTTGTTCATAAGCCTGCTGTTAAGAAAATTAGAAAAACTTTCATCTGTGTTTTAGTTTAAATTGATGCTTGTGTAATATCTCCAATGGGATCTGCCCTAGAATTCTGATTTTTATTTCTGCTCAAACCTTAATTCTGATTTCTGATTTTATTTTCTGAAAACGAAATATCACAGCAAACATACAAGTGCCCAAATATGACAAATAAACATGCCAAATGAAGCTACCAATTGATATTCATATCAAACATGAAATCCATCATGAAAAAAACAAGATAGGGCATCCATATGCCACATACAAATCTGATTTTCTGTAGGTAACTTATACTGTTACAAAACTGAATATTCTGGACTGAATTTTCAATGAATTCATCGGCTCAGCCTCAAACATGCTAAACATATGCCTAGATTTCTGCTCTATAAATCAGATCTAAGACTAAGATAGTACATACCACAAATATGCAAATTAGTCTTCAAACATCAAACCCTAAATGGGCAAATCCTTCCTTGGCAAGCACTTAGGGTTTGCTGCTCCAGAAATGCAAAATCGCCCTCCAAAAATGGGCGCTCAAATCTGCTCCAAAGTGGTGCTCCAAATTAGGGCCAAACCCTAATTTAATATGCACACAAAATGCCACAACAATGCTGCTCCAAATCTGATCTGCAAATCTGATTATGCAATGATGCTCCAAAGCCTCCAAATGTCTCCAATGTAGTGCAATTAGAACTCCGTTATGAGTCCTCCACAAGATGAGCTAGGTTTTCGTCCAACTCTTCGTATTCACAAGGGTTTTCGTCCTTGGAGAAGGCCCAACCAAAGTCACAGCCAAAGAGAAAAATCTCCAAATGAAAAAAATGATATGAATTGATGCCCAAATGACCTCAAATGTTTTTATATTTATAGCCACCTTTCCCCTCCAAATCTGGCTGACCTCAATAAAGTATTCTTATTATTTATATTTTTATTATTTATTTATTTATTTAAATATGTACATTATTAAATAAGATGGTGTTAAAAAACACACTGTCTAAGTCAGCTGTGGCCGACCGATTTGGATAGGATCATGACGGTTTGTTCCCCTATTGCCTTCTCTGTTCTCTTTTTCTGCTTTTTTTCTTTCTATTTCATATGGAGTGCATTCAGTTTTTCTGTTTTCTTGTTCTTTGAATACTGTGCAGATCATATTAAAAATGATCTCTAAAAGAAAAAAATTATGTCGGGCTCTAGTCCACTGGTTGAAAGTGAAACTAGGTATTACCCTGCAAAAGACTCAGATTCAAACCCCAGTGGTCATTGGTCTTTTGAATTCAGAAATCAGGATCAAGCCTTGGCGGGCATAAAGCCCTTGCGTGTGTGGGTGTTTGAATTCAGAAGCAAGGATCAAGCCTCGTTGAGCATAAAGCCCCTGTACCTGCGGTTGTTGAATTTAGAAGTCAGGATCAAGCATTGATAGGAATAAAGCCCTCGTGTGTGTGGTTGTGCTGAATTTGGTAGTTTGACCTGAGGAATTTTAAAGAAAAAAAAAACTGAGGTCTTATAGCTCTTCCTTATTGAGATTAAAATATTAAGGGTGGTGTTTTCACTGTTTAAAAACTGTACAAAGATAGAAAATAACTCTAAGAAATGCAATTCTAGGACATTGGCCAATTATAAACAGTAGCAGCTTTAAAAAGTGAAAAGGATTGAGCAAATGAAAATAATACTTTCAAAACTTACTCAGTGCCTGCTGGTATTCAAATTTGCATCCAGATCACAAGGAACAAGAGCTCCAAGCTTCTCACAAAGTCCCTGCTCATGAACCCTATTACCTACAACACCATAACTGTACCTCAGCGGCATACGACGCCAAAGCTTGTGAAACTCAGTAATGCAACCCCCACGGCGCTTCCTGCAATCAGGGACAATTTATAAAGAAAACATGGTTTAAGATCTAGAAACTTTAGCAATCTTTCCAATATTGAATTCTCAATTTACTTATTTGTAATCTAGCAACATTTTTCTGGAAATTGATTATACAAGTTTTATAAAAAAAATGGCAAATATTCAAAGAAAATAGATCATATTAATTGGAATAATGCTTCAAGAAAAAATGCATATACGAAAACAATTTGATTAACCTATATTAGATGGTGTTTTGGGACAGAAATGGAAAGGGACAGAGGGGCAGGGTTCTCATATGGCAATTTTTTTCCCAGATTTTAAGAAACAGGGAGGGCAAATATAATGTAAAACAAATGCAAGAGTCTGTGCATGCACATCTGTGCGCACACGCATTTATGTAAGTATTGACAATTTGAAACTTCTATTGCTCTAGCCTATTTTATAACCCAGAAAAAAAAATACTATTGAAGTAATCACCCAATAGCATGAAGCGATAGCAGTAAAACTAAAAAGTATTCTCAGGAAAAACTTGGCAAACCAAGAGAGAGATTTTTTTAATTTATCAGGACTAAATCGGGAAAACACAAAGTTCAGGATAGGGAAAAATCAGAAAAAATCACCACAGATATCGAAAAAACCAGAAAGCCTAGAAGTTTTTGACCAAGAAATCCAAAAAAATAGAAAATCATGATTTTATCAGTCAAAATCTTGTTTGACCGATTCTTCCAAATTATTGCACTTTTTTCAGGGAAAATCTCAGAAAAAGGGCGAGAAGAGAAATCATAATTTTTTAAAGATAAATGCTCCTATGGTATGAAAATTCAACGTTGAAATATTTAAAAAACAGAACTTCTGCAGTGCAAATGTGATACAACAAACATTGCCCATTCAAATGAAAACAAAAAATCTCAGGAACTGCAGAAAATGGCTAAGGTTAAATGAAAAATACGAAAGTTTGAAATTTGGATAGTTATTTTATAATAAAAACTTACATTCTATTGAACTAAGAGCCTGACTGTATGAACATCAACATTGAAACTCATGAAATGAAATGTGAAACCAACACTGAACATTCACATGAAATCTGAAACCAATAAATATCGGACATGGCTAGGGGTTTCTGAAACTTGTAGGGCACAGCTAGGAGTCTCAGAAACCTACAAGAAATGACTAGGGATTTCTAATTTTCACAGGAAACTTTAAGGACATTTCCAAATTGTCCCCCTGCTTAATTGGCATACTGGAAAAAAGAAATTATCAAGGACCGCAAGAAAGAATTTCGTAGCCATCCCCAACCATTAGAAATGGAGAAAAGGGGGATCAGAGGGGGTTGGGCAGGAAATGTGTTTCCGGGGAACTTTGTGATTAACAAAATTGACGCTTCACATCAGGATGGAAGACAGCAATATTAAATTGATCTCCCATTGTGATGATAGGGCCTAAAGGGTGGCCCGAAATGTCACTAAATTCTTGTCTCTACACAATATTTCCTTGCGGATTTTCTAAAGGAAATATTGTTTTATAGAAATTGTGGCCAGTATTCATTATCAAATGATTGAATATTATAGGAAAGAACTTGACAATCAAAATATAGATGAAATTCTCATCTTAGAGCAATTTTCGATAAAAATAAATACTGTTTTGTGAAATTGTTTTGTGAAAATTGAGGACAAACTTCATTTTCAAGTGACGAACTTTAGTTGAGAAAAAAGTAACAAGAAAAGGCAATTGATGCACATTTTGAACACAAAAATCACCCCTACCTGTGATCTTCCAAACTACTCAATGCAGCATCAACCACCAACCCACCTTCAGAATTCCTCGTGTCTCCCCAATCCCTAGGATTTCCCTCCACCAACACAGGCCCAGCCCCAGTGCGATCCGCCACAACAAAATTCATGGCAATGTCCTCGCAGTTCCTGGCATTATCCACAAATTCTCTTACCCCCTTAGGAGAATGGCATGTGTACAGGTACAAAAACTCCGTACCCACAATCATGAGCTTTGTAAGAATAATAGAGTACCTACATAAAATAAATTCAATTGAAAATCGTTGCTTCCAAATATAGGTTTCAAAAATATGAAAATAAGAAAATAAATTAATAATCTATAAGGCTTTTCTAAACTTCAGCTTCCACAATCCATGATTACTATACAACAATGTCTTCAGGTATAAGCGTATAGATAATTCTTAAATCAACATTTTCAGTCACTCATTCTGACGATGGTCCAAAAAGACAGACCTCAAACCTTGATTCAGTGAAGCATCAAAAAAATTCATTGCACACAGACACTTCGACATATGTTCCATAATTAAGATCCAATGGAAAAAATATAACAATTTGTTACAGGTTTCAGCAATCCACGGATATTTATAATTTATAAACAAGCTTCAAGAATACTTGCATTTATATGGAATTGATTCAATGTTCCAAGTATTCCCACAGATTCGCCAAAACAAGAATTCAAGTTTCAGTCATATATGTGAGCAATGTTGTCGAAATAAATTTCGAATGTATTTGTATAAAGAATCTCAGAAATTATTAGACATCAAGTTTCCCCAATCCGTAACTATTAGAATACAATGTCCAGAAACAACTGTGTAGCTACAGATTGAAAAACTACGTTTTGGGCCATTGTCCTAATGATAGGAAATTATAAGACTTAAAGCTTCCTCACAATGTGCATAAAAAATTATGCAGATGCAAGAATGAATTTTCATGTTAGGCCCATTCGTCCTATAGTAGATAAGTGATGTATTAGACTTCAAGCTTCCCCAAACAATTGTGTAGACACAAGATTGAATCTACAATTTGAGCCACTTGTCCCCATGATAGGCCGATTTGTCTACTCAATCTTGTCACTATGCAATTATTATCAAAACAATCTAGAAAATTATTATGCACATCAAGCTTGGGCAATCCATTATTGTTAGAAAACAGGCTTCAGTAACGAAGAATGGACTTAAACATGAATGCAATCTTGTATCTACACAATTACGGTTGAAATAATGCCGAAAACCTAGCGTAGCCTTCAAATAAGGAACAGTTACAAACTGATCAGGATGATAAGCCATAAATCGTCTTGTGAAAATTTAAAATATTATTATATTAGACATGATGATGGATCACAGAGTGTGAATCAAACTTTAATAAAAAAAATTAACAGTTAATTTCATAAACATAATGATTAAGTTATTAACCTAAAAGAATAGTGGTTGCTAACCTTAAAAAATAGTACACGTGATCACGGAGAATGATTCAAAACTTCGATGTAAGAAAATAAACTGACAGTTAATTCCATAAGCATAGTAACTAACCTACAAAATAATATAAACTTTCTAATAATCTGAAAACCTAAAAAATAATAGACATGGTAATGAAACACGGACTCTGATCTGAATTGTTGATTTATAAAACTTAAAAGATTAATTCCATATGCACAGTGACTAACCTAAAAAGAATATCTGTCCAGTAATATAGTGTTTTCTAATAAACTGAAAACCTAACAAAATTATAGAAAACTTCTTAATAATCTAAAAACTTTGAGAGAATTAGAAGCTTAAATATGAAAATAGAATAGAGAATATGATCCAAAAAGTTAATTTATAAAACTTAAACAGTTACTTCCATAAACATAGTAATTAAACCCTAAAAGAATACCTATCCGTGAAGACTGTTCTCTGATAATCTGAAAATCCAAAAGAATAATAGAAGCTTCCTAATAATCTGAAGACCTACAAGAATAATAGACACGATGACAGACAATCCAAAACTTAGGTTCACAAAACATACAGAGTTAATTCCATAAGCATGCTGACTAGCCTATAAAGAATACCTGTCCGGGAAGACGGTGTACATCCATGCGCCCGTTTCAAGGTCAAAGCCGTGAGAGCGGGCGAAGAAGCCGACGATCCGTTTTCCTCCATGCTGAGACCAGAGGCGCAGGGCAAAGGTGAGGGAAGCAGAATCCTGTATTTCCACGTCGTCGTCGCAGACGAGTACTGCGCGCGTAGAAATGAAATCGCGCGGGAGGAAGCGGTGGTTGAGGCTCGACGACGGGTTTTTCAGGACATAAATGGGGGCACCCAAGGACTCCAAGGTTAGGTTTTGTAGAATAGTTGGCGGCGTCGAATGATTGCCCCAGAGAATGAAAACAGAGTGTACGCAGGGGAAGGAAGAATAACTGCGGGTGATATTTTGTAGCAGGGGAAGCCGGGATTCTGAGAAGCCGCTTATGAGTACTGTGAGTTGGTCTGAGCGCAGTTGCCACTGGGGAGGGTAGATGTTGCGGTTGCAGATGGAGGATGTCGCAGATTCGATTGCAGGACCTACCCGAAAGTTTGGTGAGGGTGTGCGGAGGAAGAGGAGGGAGAGAATGAGGAGGAGAGGGACGAGGAGGAGGAGCTTCCAACTCTTCATAATTTTGCTTGTCCGATCTGGCGATCCACAAGGAGAGAAAATGTAATTTGTTAAAGAAGAGGTTGGATCAGTCTTTTTCTTTCTCATTCTCATGGTGGCTCTAAAGTGTCATTGGAACGAATTTGATATCAGAAACACCGATGCAAATAAACAATTTTTAATGGAGAAGCATATCAATCGAAGAGGTTTTTTTTTTTTTTTGAATAAAAAAGTCTACGAGACCATCATTATGGGACCCAGAGTTTGATCTTTAACCATTTTCAGGTTTTTTTCAATGTCCGCTCTCCTATTATGAATCTTGATCAGGAAGTTGGGCGTCTTGAGGAGCCTTGCCTTTTTAAAGAGCTCATTTAGATTATCCACCTTCAAGTTGCTCTCATAATGGATACGAATGCACACTTTGGTTTTGGAAGTTTTTATATTGTAAATTAGTTTAGATTAAAGAATAATAATTGAGAATGATGTTAAGGGCATTATAGTCATCTAAATAGTGACGAGTTTGAATCTTTCACAATATTAAATAAATAAAAAGAGAATAATAATTAGATAATCAATAGTTGATTGTAGGAATGTGTGAAAATTTTAAGAAATATGTGAGGATAAAATTACTTTGTTTATTGATTAAAGAATATAGATGTTTAATGAAGAATTTGAAATTAAGTTGAGATCTATTTAAGAAATGTGATATCTTTGTTAATAAATATTTTAGAATCTATTGAATTTGTTATTTGTCTAAGGTTAAGTCTATTGTCATAGATTTGTCCGCTACATTTGAATCGATACTTGCATAATGTGGAAGTTTGCTATATGATTCATTTAATAGATCTTTTTTTATTTTTTTTAATACCTTAAGGTTAATGATATTTAGAAATACGTTGCAAGGAGATGTGTTCTCCCAAATCAACCTAAAAAACATGTAAAAAAACTTGAAGACAACACATGCAAAGACCCTAGAATGATGTATTTAGATTTTTTACCCTTTTAGTGCACTAAATTAAAATGTGTTATTAGCTCTGCCATGGAACTATAGGCACCACGAGATTGTAACTAGTTATTAATGTTTTGAACTTCAACCAATCAAAATTGATTATTTTCTTTTATACATTATTTTCTTTTATAATTGGAAATTGTTAATTATTCTATATAAAAACTTCATTTAATTTAACCATTAAACTAAGTAGCAATTGTATGTCAAAATTTTTATTTAGTCCAATTTAACTATTGAATTAATTCAAAATCATAATTATTTTAATATGTCAATAATCCAACTATTAAATCTATTATAATCTCAAAAGTTCAATAAATTACTTACAAATTTGACAATAAATAATTATTTTTCAATCTAACATGCATTTTATCCAACTATTTTTTAATTATTCTAATAAAAACTCATTTAATTTAACTATTAACTAAGTAGAAATATAAATTCTATAATTATTTTTTTAATCCAACTATTAAATCTATTAAATTAAATCTATTATATATGTTTTTCGTAGATTAAATTGAATCTCAATTCAATAATTATCTTCAATTAATTAACTATTAAGCTAAGTAGAAATTGTATAATTATTTTATGTATTTTAACATGTCAATAATCCAAATAAATCTATTTTTTTGAAATTAAAACTATGTTTTTTTTCTTAGATTAAAAATCTCAAAATTTCAATATCAATAATTTCTTACACATATTAGTAATTATTTTAATTATTGAGTGTATAAAGTATATTAAATCTAACATGACATTATCTAATTACAACTTTACAATTATCTACTATTTTTTAACTTGACACACATTTTATCCAACTATTTTTTAATTATTCTATAGAAAAACTCCATTTAATTTAACTATTAAGCTAAGTAGCAATTGTATGTCAAAACTTTTGTTTAATCTAATTTAACTATTTTAAGTAAATAGTAATTAAATCTCAAAAAATTTAAATCATAATTATTTTAACATGTCAATAATCCAACTATTAAATCTAATTTAATTATGTATATACAATATATTAAATATAATTGTTCATAACATTATCTAAATACAATTTTGATAATAAATACCACAAATATCTACTATTTTTTAATCCAACACACATTGGCGTTTCCAACAGTCGCAGCAGCAGCAAGTAGATGAGCATTTCTGTGTACACAAAAACTATAGCTTAAATCTCGGTGTAAAAACGAATCCTCACCATTGGTGTTCAGTCATTGGAAATTTTTTAAATAAAGGTAAATAAACTAAATGTTTAAATGAAACATGATTGAAGTAAGAAAATAAAGGGCGGATAACTGAATACACAAGAATAAAGGTCAGAGCGTCTTTCACAAATGGCGTAGAAGGTCGTTGCAATTTTACTGTTTATTCAACAATAATCTAAAGATTGATCCCCCGATAATAGGGGCTTAGTAGCGGCACAGTAGCTGGGTGATGGGAGTGGAAACCATTTAAATGCAACTAAAATTGCTTTCCTTTGTGCATTTCGTTCAAACAAAATATAATCAACACCATAATCAACATCGTCAATTATTTAGATCTTCTGAATTCTCACTTCAAATGAAAATTATTGCCATTCGCACAAAAGCATCACCTGTTTCTTACACAAGAAAATGCACAAAATCCACCAGCTTTTTCACTAACAAGTTAATATAGGTAGTTATCCTAAATTGTTCTACCAAACAGTTTCATAGTTATATTATATTACATCGAGAGGAAACTATCTTCAACCATTACATCATATGCAATTGAAGGAAAAAAGAAACTGTCGAGTGAAGAAGTGTAAATCGACATTCAGGAATACCACAGTTGGAGTGAAAGTTGATATTACTTGTATGAGTTGTTTGTATCAACAGGTTTTGGTTTATGTTGAATTTCTTGAAGAAGATGATATCCAAGTGCCAGCTTGGTTTACTTTCAACTTCAAAGATGGTGTGAATGTAGTGATTGGTGACTCTATGACAGAATGTGCTTCATGTAGAAAGGTGATTGCAATTGGTATCAATTGTACCACACCTCATTTTATTAATGGATTGATCGTTTCCATTCAGAAGGTAGCATCACAATTCTCTAATTCATTGAAGAGGATCTCTTTGCTTTATACATTTTTATAAGTATTGAATGTGATGCTAATGAAAAATGAACTTCATCTTTGGTATTCCGTACAATTTCACAAAGAAGTTTCTTTTTTTCTTCCTGAAGAAATTAGTAATATTAAATTGGCAAATCTTTCCCATAAGATGGGACTCAATCATATTTATCCAATTTCCTCTTTTCCTAATATGCTCTTCTACTTAATGCTCTATTTTTCTTAACACCCTCATCCACTAAATGCTCTTTTTTTACTAGACAGGCTTTGAATTTGTCAAGCTGCCTTCAGTCTACATTAGATAGTTTCCAAGACTACTTGAATCTCCATTCTCAACCTTTAGCTTGCAATGCAAATTTAAAAGCAAAAATTAAGAAAGATAGCATATGATATGTTTCATATCACAAATTTGAAAAGACAGCTGAAATATATCAATACTTTGATTATAATAATAATTATATAGAGTTGTTATAAAAAAACAAAAGAAAAGTAGAGAAAATGATTACTTTACCCTTGGGCCTCATTGAGTGTTTGAAAAAAATACATGGGCAAGGAGCATGAAAATCAAATTAATTACAATTGTAATAATACATGAGAACGTTTTTGATAAAAATACTTGAAATCATTAAATATGTTTGGTGCCTTTAAAGATGCTACTTAAGAGCATTTGTGTATACCAAAAAAATAAGTCTGCACATGTGAAACATATTAAAATTTCAATATGAATTTAAGATTGTTGAGCACAATGACATACTTTTTTATGCCCCTTTATGACTAAATAGTTATCTTTGCGTGTCTTCATGCTTTTATATTTCCATCCAGTGCTTTCCACAACTTGTTGGTCAGCCATAAACTCAAAGCTGTTTCATTTTTCATTCTTTCTGAATCATTTGGTTTTCCTTCTTTTTTCAATATTGTTGCTTTCATGATATCTTATTATATTTCTGGATAATTTTGTTATATTCAATTTTTATATAAGTGTTATTATTAAATTGTACTATGTATATTCTTGTGAACACTGGATGCATTTTTAGTCATCAACAATTTTGTTCATTTGATTATTGTTGTATTAATAAACATGTGAGCATATGCATATCCTATATCTTGACAGCTTTCACTTCTTAAAAGTATCTTATTTTCATGATAGATTTTGTGTCATTTTAAAGGTTAATTTTTTATTATGTTTATTTAAATTTTAATTGATATTTTGCAAAGAGAAAAACATAAGCACATTGTAAAGAGAAAAACACAAGAAAATAGACTCAAAGCCTTAAAAATTAACTAGTGTCAAAAATATTTATAATGTCACAAAAATACTTATCTAACCATATATTATTATATAATAATATAAATCAAAATATATTCATTTACATATATCATATAAACATTATATAAATAATATAAATTACACTATTTGAACTTGTAAATGAATTATAAAATTAATATCATTTCAAACATAATTTTTAAAAAATAATTTTAATATAATATAAATTTTAATAAATTAATATCATTAATAATATAATAGAAATAGAAATATTTATGCAAACATAAAATCATATTACATAAACATAATATATATCAACAAAGATATATTTCAGCGTTATTTATATAGATTATTGGATAAGATAACTAAGCTAATTATTATCCAGTCCAATTTTAATATAATATAAATTTCTAATATTGGCAAACCTCTTTGATTATGGTAAATGAACAAATTTTTCATTGAATTTATTTCCAAACTATATGCACTGTGATTGTGTTTTGTGTGGCACTCTCTTGAATAGACAAGATTGTGTTTCATGTGGCACTCTCTTGAATAGACAAATCAATTTTTCTATGGAATACAGGTTTGTGTTTTGAGAGACAATACTTATCTTGCAATTCTTTCAATTTAGTTTGTATTTCAGACCATAGTTGTTATTCAACTGATCTTGCAAAATTTTAAGTATTTTCAATGTTGATTTTTCCAAGCAAACAAAATTTATCACTATAACAAATGGTTCATGTTCTTGCTCTTTCAGATCATATGCTTAGAGGTCTATCAGATTCTTCAATGCTCTGTACAAAATTTTCTTGTATTGTTTTTTTTAACTGTAGATTAAATATACCCATTGTGCAATTGTTTGTTTATTTATTTAGCCTAGATATTTTGTGTTGGTGGTTTATTTTCTGACAAAGGGATTGGTTTCATTAATTTTTAGTTCTATCAACACTATTGCTAAAACATACCAAACACAACAAATAAAAAATAGGGCTATTCTTGAACATTTAGGTAGGAACTTTGTTGCTCTGCAACTCTTGTTATTAATTTCCCTTTTAATGCTCTAGAATGAGAGAAGATGATCAAGAGATGATAGATGTAAAATGAATACTAATGAATGCCTTTAAATACTATAACATAATATCAAATTTCATAAAACAAGACAAGAAAATGAAAAAGGCTAGTCAATTAAATTTGGAATTTGTATTTAAGAAAGGAAAGGGTCAAATCCATGATTGTAAGGTCAACCCTACAACCATAAAAATGACCTTGGGTGAATAAATTGTTAGATATGGGTAGCTAACAACTATATATAGGTAACTGCATGAATAAGAGTGTTGAATGTATGAATAAGATGAATGTATTGGAGCATGTTTGTATAAGGATAAGGTAGGGGCTAAGTGCATGGGAATACATGCATACAAAGATGGGTAAAGGCTTTGGGAATGAGCCCAACTTCACACAAAATTACATCATTTATCAATATGTATATGCATTAAGACATTCTCCCAATATGGGCAAAAAAATAAATTGGAAGTCACATGGGTATACAAATTTTACCATTACATTTTGCTCCCACTTTGAGGTGCATGTGAAACATAGGATGAAAATGTATCTCAAATTTGTAGCATTCACAAACATGCATGTAAAGTAAATATTCCATGCATCAAAAGATATGAAAAGGGGGTCCATGTAAAGTAATGAACCATGCAAGTTGTTGTCATAAAAGTGTGTCATTTGGTATGTGATCTCCATAGGAACCTGCAAAATAGAGAAAATATATAAAATTAGTACATTTCATCTTGTTGGTGAAATTTAGTTATAAAATAAGAGTTTTCCAATTGTTTAAGAAATAGGAAAAATAGGAAATGAGTAGAGTTAGGATGTTCTACCTATTTGAAAGATAATAAATGTTTTTTTAGCTCAATGCCTATGGAATATAACACACATAGGATACAATACATGTCACATGATAATGCTCCATCTAATCATGGTAATGAGTCTCTACAATACCTATCACTACTAAAAAATTTAACATAGGAATGTTATTAACAATATGTGCCTCCTTTAATTGGTCATATCCATAGAATGCAAAGAATTGAAAGTAAGGAAATAGTATACATGAAAACAAATGTAATCTATAGATAAGCATGTGATCATATGAATCATGAAAGAAGAGAAATAATGAATACATTGTGTGATATACATGCAAAATATCTAGAATGATAAGGTTTGATAAGCATATATAGGTTGGAGATAGGACATAGAAGGTAATTTTGTCCCAACCATGGGTAATATAAATGGTGATCTATATGAGCAATATAAAATAATGATGTGGACCTCAATGACCAAAAACACCTGCATAAGTATGCAAGGCACGAGGACAACATATGCCCCCAATGTGGCATCCAAGAGCATGAGCACACAATGGTGTAGGTAAGGTGATAAGTCTCTAGTAGATGTAGGTAGGAACAAAGTAATGTGTGGGGGAGGTGAGATGACCCCAATGTATAAGAAACATGTATAAGACATATTATGGGGAAGGCATGATGTCCTCAATATGAACAATATGGCTACGAAAACCCAAGATGTGATAAAAGTGGGGAGGATGCCCTTAAATGTAATGATGTGATCACGAAGGTGTAAAGTATAGGAAGGGAAGGCATGATGCCCCCCAATGTAAGGATGTAGCATGGTAAGGTCAAGTGTGATGGTAGAAGGTGTGATGTCCCCAATGTGAGCTCAATAAGTGACTCTAAAATTGTGGTGTGTTAATGGACACTCAATAAAGTGACTCTAAAAGTGTAATGTACCAATATAGGCTTAAAATGTAAGCTCTAAATAAGCATAGTATGGAAATTAAGGTGAGTAAATCAATAGAAAATGGTAGGTGCAAGCCTCATAGTAAATAAGCGTCATGGATGTCCTAAGGTGCATAAAAGATAAATGTAAAAGTGAGGTAAACTTTAAAATGTGTAGCAAGTATAAGGTGAAAGGATAATAAGGCAATGCAAGGAAACAATATGGTAAAAGCAATAACCATAAAAATTAAGAGTGGATAATGTAGACACTAAAATTATTCTTCTAACCGTTGACCATTTATTATCATTATATCATTCATTGTCATTATTATTTTTTAATAAGTAAGTACTGCCAAGGGGGAAACTCCCATTTTATTCATATGCATTGTCATTATTATTCATTATAATTATTTATTATTTAATTAATGAGCTAATTATCCATTCAAATAAATTAATGTCACATTTGTTAGTGTAATTTTTTATTTTCCTAGTGAGTTATTTTATTTTCCTTTAGTCCTAAGTTTTTCCTACACTTTTAATAAGCTTGCTTAGGATAACAAATTTTATTATTTAATAACTAAGAGATAAGTTGATGAGGTGTCTCTACCCTAAAAGGGTGGAGTATTTACTATTTTCATCACTTTATTTAATATTGGTGATCACTTCCTATTGGTTGATTTTCCACCTCCATATTTTCCTTAGTTCTATATAAACTCACTACCTAGCTTGTATTTGGCATCTTGGAAGCTCTTAATGCATTATTGTTATTCTGACATTGCATATAATCTCTTGAAGTCACTGGTTTGCATTGTTTATGTTTTTCCAATTTATGTAGTTTAAAGAATTTTTCTTATAAAGTTCCTTGGGTTATCAATCTATTTCATATTTCTCACATGGTATCATAGCTTTTATTTTGAGAATTTTGAGTTCATAGATTTCTGATTGAGAATTTGAGTTTTTTATGTAAGACCTTGTAAAATCTTGTATACTCTCCTCTTACGTTTTGAACGATCTAGAGAATCAGAAAGGATTTATGAACATTTGATAACCTCTTCATTTTGCATAAGTGTTTATAAGATATGGATGATTGTACAATTCTAGTTATATTAGTGGTTTGACTATTCTAACACATCCAAGAGGCTCAATAAAGTCAAGATTGGTTTTTGTTTCATCTTATTCAAAGATCGTTTGACATAATTGCAAGTTGGGTTTTGAAGCTCAAATCTAGTGAACAAATTTTTACTGGAGCATTTTTGGCTTAAACGAACCTTTTCATTGCATTCAAGAGGTCGAAGAGATGAATTTTGACATAAAATTCACCCATATTTGGTGTTGGGAGTCATTCAGGCAAAAAAATCCTAGGAGGCCATAGGCCCCTCGTCGCTATAGTATAATCATCGAAAAATTTCAAAAAAGAAAATTTAAAAATATGTTAAGAACTTATAGTTTTTATTATAAGAACTTAAGTGCTTATCAAATTGTTGCAACTAGGCTATGACTAATCAATTAAGTTTGTAGCCTTAAAGGCCGCCAATGACTTAAAGTTGTAGAAGGTTTAATAACTGCAACCTATGATTCAATCTAGCCGCTAGCAATTAAGAGTAAACCACTCGCGAACAAGTGAATTACGACCGCCTCTCTGTAAATAGCGACCATTTATCTTGACCGTCGCTTGAAAGCTCCACCTAGTTTTCGTTGGTGGCACTTCCCACAGAGCACCTAAGGGCCACCAAGGTCCTCCTATAGGCCAAATTGGACTTTTTTTTCAAACTTGCATAGCTTTTTGCCACAATTTCCACTTTTGGTGAACGCCGATATCATCACAAAGCTAGAGATGAGAACTTTCCATCCACAAAGGTATTGAAATTTTTTTATATTTTTACTAGATATTGTAGGTTGAAATTATTTAATTTTTTTCTTCAACAAGCCATAAATTTCACCTTGGAGCTCCATTTTTTGAAAACAAATATAGGCATTGGAAAGGTATTGAAAAGTACTACACAACCACAGGGGTAATTTTTCCATATATTTTATCAAGTTCATTTTATATCAAAATTTATAATTTTGGCCATTATGGGCCTAGTGAGCATTATAACATGGAAAAAGCTTTGTAAACACACTAAACTATAAAGTGTCAACCTTGTAATATTTGGGGGGTGACTTTTGATACTAGTGAAAAGGGTGGGGGTGTATTGGTGTTCTTTTGTTCTCTTTCTTTGAACACTTTTCTTTACTTTTTTGCATCATGGCTTAAATCCTATTTTAACTACTTACAACTATTTTGAGTTGAAATCTCACGTGACAATCCACTTAAGAAGTCTTGGTTTGTATAGGATAACAATGAGACTAGAAACTAAACCTGCTAAAGAAGAAGGAAAGCCTAAGTGGTTCAATAGATGTGATGAAGCATGTGGAGCTTTCTATTTGCATATTTCTTATTATTTTCTCTTTCATATTGTATCTTTGAATAAACCAAATGAAATATGGACTAAGTTAGAAACTCTACTTGGAATTCAAGATTCTATGAGGGGTCTTATGTTGGAAAATAAACTTACCAATCTAAGTCTAGGCAACTTCAACATAATTCAAGATTTTTTCAAAAAATTGAAATAAATAAGGTTGTTGTTAAAATAACGTTGAATTGAAAAGAAAGAAGAACAATTGATTCTTAGTATTATCTCTAAGCTAAGTTTTGAGTATTCATTATTTTTTTATACTTTCTATGCTACTTGTAGACGCCTAAAATTGTCTCAATTTAACAATTTCAACAATGGTATTCGCTTTAAACTCATGGTTTTGAGCCTTGTCAAAGGTAATTTATGCTATTAAATCATGGTTTTAGCCTTCTCATAGTTGGTTTTATTCTATGCAATCCCTAATAGAGTCACCATGCTATTACATGTGACTATTCTCACAGGCAAGAAAATCAAACCAATGATAAATTTCCCATGAATTTCACATAGAATTTCAAAAACAATAAAATTTCATAAAGTAAAGCCAATAACAAAGTTAAAAATAAAAATTTAAATCATTTTTTAAATTGGTTTTTCTGTGGATTTTAAATCAAAGTTAAAAACACTACAACTTCAAGTAAATCTGTATTCCTCGAATTAGGGGAAATTTTAAATTTGAAGAAACAAAGTTTAACTTGCCAACCACCCAACTCTAGATTTGAAGGATGAACAAAATAAAGTTCGTAAACTATTGATGGAGCCCCAAATTCCAAATCAAGGTTTAAAATACTTAAATCAAATTGTAGTTAAAAACCTAACACATTTTAACATGCTACAAAATATAACCTAAATGTTACATGGATTTTAGAATCTTCTAGATTTGCAATGCAACTAACAAGATTTAAATGTGATTTATTTTTTTAAATCAAACTATACCCAACTTTCTTGTGAATTTAAAAAATCAATTAGGATTTAATTTATTATAGATTTGAGTGTCTTCCCCATCAACCAATGTGGCATCCACATGGGATCTCCCATCTAGGGCTGCAACTTACCTGTTGTTAACCCAAGCTCCTATGACCTTAAACATTGGTTCAACCACAAGTAAGAGAATTATACAACAAAAAAAAATTGTGTGCAAATGTGGAAGAAGTTTTAAATAAAACTTTATACTTGTGTGTCATGTGTATCTATCCTTACCTTTGCATATATATCCAAAGCATATGTGTGATACTTGTCGATCTTGATATATGTTGTGTGTGTGCATATGTTGCAAGGGTTTTGTGAATAAATCCTCCAATGACAACCTTAAAATTGAACTTTCCTGTATATATGTTGCGACTTCATGAGAATATGCCTTCTTGCTCAACTTTTTATTTAAGCAGGTGTATGCCATCCATATGTACAAATTGTATGGTCGTACAAAATCATATGGTAGTACAAAATTTCATACAAGAATAACTTTGATCACACCTACAAACACCTCAAAAAATTGTCAGCAAAACAACAAGTGTTTTATGTAAAATTTTGTCTCTCAACCATCTTCAACACAATTGTGTAGTTTATTTTTTCTTGTGGATGTAAATGTAAAAAAATGTTACCTAAAACTTGCTTAGGAGCCTACGAAAAAAAGTTAGTGGAAAGCAACCAAAAGACATAAACACACAAAATGAAGTGAGATAAGGGATAATATCCCTAATAGAGTCACCATAATGTAATCCCAAAGATTAAAACTCAAAAAAAAAAAAAACAATACAAGATTACATTCAAAACTAAGAAAAACCTCTAGATAGAGCTCAATAATGAAAGAAAAACAAGATAATAACATCAAAAACTAAATTCAAATGTTACCAAAGCATCCATTGTTGAATGATTTTCTCCTTGAATGATTGGGATGTGGATGATCCTTGCTTGAAGATGACCAATTTGATAATGTTTAATTAGCATGAGTGATAATGGATGAGAATGAGGGATGGAGTGCTTGAATTTATAGATTTTGGGAATGGGGAATAGATGGCTAAGATTTGATTGTAGATCAAGGATAGAGAATGGTTGAGAGGAATTCCCTAGGATCTAGGACATGATGAAGGGTGGAGATGAAAGTAGTTAGAATGTGATTGGAGAGGATTAACTTACCAAATTTATTAATTAGTTGTGAGGATGCAGGAAATTAGGGACATGTGCACCTAAGAAGGCTATAACTTTGGGATGTGTTGAGAAAATAATGGGAACATAAGGAAAAGTGTTCTTAGGTGCCCAATATTCTTGGAATGTGTTGAGATAATAATGGGAGCACAAGGACAAGTGTTCTTAGGTCCCCATTATTCTTGGAAAGTGGTGAGGGAGTGTAGGCTTTATTAAATAATAATATTATGTAATTATTTTAGCCACATGGGTGAGGTGGATCATAATAGGTGGACATATATAATTATTTATTTATGTATTTTTGAGAAGATAAACAAAATAATAGTATTATTTAATTTAAGTGTGGGACTTTAGGTGAAAGGGATATGTCCTAGGTTTAGGACTAGGTGATGAAATTGGTCGATTAGGGATTAATTGATAGGTTTAGTGATCATGAATAGACCTAGGAAATATTTTAGGTGTCTACAATAACTATAAAAATATCATAAAAAAATATTAAAGTATCAATAGCTTTGATTTTGAGTGTCCACAATTTTATGACTATAATTACCAAACACCAATTTTAATATATATAATTAGTTAAGATTGTATTTCCTGCCATTTTGTAAATATAAGATAATGTTACAAAGCAAGACGTAAGTTATTATCTATAAATGCTAATGTTTCAAAATTATTTGGTTTTCTATGATAAAATAGGATCAATTGCAAGCAAAAATTAAATAAATAGGAGTATGGTTAAATATTTATGCAAATATGACAATTAAAATTTATTTATAGTTTTATTTCATATTTCAACACATAGAAATTCTATCTTTTTGTCCATTTTCAAGTTAGCTCTTCATGGGTGAAGGCCCATTACAACCTCTTTATTAATTAAAAAAATGTTTCTTTCTTAACTACTTCGGTTTGAGTCTTCATAGGTTAAGGTTCCTTCAAGTATGAAGGGTAGAAACTTGCCTCTCTAAGTGTTCATAAAAATATATAAATTATACATCTTTTTATATTCTTTATTGATACAATTATTAATGCAATTTCTAATATAAAATATTATCACAATTATTTATGATAAAATATAATATAATATGTATCAGCTAAAATTTTAAGATTTATTGTGAAAAAGAAAAGCATTAAAGAATTATAGTAGTATTAATTTATGAACTAAATTGGCGACATGAGCAGAGCAGGAGCATGGGAAGCAAAGGTCGAGAGAGAGGTGTCAATGGAGCAGATTTGACAGTGTGCATTCGATGTAGAATGGAGCGGGATCAAGTGGGATAAGCGAAGGAGTGAAGAGCAAGATTGGCAGACAGCGCAAGGTAGAGGAATGTGGAATAGGAGTCTTCAGTATGAACCAGAATATCAAGCACCACCTGTGGCGACAAGGGTGAATGCAATCTACTTAGGTAGCAAGGCATGGGACATATCAAGGGTTTGTCGAAAGGAGGACTACAAACGATCATAAAAAATAAGAGGGAGTGGTTTCTGCCAAACCTAAAGTAGGTGAAATGGAGACAAGGAAGAAATAAGAATAGACATGGGAGCTTGGAGGGTCCCAGGGTGATCAATAGAGATAATGAAGATTGATGTCTCGATGGTTGTAGAGAAGGAAGTGGAGGACCTGATCAATAAGGTGTTAATAGGGAAGGTAATTGGGAGAAAATCGAGTAGGAAAAGAATAAGGGAGTGGATGGCAAAAAAATGGAAGACTGCGATGGCGCCAACTTTCTTACCAAAAAATTTTCATGGCAAAATTCGAAAGTGAGCAAAACCAGGATGTCATGCTAGCACAAACAGTATGGTAGATGGGGGAAAAGCTGATCTATACTGAGAAATGGACCTGAAACTTCAACTCGAGGGAAATGGTCCCATCAGAGGACAAATTTTTGATTCAGCTGTATAACCTCTCAATGGAATATTAGACTGGTGACTACTTGAGATCGATTGGGTCTAAACTTGGATTAGTCTTGGGATTGGACATGGGGGAAGATGATACGACACACTTTACAAGAATTAAATTAATTACAATCTGGTCGCTGCCAGAGTCAATTCACCTCACAACAACGCACGGTGTGTGGGAACATGAGGTTGAAATCGAAGAGTGGAAATATTCTTGTTTAGAATGTGATAGCAAGGAACATTTTGTGAAGGCTTGCTCAAAAGTAGAGGTAGGAAAGGTAACAAAGGAGGTAGAATATCCTCTCACCCATCCAAAGGGTGCATATGGGAGAGCCCAATCAAGAAGACCGAAGAAGCAAGGTTGGATGTATCGGCCACTCTAGACAAAGGTGGTATTAGTGAAGCAGAGACAAGCATGGAGAAGGTGACTTCACCCAAGCTAGCTGAGGAAAATAACAACTCCCCCCATCAAAGGAACAAAAGGAGCTGGTGAATTCACCAAAGGAGACTAAGGTGGTAAGCCCTTGGAAGGAGGTAAAACACATTCAGAATCAACCATTGGAAGAATCGGGTTGTGAAAAATGGTAGAAAGATGAGGAGGAAAGAGAGGATGAATTGGGAATCATCAAAAAAAAAAGCATAAGTCAAACAATAGAAAAATCTCTTCACCATAAGTCCAAAACAGGGAAGAGTTTGGGTCACAAGGCCAATAAATATAAAAGGGAGGAGGAAGTTGTGGAGAAAGGAATGGTGAGCATCAAGGAATATGTGTTGAGGTCTAAGGGAGGAAGTACCTCCCTTGGAGAACAATTAAGATAGTCTCATGGAATGGTAGGGGCTTAAACACCCCTAACAAAAGGCACACGACCAAGTGCCATTTGGACAAACTTTTGGTGGACATAGTGTTGCTTCAAGAAACAAAGCTAGGTTAATAGAAGGTGTCACTTTTCTTGTGCCATTGCAAGAGATGGAAAGGAGAGTTGTGTTGCCCAGTAGGCATGGCTGGGGGACTAGGAATCCTCTGGAACCAGTCAAAGGTAGCTATATTAGAAGTGGAAAGGAATCAAAATTGGATGATGGGAAAGGTAAGTACCCCCATGGCCAATTCCTCTTTTTTTCTATTTAATATTTATGGCCCAATTAAGACTATAGATAAGATGGCTCTATGGTAAGAGCTCTCTAATATGATTTTATCAATAAGGGGAAACAAAATTGTGTTGGGTGGCGACTTTAATGCCATCATGGACCTGTCAAAGAAGAGTGGGGGACTATGCAAGGAAAACACTATTATGTTGGATTTTCATGATTTTATGCATAGGAATAAGCTAAACAACATACCAACAAAAAATGTCACTTACACTTGGACCAATCACAGAGGAGGCTTTACAAATATAGTACAAAGATTGGATCACTCCCAATGTTCAATGGAATGGCTAGAAGACCAAATCAAAGTTGAGGCGAGTATTCTACTATTATCTCTATCGGATCACTACCCAATCATGGTAGAATTCAAGGCTTTCCCAAAATCAAGGTGTGACTACTTTAAATTTGAACGCATGTAACTGAGGAGTATGAAACTCCCAAGTTTAATAGCGAGCTAGTGGTTGAAAATATTTGATAATAGGTGTACATCGAGCTATGTTTTCTGTAGAAAGCTAGCACACATCAAAATGAAACTCAAGGAATGGAATGCTTCCTCATTCAAGAATATTTTTAGGGAGAAGGAAAGGA
This sequence comes from Sequoia sempervirens, assembly GCA_007258455.2. Classification (NCBI taxonomy): domain Eukaryota; kingdom Viridiplantae; phylum Streptophyta; class Pinopsida; order Cupressales; family Cupressaceae; genus Sequoia; species Sequoia sempervirens. The sequence goes on along the minus strand of VDFB02047230.1, from coordinate 16,478,192 downwards.
TTGGGGAGGAGTTGGTCACCGTTAATGAAAAGATCATCTAGGAGGGTATGTTCCTAGCAGACTTTGAAAGAGAGAAGGCACTAATGGTCAAGCATGAGGTGAGAGGAAGATTTTTGGAAAGCTAAAGACAGGGAGAGCTGGCTCGAAGTGGAGGATCTGAACACCAAGTTTTTCCATAGTTCAGTTAAAGCAAGGAGAATGGGAAATAGAATTAATAAGATTGCCCTCAATGATGGCAGAGTGATTCAAGAAGAGGAAGAAATAGAAGTTGAGACCTGATCAAATTTTTCAAAGAATTATTGGCCCCATCGGCGGATCAAATCACTTGAATGATTCAAAAGTGATGAGATGGGTGACATCGTTGGTTTTTATAAAAGACAATATAATGCTAGAACCCTTCACAAAGGAAAAATAAGGAAGGTTGTATTTCAAATGCATCTAGATAAAGCACTCGAGCTAGATGGGTTCCCAGCATTGTTTTATTAGAAGTTTTGGTAAACCATTGGGAAAGATGTATGGATGGTGATAGAAGAATTCAAAAAAAAAGAACAAGTTCGTCAAAAGTATAAACAACACTATGTTGGTTCTAATACCCAAAAAAATAGATTACACATCCTTCACAGAGTACAAACCAATCTCGCTCTACAATAGCATCTATAAAGCGATCTCAAAAGACATGGCTAACAGACTTAAAAAGATTTTGGGAAAGGTCATTTTGGAAAATCAAAATGGCTTCACTCCAAGGAGAGAAATAGTAGATAGCATAATCTTGGTCAATGAAACAATACACTCAATAGTAGAATCAAAATAGGGTTGTTTGCTGGCTAAATTAGATGTGAGCAAGGCCTACGATAGAGTAGGATGGAGGTTTCTACTATGGGTGATGGAAAGAATGGGATTTTATGAGGCCTAGCTAAGTCATGTATTTACATGCATATCCACGGTTACAATGTCGATAATGGTCAGTGATTCACTATGCAGTCTTTTTGAAACCTCACAAGGCCTACGACAAGGGGACCCATTGTCCCCGTTTCTGTTTGTCCTAATGGGTGAAGCTCTAAGTAGGCTAATAAACCACATAAAAAGAGTTGGATCTTGGAAAGTATTTTTGGTAGCCAGAGGGGTTGAACCAATCAAACATGCCCAATTTGTAGACGATACAATGGTATTTGGAGAACCCAATCTACGAGAAGCAAAAGAAATCAAAAAGACAATGGAACTCTATAGCAAGCATTTGGTCCAACTCATAAACAGGGAAAAATCAAAAATATATTTCTTTAATACTAAAGGGAGATGACAAACAAGGATTGCGAACATGCTAGGTTTTGTAGTCGAATCAATACCAAAAAAGTATTTGGGAGCGCCAATCTTTAGAGGGGCGGTCCACACAAAATTATGGGAGGAAGTGATCGACAAGAACAAGAAAAATTCAGAAGCATGAAGGACAAGTGGCTATCACTTGCTGGTCATATCGCAATGCTCAAGGCAGTTCTTAGTGCAGTACCTATCTATGTGATGTCATGTTTGTCACTATCAAGGAAGGCCTTGACATTCTTGTAAGGGGTGTAGAAGAAGTTCATTTGGGAAGGGGTAAACTACGAGAAACAAAACCCACTAATGCTAGGGGAGAAATTCACGCGTCTAGTGGAGGCAGGCGGGGTGGAAATGAAGGAACTTCGACTACAAAACAAGGCACTAGGTACTAAACTAGTTTGGAAAATGTTCAAGCAACCAGAGAAATGGTGCAAGATTATGTAGAACAAGTATTTGGACAATAAGGATCCTAGTCAAATTCTCACCCAATCCAATAGTTTTGGGGGTCTACGATATGGAAATTTATGTGGGATTGTAGACCTATCATTGTTGAGCACGTAACATGGTGCATCAACAATGGATAAAAGGTAGAGTTCTAGGCAGATTCCTAGGAGGGGCTACCCCCTAGATGAAGACAAAAATTTTGAGGAATTGAAAGAAATCCTAATTAGAGAGTGAGGATCGAAAATAGCAGATTACATCTCAAATACTGATGATACGAGACTAGTGGAGAGGATATATATTAGCCACATCCAGATGGAAGAAAAAATCAAAGACAAGTTCAAGGAAACTCTCAAATCAAGAAGGATTCACACAAGAATATCAAGCACCACCTGTGGCGACAAGGGTGAATGCAATCTACTTAGGTAGCAGGGCATGGGACCATCAAGGGTTTGTCGAAAGGAGGACTACAAACGATCATAAAAAATAAGAGGGAGTGGTTTCTGCCAAATCTAAAGCAGGTGAAATGGAGACAAGGAAGAAATAAGAATAAACATGGGAGCTTGGAGGCTCCCAGGGTGATCAATAGAGACAATGAAGATTGATGTCTCGATGGTTGTAGAGAAGGAAGTGGAGGACCTAATCAATAAGGTGTTAATATGGAAGGTAATTGGTGGAAAATCGAGTAGGAAAAGAATAAGGGAGTGGATGGCAAAAAAATGGAAGACTGCGATGGCGCCAACTTTCTTACCAAAAAATTTCCATCGCAAAATTTGAAAGTGAGCAAGACCAGGATGTCATGCTAGCACAAACAGTATGGTGGATAGGGGAAAAGCTGATCTATACTAAGAAATGGACCTGAAACTTCAACCTGAGGGAAATGGCCCCATCAGAGGACAAATTTTTGATTCGGTTGTATAACCTCTTAATGGAATATTAGACTGCTGACTACTTGAGATCGATTGGGTCTAAACTTGGATTAGTCTTAGGATTGGACATGGGGGAAGATGATACGACACACTTTACAAGAATTAAATTAATTATAATATGTTCGCTGCCAGAGTTAATTCACCTCACAACAACACACGATGTGTGGGAGCATGCGGTTGAAATCGAAGAGTGGAAATATTCTTGTTTAGAATGTGATAGCAAGGAACATTTTGTGAAGGCTTGCTCAAAAGTAGAGGTAGGAAAGGTAACAAAGGAGGTAGAATATCCTCTCACCCATCCAAAGGGTGCATATGGGGAGAGCCCAGTCAAGAAGACCGAAGAAGCAAGGTTGGATGTATCGGCCACTCTAGACAAAGGTGGTATTAGTGAAGCAGAGACAAGCATGGAGAAGGTGACTACACCCAAGCTAGCTAAGGAAAATAACAACTCCCCTCATCAAAGGAACAAAAGGAGCTAGTGAATTCACCAAAGGAGATTAAGGTGGTAAGTCCTTGGAAGGAGGTAAAACACATTCAAAATCAACCATTTGAAGAATCGGGTTGTGAAAAATGGTCGAAAGATGAGGAGGAAAGAGAGGATGAATTGGGAATCATCAAACAAAAAAGCATAAGGCAAACAATAGAAAAATCTCTTCACCATAAGTCCAAAATAGGGAAGAGTTTGGGTCCAAGGCAAATAAATATAAAAGGGAGGAGGAAGTTGTGGAGAAAGGAATGGTGAGCATCAAGGAATATGTGTTGAGGTCCAAGGGAGGAAGTACCTCCCTTGGAGAACAATTAAGATAATCTCATGGAATGGTAGGGGCTTAAACACCCCTAACAAAAGGCACACGTGACCAAGTGCCATTTGGACAAATTTTTGGTCGACATAATGTTGCTTCAAGAAACAAAGCTAGGTTAATAGAAGGTGTCACTTTTCTTGTGCCATTGCAAGAGATGGAAAGGAGAGTTGTGTTGCCCAGTAGGCATGGCTAGGGGACTGGGAATCCTCTAGAACCAATCAAAGGTAGATATCTTAGAAGTGGAAAGGAATCAAAATTGGATGATGGGAAAGGTAAGTACCCCCATGGCCAATTCCTCTTTTTTTCTATTTAATATTTATGGCCCAATTAAGACTACAGATAAGAGGGCTCTATGGTAAGAGCTCTCGAATATGATTTTATCAATAAGGGAAAACAAAATCGTGTTAGGTGGCAACTTTAATGCCATCATGGACCTGTCAAAGAAGAGTGGGGGACTATTCAAGGAAAACACTATTATGTTGGATTTTCATGATTTTATGCATAGGAACAAGCTAAACAACATACCAACAAAAAATGTCATTTAGGACCAATCATAAACGAGGCTTTACAAATATAGTACAAAGATTGGATCACTTCCAATGTTCAATGGAATGGATAGAAGACCAAATCAAAGTTGAGGCGAGTATTCTACTATTATCTCTATTGGATCACTACCCAATCATGGTAGAATTCAAGGCTTTCCCAAAATCAAGGTGTGACTACTTTAAATTTGAATGCATGTAGCTGAGGAGTATGAAACTTCCAAGTTTAATAGCGAGCTAGTGGTTGAAAATATTTGATAATAGGTGTACATCGAGCTATGTTTTATGTAGAAAGCTAGCACACATCAAAATAAAACTCAAGGAATGGAATGCTTCCTCGTTCAAGAATATTTTTAGGGAGAAGGAAAGGATTGGGGAGGAGTTGGTCACCCTCAATGAAAAGATCATCTAGGAGGGTATGTTCCTAGCAGAATTTGAAAGAGAGAAGGCAATAATGGTCAAGCATGAGGAGATGCTCGCCTGAGAGGAAGATTTTTGGAAAGCTAAAGACAGGGAGAGCTGGCTCGAAGTGGGGGATCTGAGCACCAAGTTTTTCCATAGTTCAGTTAAAGCAAGGAGAATGGGAAATAGAATCAATAAGATCACCCTCAATGATGGCAGAGTGATTCAAGAAGAGGAAGAAATAGAAGTTGAGGTGATAAAAAATTTCAAAGAATTATTGGCCCCATCGGCAGATCAAATCACTTGGATGATTCAAAAGTGATGAGATGGGTGACATCGTTGGTTTTTATAAAAGACAACATAATGCTATGTGAACCCTTCACAAAGGAAAAAATAAGGAAGGTTGTATTTCAAATGCATCTAGATAAAGCGCTCGAGCTAGATGGGTTCCCAGCATTGTTTTATCATATTTTTTGGTAAATCATTGGGAAAGAGGTATGGATGGTGATAGAAGAATTTAAAAAAAAAGAAGTTCGTCAAAAGTATAAACAACACTATGTTGGTTCTAATACCCAAAAAAATAGATTACACATCCTTCACACAGTACAAACCAATCTCGCTCTACAATAGCATCTATAAAGCAATCTCAAAAGCCATGGCTAACAGACTTAAAAGGATTTTGGGAAAGGTCATTTTGGAAAATCAAAACAGCTTCACTCCAAGGAGAGAAATAGTAGATAGCATAATCTTGGTCAATGAAACAATACACTCAATAGTAGAATCAAAATAGGGTTGTTTGCTGGCTAAATTAGATGTGAGCAAGGCCTACGATAGAGTAGGATGGAGGTTTCTACTATGGGTGATGGAAAGAATGGGATTTTATGAGGCCTAGCTAAGTCATGTATTTGCATGCATATCCATGGTTACAATGTCAATAATGGTCAGTGATTCACTATGAAGTCTTTTTGAAACCTCACAAGGCCTACGAAAAGGGGACCCATTGTCCCTATTTTTGTTTGTCCTAATGGGTGAAGCTCTAAGCAAGCTAATAAACCACAAAAAAAGAGTTAGATCTTGGAAAGGATTTTTGGTAGCCAGAGGGGTTGAACCAATCAAACATGCCCAATTTGTAGACGATACAATGGTATTTGGAGAACCCAATCTACGAGAAGCAAAAGAAATAAAAAAGACAATGGTACTCTATAGCAAGCATTTGGTCCAACTCATAAACAAGGAAAAATAAAAAATATATTTCTTTAATACTAAAAGGAGATGACAAACAAGGATTGTGAACATGCTAGGTTTTGTAGTCGAATCGATACCAAAAAAGTATTTGGGAGCGCCAATCTTTAGAGGGGCGGTCCACACAAAATTATGGGAGGAAGTGATCGATAAGAATAGGAAAAAATCAAAAGCATGGAAGGACAAGTGGCTATCACTTGTTGGTCATATCACAATGCTCAAGGCAGTTCTTAGTGCAGTACCTATATATGTGATGTCATGTTTGTCACTATCAAGGAAGGCCTTGACATTCTTGTAAGGGGTGTAGAAGAAGTTCTTTTGGGAAGGGGTAAACTACAAGAAACAAAACCCACTAATGCTATGGGAGAAATTCACGCATCTAGTGGAGGAAAGCGAGGTGGAAATGAAGGAACTTTGACTACAAAATAAGGCACTAGGTACTAAACTAGTATGGAAAATGTTCAAGCAGCCAGAGAAATGGTCCAGGATTATGTAGAACAAGTATTTGGACAATAAGGATCCTAGTCAAATTCTCACCCAATCCAATAGTTTTGGGGGTCTACGATATGGAAATTTATGTGGGATTGTAGACCTGTCATTGTTGAGCACCTAACATGGTGCATCAACAATGGATAAAAGGTAGAGTTCTAGGTAGATTCGTAGGAGGGGCTACCCCCTGGATGAAGACAAAGATTTTCAAGAATTGAAAGAAATCCTAATTAGAGAGCGAGGATCCAAAATAGTAGATTACATCTCAAATATTGATGATATGAGACTAGTGGAGAGGGTATATATTAGCCACATCCAGATGGAAGACAAAATCAAAGACAAGTTCAAGGAAACTCTCAAATCAAGAAGGATTCACATTAAATATACAGGGAGGATGAAATCGTTTTATGTGACTTGAAGTCTAGATGCTACTCGATGAAATTGGGATACCAAATAGTGAAGGCAAGCAGAACGGAGCTCCTGAGGCAAGTGTGGCTAATGAAGCTATGTTGAGGATGTCCAATCCTACCAAAAGTAGAAGCCTTCCTATGGACGACTTTACACATAGGAATTTTAATAGGAGAGAGACTCAAGAGAATAGGTATCAAATGACCTAGCAGATGTGTCCTCTGTCGGAATGCAAATGAAAATTTAGACCATTTACTCCTCATATGTCCCTATGCATCCATTTGTTGGGATTAGATCCAAGGGAGACTTAATTGGCATGGACCTAGGAATGAGAGCTTTTTTGGATTTCATTAGGAGTTAGCTGATACTAAATTGGAAAGGCATTTGGGGAGACCTATGGTCTACAACTCTGTCACTGGTGATTTGGCATATATGGAGGGAATGGAACAATAAAATCTTCAATGACAAAGAAAATGGCATGGGCACTATGAAGAATAAAATAGAACATAGTTTGACAAAGCTAATAAACAAAAAAATAGGTTTGAATAGGGATGAACAATTTATGGCATGGGATAATGAAATAAGCAAAAAATTGTCAAGGTAAAAAGTGTCGAAAGGCATAGGGGGGTGGCAAGTAAGATTGGGAGTCAGTCAGATGGTTTGATCCCCCAAGCGAGAGGTTAAAACTAAATTTTGATGAGGTGATGAAGGGAAACCCGGGGGCTATGGGGTATGCGTGCATCTTGCAAAATGACCAAGGCAAGATTGTGTAGGCTATCTCAGGCCCTATAGGGAAGACCACAAAAAATGAAGCAGGTTTAGAGGCTTTGACAAGGGGATTGGTGGAATGTCAAAGATAAGGCATCAAGAATGTAGATATAGAAGGGGATTCTCTAATTTTCATAAATGCAATCAGGAAATTTACAACTCCAAGTTAGAAACTAAGCAGAGGTGTAAGAAGGGTGTGGCACTTCTTAGAGAATCTAGACTTCTCGATCAAACACACATATAGAGAAGCTAACAAAGTGCCTAATAGGCTAGCCAATGTTGGTGTGTTTGGGACATTCAAGGTGGTAGGATGCGACCCAGGAAGTTGGGACAGTTTGTGGGAGATCATAAATTTTGACGAGGAGTAGAGGCAATAGGAAGGACATTTTTTGGAAAGTGCACAATGCCTTTACATTTGTAAATGACACCTATGGCTAGATTTTGGCTAACAAAGTTAGATCTTTGAATCCATAAGTGATTATGTTGTGAACATAATTTTTTAGGGTTTGGGGAGTTTTAGACCTTGAGAAAGTTGAGCTGGGTGAGAGGCGACAAGACAATGGAAAAATTGATTTATAAAGACACGTAGATCTCCATGAGAGACACACATTTTTGAATACCAATGGCAAAGATCTTTGGCTTTCAGTGCAGTTGTGTGTAGGAAGGGAAGGAGCAGCAAGTCTATTCAAACTAAAGGAGGAGTCAATGAGGGGTGTACTAATCAAGGTGGTCAGGTTGGATGTTTGTTCGAGAGGACATGCGCATGACGGTGAGGTCTATCAGAGATTCTTTTCAATTGTCCAAATCTTGGGCGCCCAGCTATGGAGCATCCGCTTCACAAGACATCTAATTCTCGTAAATCGCGTTGAAATTGTGATGTTGGAGATTCAAAACATCCATGTCATGCCTAGCTCAAACTTTATCGTTGGCATATTTGACTCGAGTGCAATTGCTTGTGTAGGGGTAGCAAACAAGGGGTTTTCGCTATATAGGGAGGGTGTTGACAAAAATAATTTGAACAAGTTTCATAAGCACCCGAGGAAAAATGTTGATCTACTGACACCTCCTCATGTGGTGAGATGTATTGATTGTGGTGAAGGGTTGACCTTCATATTGCACAAATATCTATAATGTTTATTGTTTTATCAATAAAGGGAGAGACGTACCCCCATGGTAGCACTTACCATTAAAAAAAATAATTTATGAAGCAAATTAAATAACTAGTTATTGGGTGATGCTTTGTAATAAATATTTAATTCAAGTAAAGTTAGATATTAAGATTAATGAATTCAATCAAAGGAGTGATTAACATTCAAAGCTTTCTCAAAGATATGAAGGGTGTATTCAACCCACTATATATGTATTATAACTCTTGTAGAGTCCCTACTAGTACCTAGTAAACTTGGTGTCAATCACACAATTCTGAGGGGAAACCTAGCTAAACAGTCCACTTGAACCTTTGGAAAGACCTTCATTGAATTGTTAATCGAGGCTAGTAAGCTTGTGATTGTATTGGCACTGTATGTTCTTTCAAAGACTCAAGACTACCTAAATCATCCTAGCATAGGTGTTTATACTTGCTGAGAAACCATAAAAATGCATAACTGTAAAAACAATAATACTGACACTATTGCTACGGGTTCCTACAGTATAAGACTATGACTAATTCACTGTCAAGGAATGAATGTTGGAATTTAACTAATTTTGTTAACCAAACCTACACTTTGGAGTACAAAAAGCTTAAGCAAACTAAGGCATAAAAGTGAAACAAGAATTGTTCATGAATCCATTTACAACTGTAACATAAGGAATCTAATTAACACATGCAACATGCATTTATGAAATAACTGCTATAACATAAGTAATTATACATAAAATTAATTGAGGGACAGTTACCTTAAGTGGCCCTCGTTCAAGTGACTGTCTCCACTGATCTAACCCAAATCTAGCTCTTCGATTAACACAATGATAATAACTTAAAACCATTCATTGTACAACTTCAAAATATCATTGAAGATTTTGTTGGAATATCGTATTCATGAATCATGATTGAGCAATAAACATTCTTTGTATAAGAACAACTAATTGAAGATATTTGATAGCTATATTTGCTATTGAATAATTAACTAACTCTCTATGCGTCAACCACCGAGCCATACATATAGGCACAGGGGAGTTTATTAAAACAAGGACTCTAAACTGAAATCATAAATCACCAGTCCCTATATATCAAAGTGTGATAAAGACTAAGCAATCTAAACTATAAATGAAAAAGGAAGAAGAGTCCAATTAGAATTGTGACTTTGCTACAACAAGAATTGGAATGTGGATTTATTGAATTCACATTAGACTCCTAACTGTAACAGGGCTCTTCTCCTTCAACATCTTTATTGAATGTCATAATGATGCACAATCATCTTCATTAAGTGCCTCCATGTTGTAATTGTTGTACTCAACTTATTTTGGAACCTCCCTTGTTCTGTTGTCTAGAAACTCCTTTGGTTGCAAGTTGCACCTCGCAGTTGTTGTAGGCTATAGTCTACCTCCTCTAGGTCCTTAGCTACAAAGTGTTAGTTCATAGAACATATACACAATACTAACGATCATAGCTAAGCACAAATATCCACTGCAATTTATACATATTCACACATTAATTATGCAATAACCATCACATCATTACCATATTTCCATATACTTTGAATTAGGTTCAGGTTTACATAATGAGCATAAAATATAGTATAGTGTAGGAATATGTATAAGATAAGTGTATGAGAATGTCTATGAGCTTGCATAAAAACATTAGAAAACTAACTAATAACAAGACTCATCATTCATTAGAGATGGAGCGGTCTGTGCGGAGTGGGCTGGGAGGGAACGCCAAATTCAAAACTTATGAGGGCTAGGATGTTGAATCAAAAGATGATGGTGAAATGGATGACATCGTTGGTCCGTTGAGGTTCCCTCTGCCCTTTTCAAACCTATGGCTTCATGTTCTAGGCGTGTTAGAGGATCTCTTTGTTGGTCTCGAGTGGCTTGTTGGGTGCGACCACTCTCGTGCTGGCTTGTGCTACTGATGAGGGTGTGTCATTCTCTCTCCGTCTCAAGCTTGTTTTCCTGTTGGTCGGGTTAAGGATGCGGATGGTGTCTTTAGTGGTGGATACGTCCTAGATGATGTTGATGATGGCTTGGTTTGGATTGGTTGGTGTGGCTAGCTCTCCTTTGTTGTGTTGCTTTGTGCTGCTGTTGGGGGCACTACATTTTTTGTGGGCCCTTTTTCTCTTGTGCTCATTGTTGGTTCTTTGCTCGTCGGGGGTTATTCCTTTGGTAGAGAGCTAATGTTGGGCTCTTTATTTTTGCTTGGTGTCTCTGGCTTTTCCCCTTTGTTGCTCGTGGAGTGTGTTTATTGTTGGTTTTTCTTGCCTGTGTTCTCTAGAGTTGTTTAGGTTTCTTGCTGGGAGGAGTTTGTGCTTCGTGTTGGGGCTTCCTATTTTTTCTTGTGTGGCGTTGGGTGTGTTATTGGGTGTTCTTGCTAGGGGCTTGTTGGAGGATTTTGGTGGCTCTATCTCAGATCCTTAATGGCACGTAGGGTTGGAAGTGGTTTTTTCTTATGTTGCCTCCTTTCCTCTTTCACCTTCTGCTGGGTGTCCTAGCATTCTCTAGCTTCTCCAGGGTTCTTCTGCCTCTGCGAGGGTGTTTTCGATGTTTGGGAGTGTGGTTGTTGGTTTACCTCTGATGGAGTTGTTTGTGGTAAGTTCTTGGCATGTTTCAGACCCTGACCGACATGTAGGGTTGGAGGTTGCTTTTCACTGTCTTGCAGGATTTCCGCTCTCTTTGTTTGGAGGTTTGCCTTGCCTTTCCCTTCCTTTTTTTGGACCCTTGGTTTCTTCGTTGGTGCATATTTCAACCTCTGTGGGGGTGCTCTCTTTGCTTGGGGTTGAGGTTGTTGGTTTTCCTCTAGTGGAGCTCTTTGTAGTTTATTTTTGGCATGTTTCAAACCCTGACCGACATGTAGGGTTGGAGGTTGTTATTCACTATCTTGCTGGCTCTCTACCCTCTCTACTTGTAGGTGCTCCTTGCCTTTTCCTTCTTTATTCGAGCCCCTTTGTATTCATGTTAATTGGTTGGTTGATGTGGCTACTTTTAGAGGAGTACTCTATTTTTTCGTATCTGCTCCAATCTTCTTCTGTGCCAAAGGAGGTTTTGGTGCTCTTTTTTATGGGTGTAGGTGCTTCTTGTTGGTTTTTTCAGCTATGGTCTTCTTTAGAGGTGGAGACTGCTTCTTTGGAGGTGAAGCCCTCTTTTATTGAGGTGAAGAGGCGGTTTGTGGATCAAGTGGGAAGGTCTACTTTCTATGGTTTTTCACTTCTTCCTCTCCTATAGAGGGGAGCCCCTTCCTATTGAGGTGGAGGTCAGGTTGGTCTGTGGGTTGACTAGTGTGGTGTTTGTCCTAAGTTTTTGTAGTGTTTCTCTTTGATTTCTAAGTCTCCTATTGAGGTGGGGAGTTTGGTTTCGTTGGATGGTGATGTCAAGTGTTGTGATGTTGCTTGGTTGGTTATGGTTGATGGTTACCTGGTTGTCCTTGGTTGTTCGTTGCTGGCTAGTGTTGGTAAGTGGTGTGTTGCAGTCTGGGTAATTCAAGCTAATGGTTGTCTGACCATCTCAAGTTGTTCTTGGATTCAATTTCCTTTGTAATTCTTGGTTTCTTTGGGTTCTAGGTTCCCGTTAAAACCTTTCTTTTGTTGTAGATTTAAGCTTTTATGCTAATTGTTCTTTTTCTACTTATGGTTTGTTGTTGGTTGTCTATGTTTTACTCTATTGTAGCTTGATCTCTTTGTGTGGGTTTCGTGTCCCCGTCAAAACCCGTTTGTTAGTGGTTTTGAGTCCATTCAAAACCTGTTTTTCCCTTTAATCAAAACAAGACGTATCTTTCCCCCCAACTACCCATTTGCTTGTCCTCAAGCAAATGAACTAGGGTTGGAGGTTCTAGTGCAAAGTGATTTCCCTGAGATTTGTGACAACATCCACTCCTTTGATCCATTTCAAATAAAAACATCTATAGCATGCAAATCTGTTCATTTTGATAACCTCATCTTTCTCACATTCCTCATTCTTCTCACATGTCCGGTGTGGTACCAGGTAGAGAAGAATTGGAGGCTAGAAGGTGAGCGGTACCCATTCAAGTCCTTTGTCTTTGGCAATATCCATGTACCTACGTGTTATTTCAAGCATAGACGTAAAATTATAAACAGAGTGGGGATATTTCCTCTACAACTCAGGGGTTAAACTATCCCATCTTTCCTGCACAAACTGGTAACAATGATGGATGAGTCCAACAGCTAATATTTGCATCCTTTTATAATCCTGCATTCTCAAATTCATGATTTTCTTGCCCACACATTTGTGTTGCAAAATTTGTAACCATTCTTCTATGATCACATCAGGGGTTTTAGATTCCTTTCTAATTGGGAGAGCAATTGATTTCTCTCTCTCCACATACTTTTGCATGATTTCACCCCTATACTTTTCATTCCTAAAATATGATGCTAGTGCCCTTAATTTTAAATCACCCACAAAAATTAATGGGTTCCATTTTATGTCTTCGGGTACAACATAATTATGTAAATAATATTCACACAATTGATCTTATTCTTCTAGTGTGGCATCAACAAAAACATTTAGAAAATCAAACTTCCTACTCATAGCAACTGGTTGATTACTAATTAATCTACTAAACTGGTAACTCAAGAACTTTTCCTACAAGACTAATGCATATGTCCTAGCTAGAGGTCTGCATTTAACAATTTGGGTAGCCTTATTTTCTACCTCTTCCACCTTGACTACTAAGATTTTCAATTCAATATATTTACTCTCTAGTATTCCAGTATGTTCTAAAACCATTGTTTCTTTTTCTTTCTTCCAATTCTCCTTCCGTTGAGAGAATTATTAAGTAACCTTCTATAGTTGGTAACCTAGAGACTATGGTAGGTTGGAGTTTTTTCAGCGGGGGGTTTTCTATTCTCAGTTGCAAGCTCTTTGTTTTTTGCTTTAACCATTGCTAGTTGTGCAAGCAAGTCTAACTTTGACCCATGTCCATAAGTATGCAATTTCTCCTTCAATTCTTGAATTTTTAATTCCCTTTCCTTGTCCCTTTATTCATAGGTTTTTACCAATTCTTCTATTTTTTTTATCCTCTCTAGTGCTTATTGTAATTCCTTTTTGACATTTCTTTCCTCTAAAAACAAATCCTTATCTTTCAAAAAAAATCATCACCACCTCCTATGTACTCATAACCCTCACTTTCAGGGCTAATTGGGGTTCATTTCCTAGTTTTGTTTGCAGCAAAAATGTCCTCTGAATCTGAGTCAGAGGTGGTGGATATGTACCATTTCCTTTTTGTGGGAACATGCACATTTTTCAAATACATTGTCTTTTAGTTCTGAGTCAGTTCCTACTGTCATAATATCTTTTTCTTTTGGTTTCTTAATACTGCCTCTCATGGTACCTTTCCTTTTCAGGTAGGGTGAACACCTTGGTTGAGTGGGCTTCTTTTTCTGCATCTTTGAAGGTGTAAAAGAAGAAGCACCTCTCTTCTTTTTGGTTTTTGGCATTTTAGAAGAAGTTAGGGTTTCATGTACCTCTTTTACTGCAAGATGATCAGATGTTGTGTGTGGTAATCTTTGCACACTTTGCTCCTCTAGTTCTCCCTTGTCACAGGTAGGTGAAGCAGGAGGTGAAACAAGGGGCATTTCCCTTAATGATGCAGCAGGTGACTCTAGGTTTTCTAGGACTACTGGTTCCTCAAGAATATTATTAATGTCTTCACAAATCAAAAATCTCTCCCAGGACACCTTTGGGTACTGAACCCCAAGGCTTCTCTTCACTAACAAGGTAACCAAGCAGTAATGTGACAAATCTAAATCATTTATTTTCCTTTGATACTTAGACCCCATTCTCTTTAACAAATTATAGAGGAAATTAGGCACATTAACCAATCTATTATGATAGAGGTGACTCAAAAGATTAAAATGTGCAATATATAGAAGGGATTGTCTACCATCACAAGTGAAATATTTAATAATGTAAGAAGTACAAGGAGCCCATACCCATATAAGTGACAATCTCTTGGTGCCCTGTGATTATGAGTCAATATTTTCTCCAAGCTCCCTGAATTTGTCCTTGGAAGCTATTGAATTTGCTCTGATAAGGAATTTAGCTCCATTTCTTGAAATGTAGACCAAATACTTCTGCAATTGCAACCTCTAAAGTGTTCACCCTCAATCCTTTGATAGTGGTTTCATCATGTTGGAGTGTTGTTGCAAACTGCCTTGTCATGTCTTCATTATATTTTGTTAACTTCAAAAAGTAATTTCTAACCATCATTCTCTTGTGAAAATGGGCAAGACTAATTTGTCCTCCAATACCTATTGGTGTGCAGATGGTTCCCTTCTGACAATATCACCTCCCATGATGAGATATCCTTACTCTATTCAACTCTAGAAATTTTAGCTCACAATTCAAGTTCAACAACCCACCAACCCTCTATGTTTGCTATACTTGCATGCACTTCTTCCACTGAAAATTCAACTGCTATGTCTCTTTCTCCTATGTTCTAGCTGGTTTAGCTTGAACTGGCTTAGAAATTGGCCCAGAATTAGGGAATAGATGACAAGAAGGTTGTAGATGCAAAAAGGTAGTAAAGCAAAAAAGGTTTGTGTGTTTTTTCTGTGTTTTTCTTTCGGTGGCGAAAATTAAAAATTTGGAATATATACTATCTCCCCCCCAACTAAAATCTTGAAGTGACCTCACTTCAATGCATGTGACTAGGAAAAGGGTATGCTTATTGATTATGGAAATAAGATTAATGAATGTAAAGCATGCAAAACTAAATGTGAAGAAATATTGAATGCATTGGAAATCTATGTTAATTATGGACAATTAGTATGCGTACCTATCATTTTAGATGAACGTACAACTCTGTGCATATGAAACTTTTGGAAGAGTTTTTGCAACATGATTTTGATTTGATGATGGTTAATTGCTATGGGTGATGGAGGAAATGACAAGTTGGCACTTGTGAATTAAAGGCTACGGTATGTACAGTTGATGGAATGTGAAGTGATAGTTCAAATGCATGAAATTCATGATAGGCGATGTGGAATGGAGTGGTTATGTTGCATGTAGTGATATGATAGGTTTATGGATACATCTATAGAAAATGTGGAATGAATGTGAATGATATGAAATTAATTTGGTGCAAATATTTGAATTCTTTGATAGGTAATTGTTGCATGCACCTTCAATAACAGGACTCAAACTGAATTATGGCATTTTTTATGCATGAAGCTATAGGTCCCTACTGCATAGTGGAGCAATCTTGAAAATGGTTTTGTTTGTGTCACCTATACGGTGTGTGCACATGATGTGGGATAAGGAATTATACCTTAGTGCTCTCAGGAGGTGAGCTATGTAGCTGATTTGTTGAGTCATTGTGAGAACCAATAGTATCTACTACTAAGTTGTTATCTTGTGGTAGTATGTCTATATTAGAACCACTATTTTGACCATATTGATCCATTGAAGAAAGAATAAAAGCATCTTTCTATGTTGGCTTCTTGTATATCTTCAATTTGTGTCCATTAACTAATAATGAAAATCTAATTGCATCTATGGTCTATAATTTCACTGCTCCATTAGGGAATACCTGATGTATTTCATATGGTCCCAACCATCTAGATTGTATCTTCCCATTACAATCTTTATATTTGGAATCATATAATAAATCCCAATCACCCACATTAAATTCTTTAGTCTTTATAAATTGATCATGCCATTTAGTCCTCTATTTTTGAAGTATCTTTGTGTGATGAATGGACTCCATTATAATTTCATCTATCCCATTCAGATTATGTAGCCTCTCCTTCTATGTTACTGTCAAGTCCATATCTAGTTCCACTACTATCCTAAGTATCTTGTATTCAAACTCTATTGGTAGAATTGTTGTTTTATCATACACCAACTCATAAGGTGTGAAACCTATAGTTATTTTCCATGTTGTCTTATAGGCCCACACTACTTCAAGTAATCTAGTTTCCCAATATTTTCTATGAATATGCACTATTTTGTTCAAAATATTCTCAATTTCTCTATTTGTAACCTCCACCTGCCCATTGGCTTGGGGGTGACAAGGTGTTGATTTTCTACGTCTTATTTCATATTCTTTAAGCAATTTAGAAATGAGTTTAGAAGTGAACTAAGGACCTTGATCAGTCACAATTTCTCTAGGTACTCCATACCTGGTAAAGATGTCTTCATATAGGAACTTAGCTACATTTCCATCTCTTGCAAACTGTAATGCCTTGACTTCAACCCACTTTGTCAGCTAATTTGTGCAAACTAAAATATACTCTTTGTTATTAGATGTTGGTGAAATTGGGCCAATGAAGTCTAGCCCCCATTTATCAAATGGTGCTAATGCCAATTGTGGTTGCAAAGGAATCTCATATGTCCTTATTGGTTTTCCCATTATCTAACATCTGTCACAACTCCTTGTATACTTTATTGAATCCTTATGAAGAGTTGGCCAATAGTAGCTAGTTGTTAAGATCTTGAGTGCAGTCCTTTTGGCTACAAAATGACCCCCACATGGCTCATCATGGAAAGCTTTTAAGATGTCAAAGACCTCATCCTCTCTTATACATCTCCTTATGACATTATCTGAACTTGTATATAATAGATAACCAACTACCCAAGAATATGGAAAGCTTTTATACACAAATATGATGGTATTTGCCCTGCCACTAAGTAATTTGCAATATCAGTACACCAAGGTGTGTGTACATTGAGAGAAAAGAAATTCTTATCTGGAAAAGAATCATCCACAACACCTTCTAGCTGTGTAGGCAATCTAGATAGAATATTTTCCACCACATTAGCTTTCCCAGGCTTATCCACTATGGTTATATCAAACTCTTGTAGTAAGAACAACCATCTAACTAGTCTATCTCCAACCATAGGTTTGTTCATTAAATACCTTATTGCAGTGTTATCTGTGTGGATAAAGACTGGATACCCAGTGATGTAAAGCCTAAACTTGTTAATGGCATAAACAACTGCAACATCTCTTTTTATGTGATAGTATAGTTAAGTTCTAATCCTTATAATTTTTTGTTGATGTAGTAGATATCATACTCCTTATTACCTTCCTTTTGTCCCAATACTACTCCTATGGAAAAATCAAAAACATTAGTGTGTATGTGAAAAGGTAATGTCCAATTTGGCCCTTCAAGATAGGTGCGTTAGTCAAGGTTGTCTTAAGTGCTTAAAGGAGTGCTGACATTTTGTGGTACATTCAAATTCTATATCCTTGGTGAGCAGAACAAATAAAGGTGCTGCAATTTTACTGAAATCCTGAATGAATCTCCTACGGTAGCTTGCATGTCCCAAAAAACTCCTTACATCTCTTTGTTTTTGTGGCACATGAAGTGTAGAGATGATCTCAATCTTGCTGGGATCCACTTGAATTCCTTCACTTGATATAAAATTCCCTAGAATAATCCCTTGAGCCATCATCATAAAGAATTTCTCATGACTCTGAGATAGATTGTGTTCTTGACACCTTTTCAAAACCTTCTCTAGATTGTTAAGTGCTTCTTCATATGTTTCTTCGTAGGTGGTGAAGTCATCCATGTAGATTTCCATGGAGTCATGAGCATAATCTGAGAAAATACTTAGCACTTCCCTTTGGAAAGTGGTTGGGGCATTACATAGTCCAAAGGGAAGAACAAAATAGGCATATGTGCCCCAAAGGCATGTAAATGTGGTTTTATCCTTGTCCTCTGGAGCTATCTTTATCTAGTTAGAGCCACTAAATTCATCTAGGAAGGAAAAGTACTTTTTACCTGCTAGGGAGTCAAGTACTTAGTCAATGAAAGGTAGTGGAAATTGATCCTTCCTAGTGGTTGTGTTTAGCTCTCTATAGTCCACACATACCCTCCATTCTCCTCCTTTATCAGGGAAAATAACTAAAGGTGAGACCCATTGACTGTTAGAAATAGGATAAATGAAGCTTGCATCAAGTAATTTTTGTAGCTCAATTTTAACTATTTCTCTTAAGGTAGGGTTCATTCTCCTTTAGGGTTGTCTAATTGGCTTAAAACAATCATTTATGTAGATCCTATGCATGCACAGGTTTGGATCAATCCCCTTCATGTCATGGTAGTCCCATGCAAAGGTTGTTGTGTGTGCTTGCAACACAGTGTTAAGAGAATTTTGTCGTTCTCCAGTTATTCCATTGTTAACATTCAACATTTTACCTGACATGATTTCTAATGTCTTGGATGTTGATTGGATAGAGGAAAGGTCAAGTCTACTAATGTTTGGGACACATTTTTGTGGAAATAGAGAATGGAAAAGTTGGGATACTTCTTCTGATGAATTTGTAGGTATAATATTTTGCAATGGATCCTGCAAACATGAAAGATAGTCTTGTCGTTGTGGGTCCCTACTGTAATTATTTTGTATGATGTGGTCAATTAAATCATCCTCAGCTTGATTTTTCAACACGGGGATACGTTCTATAGTCATGAGAGTTTGCAGGGAATAGTGGTCTTCTTCATCCAAGCTAGGCCATATATTCTGCTCTAGATTTTCATGAGGTTGGGCTGGTGGATAGAGGACCAACTTCTTAGTGATAGTTCCATTTGATATTATCATGTTCCTAGACCTACAACCTATGAATGCATCAGCTGTTTCTAACCATGTTATGCCTAAAATAAGTGGATATCCTACAAGGTTGGCCTTTGGATGCAAGACTAAAATCTACAGGATACTCCCATGAATCAAATGTTATGACTAAATCCTCAATGATCCCCCCAGGTTTCACTATTGACCTATCTTCCAACTGTAAAATAGTGGGTGTAGGTCTAAGGTTACCTAATTGAAGTGGTTGCATTATCTCCTTAGTCATGACATTAATGGTTTCCCATAAATCAATCAAGGTGTTCTTGATAAGGGTCCCATTTATCTTAACATCCACTACTGGACTTCCAAGATATATATATTTAGAGATAGTTATATTCCCTAGCATAATATTAGCAAGGTTCCCTAGGACATGAATTGTCTGAGGGTCCTTCCTCTTTCTCCCTAGATTTTTAAGACTAAGGTCTCTTATTGTCTTAGTATAAATTGGGATATCCTTGATAGCTTGAATGAGGGGAATTTTGATACTTACATCCTTCAGCTGACCCAATAATTCTATCTCATCTTGAGTATGATGTCTTGGGATGGCTAAATGCTCAAGGAATGGAGGATTTGGACTTGAAATAGTCTGGTTTACCTAATTCGACCTAGGCTTCAAAGGTGAATTTTCTAAAACTTTAGCTATGGGTTCCTCATCTACAATTGCAGTGATTTGAGGGAATGAAGGCCTAGCCAGTGTTTTCCCTAACCTGAGGTGGACATCACTCACCTCTACCCCATAAGTGGGGTATTGAATAGCTTCATTAGTGTAGGCCTATTGGATAGGCTTGTTATTGGGGTTAGGTTTAGGTTGGGCAGGTAATTATGGTGCTCTTGGTGGCTGAGATGTTGGGTTTGATGGATTGGGAATGATGGCCTATTGTTGTGGTTGAGAAGGTAGCAAAGGGTGTTGGTAATTCATGTTTTGGTGCTGCCACTATTGGCCCTTTTTCCATTGTGGTTGCCATTGATTTTGTTGCACTTTCCATTGAGGGTTGTAATTAGAGCCTTGTAAATTTTGTTGTGGCCATGCATTTGGTTGTTGTTGGTTCAAATTTGTTGAGGTTTTTCCATTGCTGAGTGTTTTTCCATTGATTTTGGGTATTTGGCCAGGGTTGCTCGATTCCAACTAGAGAAATGTTGAATACTAATGAGAAATGATGTATTGAAATTTAAAGGGTCTTGTGGCATACCTTGTCTTGGTTTCCATGGCCTTCTTTGTGCAATTTAGAACAACTGTCCATCTTCACCTTCCAGTGATTGAAAATCTGGTTTCTTTGATATATCTTCTGTAATACTTGCCACCCTTTTACACTTGCAATTGACTTTTCTTTGTCTGCAATTGGGGTAGTATTCAATAAGTATTGCTTCAACCTCCTACCTTTTATTCATATGTAGAGTGTCCAATTGAGTAGCTAGATGATTTATAATATCTTCTTTCATGTTGGACAGTAGGTTACTTAACTCTACTCTTGAAACCCCATTAGATGTCTTACCAATGGTAGATGTTCTTTCCCCCCTTGTCCTTTTGATAAAGGTTCTTGAATAGTTTCTACAAACCTTGCAGATTTCTTCAAAAGGTAATTGAGACACATCCCTTGACCCAATAAGGTTAAGGGCATCCATCCAATCATCATTGAATCCTCTTAAAAAAATAAGCTTTAGAGATTCTTCTAAGAGTCTATTTTGTGGGTTCTTCTTCAAGCAGAATTGGAACCTTTCTACATAATCCTCCAATAATTCATCCTCTTTCTGAGTCATTCTGAAAATGCTATCTCTTCTCCTTTCAAATCCTCTATAATAGTCTTGGAATTTTTCCAAGAATTTTGTTTTCATAGTGTTCCAATTTGGAACATCTCTTCCTAATACCACAAACCATCTCATGGCAACATCTTTCAAAGTTGTAGGAAATAGCTTGAGCCTATGAGCATCAATTGTTTAGCCATAGCTCCTACATAGGACATCAAACTCTAACAAGAATGTGTTTTGACCCTCAATTACCAAGCCATAGAAGATTGGAAATGTTGAAGGAGGTATGTTCTTTAGGATAGTAGCCCTTTCTTGGTTTGTAATATGAAATTCAAAAGTCACATGTTCTGGTGGATCATCCACTACTGCATCAGCCATAGTTTGGAAGGTCCCCTCTATGTTTGCAGTAGATGTTGGTGAAAGGGAAAGTTTTTCATCAGGAAAACCCTCACTCTGATCATTGTGGTCACCAATATCTACTCTATCTTGTTGAGTTGAGGGGGGAAATCTTCCTAAAGTGTCTCTATGTGTCCGCATACAATCGGTATGACTTTCTATAGCAATAACTCCTACACAATGTTAGTGAAATATTCTAGTGTTTCAAGGAATAAAACCTAATTTTCCTAATACTAGAAGCAAATTTTAAACTAGGAAAGATTTAAAACAATAGAAACAAATCTTTGAAAGTAGTACCATCCTCGACAATGATGCCAAAAATGTAGAGTCCCTACTAGTATCTAGTAAACTTGGTGTCAATCACACAATTCAGAGGGGAAGCCTAGTTGAACAATCCACTTGAACCATTGGGAAGACCTTCATTGAATTATCGACTAGGGATAGTAAGCTTGTGATGGTACTGGCACTGTATGTGGTTTCAAAGACTCAAGATTGCCTATACCATCCTAGCATAGGTGTTTACACTCTAAAAAATCATAAAAATGCATAACAATAAAATAAGTAATATTGACACTATTGCTACAGGTTCCTACAATATAAGACTGTGACTAATTCACTGTCAAGGAATGAATGCTAGAATTTAACTAATATTGTTAATTAAACCTACACTTTGTACAACAAGCTTAAGCAAACGAAGGCATAAATGTGAAACAAGAATTTTTCATGAATCCATTTACAACTGTAATACAAGAAATCTAATTAACACAACATGCATTTATGAAATAACTACTATAACATAAGTAATTATATAGAAAATGAAGTGAGGGACAGTTACCTTGAGTTGCCCTTGCTCAAGTGACTGTCTTCACTGATCTAACCCAAATCTATCTTCTTAGATTAATGCAATCATAATAACTTAAAACCATTCATTGCACAACTTTAGAATATCACATAAGATTCTACTAGAATATCTTATTCATGAGATCATGATTGAGCAATAAACATTGTCTATGTAAGAACAACTAATTGAAGATATCTAATAGCTATATATGCTATTGAAAAATTAACTAAATCTCTATGCCTCAACCATCGAGACATACATATAGGCACGGGGGAGTTTATTAAAACAAGGACCCTAAAATGAAATCATAAATCAACACTCCCTTTATATTAGAGCATGATAAAGACTAAGAAATCTAAATTATAATTGAAAAAGGAAGAAGAGTCCAAATAGAATTGTGACTTGTTATGCCTTGCATAACCACCCCATTTTGATTTGGAACAAAATGGGTCCCCCCTTCTCTTTCTGGTTTCTTTTGCTTTTGGCTATTTGCTTTGCTCTTGGGGGTTTTCTGTTTCTTTATGTTTTGTCTTTTGCTCTGTCTAATCTGATTTTGGTTCTATCTTAGCTTGAGTTGAATTTCTTCTTGCTAAGAATTCTATAAGTGGATCACAAGCAAAAGTGTGTCTTATGATAATATGTCTTATTTGTTTCTAAGGACTAATGCAGACCTTTCTTTTGCAAGACTAAATCACACACATGATGATATTTGTCAAGGGAGCTCAGTTGGAAGGCATTCCTCAGTCCAGTTGGTCCTAAAAATCAGTTAAGGAAAAATTCGGCAAGACCCCAGAGATGTCACAGCGAGTGAAATTCATGTGCAGGCATCAATTGGCAAGACATCAATCAGAGTCCGGGTGACTAGGAGCTTCCCATCGGCATCAAATTCTCTCTCGGAGAAAGGTCTTGGTCATATCTAAATGTTTCACCGCTCAACAACAAAGAGAATACATATTGGCATGAAGATTTGACCTCGCCATAAGGTCTCGGTGAATTCCTTATGTCTCACCGACTAGTGCAAACAAGCATACACTTCGGCGGGAGTTATTGTCTTCGGTGTGTGGTCTCGCCGAACGCTTGTGATCTTGCTGACGGCCGATAGGATAGGCCTTTGGGGAGACTGGATGCATTCAGCAAGGTGTCTGAGCGACTTAGAAATGTCTCGCTGAAATAAAATGAGCCCGGCGGGAATAAAGAGAATTTAGGGAAAGGTCTCCCCGACCACACGAAGTCCTGCCGACATGAAATAAAATCATCGAAGAATTTGGGACTCAGGGTAACCTCTCACCGAATCATAATGGTCACACCAAAGCAATAAGGGCCCGAGCTCAGAAGAATAAAGGAACTCAGGGAGACTCTGAACGGATGGAACGGGTTCAGTAAGATGTCTTGCTGACCCGATGGTGTCTCAACGACGGGAGATGCTATAAGGAGGAGCTCGCCAGAGGGTAGGGGGGATTCGGTAAGATATCATGCCGAGGAGATGAAGTCAGAACGAAATGAAATTGTATCTCAGTGAGATGTCTCACTGATGGCCGTCGGTCTTGCCGAAGGGATTGTCCCCTCGGTGAAGTATTTTGAATTCGCCGGGAGTTCTCGTCGAATGGTGGGTGTCCCACCGAAACAGATGTAGCTCGGCAAAGGATTCATGGGTTCACCATTAGGTCTTGGTGAAGAAAGAAAGTCATGCCGAAACAAAAGGCCTGAGATCAAGGAGAACAAAAGGAAGTCTCACCGAAGTGAAAGGAGCTCGAGCCTGAGGGGATAGGAATGAACTCGGGGAGAAAAGAAAGGGGCGCCACGAAGTCTCACCGACCTGGAAGGGTCTTACCGATGCAGAATGGGCTCGCTAAATAAAGAAGGACATTGGTATGGCCGATAGGAACCCACCACAACGTCTGGCCGAACAAGTAAAGTCTTGCCGAGGTAGGAAAAGCATAGGCTCGACGAGAAAAGGAGGAGATCGGTATGAAGTCTCATCGATAAGATGGACTCTTGCCGATGTGAACTCCGAGCCAGAGAGAGGGATGTCATCGCTGTAATGTCCTACCGATGAGCGACTATCTTGACGATATTCTTTTGAGCTCGGTATGACTCCCACAGCTTGCCGAAACGTCTCACCAATTGACCCATGCTACGCCGATGACTACCGAAGGATGGGGTCGCATCGGGGAGACACCGATGGTGTCTCACTGACATGCGATGCCATTCAGACCACCTTTGACTGCCTGAAAAGCTCATGTGGCATATGCCCGACCAATTAGAGGAAGCCAAAAGAGTGACTCATTGGTCTCTTTGACCGATTGACTATTCCTGTGAGGGAAGATCAACAGAAGGCAAGCAAGATGGATTCATTCTGAGATCGGAAGGGGATGGATTGGCTCGGACAATGGTGTTCAAATCTAAAAGGGAAGCTCGAATGATGCTTCCAGAAGATAGTCAACGTATAGAGAAGTCTAGAACCTGAAGGAGGCTAGAAGAACGAAAAGACCATGACTTAGAGGGATAGCTGTAGTGACCACTAGCAGAGGTAGATCAGTATTAATGGCGAAATGCTTTGGAGCACTCAAGATAGATTTCAGAAGGAGTTCAAGTATGGACACCGAGACAAAAGAGTAAATGTTGCAGCTACCAAAAGATCTAAAAGGCTTCTCCTGAGGGCAGAAATCTTTCATCGGCATGGACAACAGGGCTTCACATTGAAGGCAACTTTGACTCTTCTCAGAAAGATCTGAGGACCGACTCTCCTGAAGCAGATATTTTGTAAAAACCCTAAAAAGGAGCCAGTGTGTTCCCTTTTGCACACTCGATATAAAAGCCATTCTTTCCTCTTTGAAAAGGTTAGAACTTCTAAGATTAGACAGTTAAGATTAGAATTTCCAAGGTTAGAGAGTTAAGATTAGAACTTCTAGGGTTAGAGAACTGGTATTGGTAGAAACAAAGTAGAAGGAGGATAGAATCGAAACAGATGGGATAAGAGCTGCATCCTGATTCTTTGTAATAGGAGCTTCTTTTGTCTTCTTAATCAGAAGTTAGATTCAAAATAGACTAATGTATCTTTCAGTCTTCTTAGTGTAAATGGAAACAATTTGGAGCCACAGATTTTCTGTACACTGGTGATTGTGCCAGCTTTGTAAATGTTGCTTATTTGTTTTATGGGCAGTAGAAGCAACTAGATTTTAATCTACTTCATGTTGTGTTTCAGAATGTTGTTTATCTTAAGTTAATCATTTGATTTATGAAGTCTTCAAGGAATGAAATGTTATTTAATTTTTTTTTAAAATGGTAACTTGTAATCTGTTATTGAAATCAGTACTGTGAATGAATGAGACTATGTGTCAATCACAGGTTAATTTCGTTCTGCAGTTTTAGTTTAGGAAATCCTTGAAGGGTAATAAGTCTGGTTAATTTGGATGAAGTATCATTCTTCTCTGTCCCAAAGCTCTGATCCATCTTTTTATGTTTCTTTAAAACCCCTGGTTAGAGTAGGTTTAAATTCATGCTTGATCTTAGAACAATCCAAAAGCTCACACCAGCAGACCCCTTGAACATTACTTTCACATTGACCACTGAGGGACATCAGCACAGTTGAGAACCAACTTCAAAGACCTTGGGAGCTAAGACATCCATGTGTTGTCTTTCTCTTTCAGGAGAAGCAGAATAGTAATATTTTGTTCGCATGTTGTTGTGCCAAAAGTACCATCAACATGACTCAGTTGTAACAAAAACTGGAACGTGGACTACTTGAATCAATCACGTTAGATTCCTAATTGTAACAAGGTTCTTCTCCTTCAACATCTTTATTGAATGTCATAATGATGTACAATCATCTTCATTAAGTGCCTCCATGTTGTAATTGTCGTGCTCAACTTATTCTATAACCTCCTCTACTTTGTTGTCTGGAAACTCCTTTGGCTATAGGTTGCACCTGAAAGTTGTCGCGGGATACAATCTACCTCCTCTAGCTCCTTGGATGCAAAGAGTTAGTTCATAAAATATATACACAATACTAACAACCATAGCTAAGGACATATATCCATTACAATTCACACATATTCACACATTAATTATGCAATAACCATCACATCATAACCATATTTCCATATATTTTAAATCAAGTTCAGGTTTGCATAATGAGCATAAAAGATAGTATAGTGTAGGAATATGTATAAAATAAGTGTCTGATAATATCTATGAGCTTACATAAAAACATCAGAAAACTAACTAATAACTAGACTCATCAACTCTACATTTATAAGAATAATTCTTCACTCCAAAATCTAATTATGCAATAACCATCACATCATAACCATATTTCCATATACTTTAAATCGGGTTCAGGTTTGCATAATGAGCATAAAAGATAGTATAGTGTAGGAATATGTATAAAATAAGTTTTTGATAATATCTATGAGCTTACATAAAAACATCAGAAAACTAACTAATAACTAGACTCATCAACTCTACATTTATAAGAATAATTCTTCACTCCAAGAGTATTTTAATATTTTAAATACAACAAATATAGTCAGATTCCTTCAAACAAGGGATAGTCTATTAAATAAAGAAGATAAAACCTATGGTTCCAATTTCATAAATGTTGATAATATGCAGGGCTTTATGGCATTTCAATGTTTTTTTTTATTGACAATGTTACTTCCCAAAAATGTAGGTCCAAAATCATGGAATACAATTTAACCATCAAGGCCAGGGGTTGTCATTCTTGAGAGTAAAACAAGAGTCCACCAATGGATTATAGTGGTTTTTGGGCTAGCTTATGCTAGTGGATAAGCTCTCCTACACTTTGTGCTTAGTTAGGCCTATTAGGATGTTCCTAGAGGTATCTTAATTAGGATTGAAATGCAAAAAATATTTTACAATTTGTATAGTTTGCAATTTCGAAGGTGAGTTTAACCCTAGAGATTGTCACTAGGTTAACAAAAAACCAATTACACAAATCACCTCTTATATAGTTGGTGTAGTCTTCATTTTAGAAAATGCAAGATGTGGGTGCAAGGAAATGGTTCACAAATGACTTATATAATAAACCTCATAATCGATATTTCCTTGTTTAAGCTACCAAATTATGAATTGCATAAAAAGTAAAGTTAACTCCTAATCTACTAGTGAATGATTTTTTCTTTT
>VDFB02047230.1:15607266-15815887 GCA_007258455.2 Sequoia sempervirens | reverse complement strand
GTTTGAGGGTTGAGGGTAGAGGGTTGAGGGTTGAGAGTAGAGGGTGTAGTATTGAGAGAGAGAGAGGGGGGGTTGAGGGTTTAAGGGTGTTAGCATTTATAGTTTAAGGTTTAGGGTTTAAGGGTTTTAGGGTTTAGGGTTCAAGGTTTACGGTTTAAGGGTACATGGTAGAGGGTTTAGGGGTTTAGGGTTTAGGGTTTAAGTGTTTAAGGTTAGAGAGTTGAGGGTTGAGGGTTTAGGGTTTAAGGGTTTAAGGCTGAGGGCAGATGGTATAGGCAGAGGGCTGAGGATCAAGGCATATGGTTTAGGTTTAAGGGTAGAGGGTGAAGGAGAGAGAGAGGGGGTTTAAGGGTTTAAGGGTTTAGGGTTTAAAGTTTAAGGGTAGAGGTTTAGGGTCATGTTTGCCAAGTTAGAGGGTTGAGGGTAGAGTGGGTTTAGAGAGGGTTTAAGGCTTAAGGCTGAGGGTGGAGGGTAGAGGGTTGAGGGTGGGAGGGCAGGAGGGCTGAGGGTAGATGGTATAGGGTGCAGAGGCTGAGGGCTGAGGGCTGAAGGTAGAGGGCTGAGGGTTGAAGGTAGAGGGCTTAGGGTTTAAGGGTAGAGGTGTAGGGCTGAGAGAGAGAGAGGGGGCTGAGGGTTTAGAGAGAGAGATAAAGAGAGTGAGAGGTTAAGGTTTTTAGGGTTGAGGGTGTAGGGTTGAGAGAGAGAGAAGGGGGTTGAGGGTTTTAAGGTTTTAGGGTTTAAGGGTTGAGGGTAGAGGGTTAAGGGTAGAGGGTAGACAGTTTAAGGGTTGAGGGTGGATGGTAGAGGGTTGAGGGTAGAGGGTTGAGGATAGATGGTACAGGGTAGAGGGTTGAGGGTTTTAGGGTTTATGGTTTAAGGGTAGAGGGTGTAGGGTTGAGAGAGAGAGACAGGGGGGTTGATGGTTTTAGGGTGTACAGTTTATGATTTAAGGGTTGAGGGTAGAGGGTAGAGGGTTGAGAGAGAGAGTTGAGGGTTATAGGGTTGAGGGTTTAAGGGTTTATGATTATAGTTTAAGGGTAGAGGGTAGACAAATATATTTCACTCCAACCCCTCTCCCATTGTGAGGTCTTTCCCCCCACCCTAACTGGATAAATCTCTATCCCTCTCAAGTCTTTATCACTCTCAGGTCTCAATCCCTACCACACTACTAGGACTAATCTCTCTCACTTATATCCCCTCTCCTTCTATCTCAAGTCTCACTCCCTTCCTATTGATATTGTGAAATCATTTCAAAGCACCACATTTGGCACGCCAAATGTGTTTTTACCTTGAAACGGTAAAATAGGAGTTCACCCCATGATTCTGGCCCACATGCTTCTACTTTTGTCTAGTTCAATGCTTAATCTGATAAAGAAACACCTTTTTTATGTAGTTGACCCCTTGTTGTACCAATCTATGCTTGATCCATCACCTTTTTGCCACCAATTTCCATGCAGACAACGTAGATGAAGACATTTTGAAGTTTCTACATCATTTTACATTATCTCAGGTAATATATTCATTTTTGGTAATATTGAAATGTTTATATTTAGTATGTTTGTTTATTTTTGACAATAATCTAAATTCCTTTAATGATTTTATTAATCATAACAATTGGACATAGAATTCGACATTGAATTAGATGAGAGTTAGATAAAAAAGTTTAATTTTTATGAATTTGAAGAAAAAAATGAAAACCATGACATAATTTAGATGAAATCACGTTTAAACTTATATAAACGACATCAAATTAACACAAATTTTCTTATGAATTCTATTTGCATTGCTTATAGTAGTCCATTTCCAACATGCTTAGATAAACGAATTCAACTTAACACAAGTTTTTTTGTTTTGTTTTGACAATTTATAGACCATTCATTTGATGATTTTATTAATCTTCATTGTTACACATAGAATTGAACAATAAATTCATTATTACTGATGGTTGTGGGAAAACTTTTATTTTCAACTAATTTGGAAAACCTAAGAGCTTTCATCAATGTTAATGTGCAAGTTTCTATTTTTTTTTTGTGCCATAAATAATTCACCTTCATCATGTGCTTACATAATTTCAAGTGACTCAAGACATAGTTGGTTTAATGCAAGTTTCCATTCATTCATACCATTTACCATTCTTCCTTGGTAGATTTATGTATGAAAAATGTTGTAGCATATAGACATGTTTGACAATTCCAAATAGCTCGCTGCCTTCTTTCATAAAATGCTTTGGTGTGTTCAATAAAATGTAATGTAATCAATGCTATCAATATGTTTCAGAAAATGCATTACTTACTTTTTTTCTATGTGTGATTGTGAATATGTAGCATTAAACGTCATGTCGAGGAAATGACCAAAGCCTCTAACACTAGAAGAACGTGCAGTAAAAAATGCAAGGAGAAGAGAATAACAAATTGTAGCTCGTGAAGCAAAAGAATTATAGCCCATACAACCAGAAATTCCCATGCAATCTAAGAGAGATGTACAATTGGAAAAACAAAGGGCACAAATGGACAAAGTTTGTGGAAGGACACAAATGGATCCCCAAGTTGGAGGCACATCATCAACCACAGGTGAAGTTCAATGCACATCTCCAATTGAAGACACACCAACAACAACATGTGGTCTTCCACGTACATCGGAAATCACACCTACAATTGAAGACACACCATCAACAACATTGTGTTTTGAAAGTACATCAGCAAACACATCTCTATTTGAATTAACTCCACAAACGACATCTCAAGTTGGAGGTACAACATCGTTTACATGCCAATCTCAAGGTATGTCATCAATTGCACCTCTGATTGAAGGTACGCGATCTATCCCCGATTTTGTTGACATTCCTAATGTTGACACAAATTTACATTTGAGAACTCCTCCTAGAGTTTTGCATAGAAAACCTAGATTTTTTTATTGATGTTGATTCCAATGTTTTGAAATGGATGCCTGATAAGATGTCAAAACGTACATGTCAAAGAGCTACACAGAGGATATGGAGTTTTTTTTTTGAGAAGCTAAGTGAGGGTGGAAGATGCCAACTATTTTTTGAAATGATGAGGTAGCTCAAATTTAGGCCCACCATGAAGGCTCTTGGGTTGAGAGTTTCAAATGACTCAAGTGAAAATTCCATTGTAAAGAACTTGATGAGTGCATATGAGAGTGTGGGTTCTACCTTATGCACGAAGGATAGTTGTGCCACAAGACGTGTGATGACAACAATACTGTTAAGCAGTCAAACAAGGAACAAGGTGAACCTTACAAAGATAAGTAAGTCTTTGAAAATAAGTAGATCATCTCTAATGAGAGCCAAAGGAAGGCATGAAATATTGGAGGAACCAAATAGCAATGAGTTATGGGCATTCTCGTGTAGAGTGCCACATAAAGATAAAAGAATTTCTCAAGGCTTGAGATCTTTAATAGTAGATTATTGGAAGGATAACACAAGGACCTATCCTAATCAAAGAGATGTTGTAAGAAGAATAATTGGTAGTAAAATCCGTGAACCACATCCAAAGCATTATTTGGATACCACTCAAACAAATTTTTTTGCTGATTTTGTACAAAAGTTTCCAGAAATTAAAATATGTCAAAGGTATATTGAAATACTAAAGCCTTTTTATGTCAAAATAAATCACACATGCACTACTTGTTGTTGTAGAGTACATATTGAGTTTTCTAACCATTATGATGTTTATCGATGTATATGTGTAGATATGCATACTAACAATGTTTTGCAGGAATATAACATAAGGCCTCCACCAAAATCCTGAAGGGAATTCTTATCTTCCATTTAATGTGAAAGAGAGGATGGTCAATTTTTTTACAAGTCATGTTTGGATGGAACATGTCATCATTGTGGTGGCATGCAACATTTTCCAATTTTCCAACACATGGCTAGTA
Organism: Sequoia sempervirens; assembly: GCA_007258455.2. Classification (NCBI taxonomy): domain Eukaryota; kingdom Viridiplantae; phylum Streptophyta; class Pinopsida; order Cupressales; family Cupressaceae; genus Sequoia; species Sequoia sempervirens. The sequence continues at coordinate 15,811,987 of VDFB02047230.1, read as the reverse complement.
CACACACAATTGGAGACAAAATTGTCAAATTTGGAAAATACAAGACAATGGCCTACAGTCTAAAAGATGGGAAAGAAGCAAAGAAGTGTGAATTGGTCAGTGATAAGATTCCAGTATATCAGTTTATGGGAATTTTCCATGATTAGGTGGTCTATGAGTATGCAAGGCATACACATAGAGCTCAATGGTTGGACTCATAGTTCAAGTTATGCAAGGACACATTTCCACTTCATAGCATCATTTCAATTGTCGACTTCACGGAGAACTACAAACTACAGCCACAGAACAAGGTGCAATCACAATACTTCAACTCCACACAGGTTGCTATATTTGTGCATATAGCATTCATTCATGCAAATGATAGTATAGAGGAAAACAAGAAAGTATTGAGGGAGTATCACTTCTACATTAGTGATGATCACACACATTCTACCAATTTTGTGCAAGGTTGCTTTCAGATGTTCTATGTTGTTTTGGCTAGCAGGGGCTTATCATTCATTCAACATATCATATGGTCAGATAACTATACATCGCAATTCAAGAACCCCAAAATGTTTTACTGGTTGAGCAGGATGCATAAGATCAATGGTGTTCAACATATGTGGAACTTCTTAGAGGTCGGGCATGGAAAGGGGGAGAATGATGGAGTGGGTGCATGTATCAAAAGAGCCCTTGCATGAGAAGAGTTAAAGTACAAAGACAGTGTAAAGTTGATAGATGCAAGATCAATTGTCGAGTGGTGAAATCATGCAATGGGTCTAGGTAGTCAAGGCAATTCTTTAGTTCATAGATTTTTTCATTTAGTAGATAACATTGAAAAATATGAGGATTGTCGTACACTAAAAAGATCAAGTGAGCTACACTCTTTTAGAAGCTCCAATGCAGGTACATGGACTATCCATATGCGGAAGATGGCATGCTTTTGTTCTGCATGTACACTTCGAGCATGGAATGATTGCGAGTCAACAAAGTGGGTTGACGAATGGTTATTAAGAAGTCTAACCCCACTTGACACTTATCAGCTCCTGACGACTCTACAAATCATGGAGATGCAATCATCCGTTGACTTTCATCATGTATCAGACCTTGTAGAACCAAGTAATATATCTTACTTTTAGGTTTTATTTTGACATTCATTAAATCCATCTAACAAGATGAACATATCAATGCAGGGAACGTATATGTAGTGATTGTAGATGAAGACAATGAAGAGGGTATAGATTATTACCTATGTCATTGTATCAAGGCCAAAAAGAAATTGGAGGCCCCAGTTATAGATGGAGAAAACATAGAATATCCTATAGGTTTGGTGGTTGTTACTAGAACATGGCTTAGAAAGTACCCAGTTAAGAATGTTGCAGTTTAGTTGTTTGAGGACTTCGACACATATTGAAAGATTATTCACTACTCAAACCTTGTCGTCGCCACCAACGTTCATTCGATCAAATATAAGGGCAAACCTGCGAACAAGAACTTGTGGAAAGTGTGTGAGTCTGACCACGAGGCAATACTTGACACGCTAAAGAGTAGAGCAGACCAAATGGTTCCCTGGATTGATTGGTAAGTATCCACATTGAATTTGTAAAGTCATGTTATTGATCATTGCTTTATTTCAAGCGTTTAAGCTTGATTGTATAAGGGTTTGCAAAATGGCATTCATGTAGATATGCAAAATGATGGTTATATGTTGCTCTCTATTTGATGCAGACCTAGGAGGCCTAAACTCACTCAAAGTGTCAACCTACCTTCAAGAGGCATCTAACAAGATTAAAAGGGCCTATTAGACCAATCCAAACAACTCCCAAAGTTTGAAAACAACCAGAAGTAGAATTTCCCACTTTCACCCTTGCAACCCTAGTATCAATGCAAACCCAATTTTAGGCCCTTAACTCCAACACTTCCCAAAACACTTGACAAACCAATGGATGATTTAGACACCAATTACAAAGTTACAAAACATATCTTAGGGTCATACACAAGTCCTTTGGACCAAACTCCTGAAACTCCCACTCATACGCTATCCTAATTAGGCTAATTAGGCCTAAATTACAAAGCAACACACCTTCAGACTTATCATAGACAACTGAAACTTTGGGGCAGAATTTCCCATGCCCTCAAACCACTAAATCCACAATTATTTTCTAGAGTTGACTCTTCTAACATAACAAACTATGAAACCCTTGATTTTTAGCCAATCCAAGAGGGTTTACTGAAAACCTACATTCCACGCCTCCTCAAATCTCAAAACCAACTAAAACACTCTTAAGAAACCCTACACATGCTTAATAATTCAAAATAAATTACCTCCCACTCAAATTTTACCAAACCCTAGACTAAAACCTCCACTTTCATGCATTTTCCCACATAAACTCAACAGGGACAACAACCCAATCTACTTTATTTATTTCTCTCAACATAAAACACTCTCCCTAACACCTAAAAATTCTCCATGAGACCCAATACACCAATCACATTGAGCACAGTAAGGTGTAGGTGCTCCTGCACCACTATTTGGTGCAGGGGCACCAAGCTTCAGTGGTTGTCATTAGGGTGATGAAGTCTTGTTTTGGCTTGGATAAGGTCATATAGAACATTTATTGATGTAATAAGTCTATTTTAGTGGTTATTAGTGAGTTAGAAGGTTTCAGTTGCAAATTTGCTAAATTAGTGCAAAGTGTCATTTTTCAAATTTTGAAGTGCAAGAAATGCATAGTGGGGAAGCTGAATGGTAATGTACAATCATTGCATTGAGTAATTTCTTAATGAAAAATTTAGTGGCATGAATATTTTTTGTTTTGCATTAGGTCTGAAGGTTTAACAAAGAATTTGAAGCATTCCATAGTTGTTTTCTTGTGAACAGCCGGGTATACCCTGTTTTGGGGTTTTGTAGCCTTAATCATGTCTTAAAGACCCTTACACTGACTGTGCTCACTGTAACTAGTGTATTGGGTCTTATGGAGGATTTTTAGATGCTAGGGAGATTGATTTATGTTGTGAGAAAGGAATAAAGTAGGCCGGGGTTGCTATTCCTGCGAGTTTTGTGTAGAAAATGCATGTAAATGGGGGTTTTGGTCTAGGGTTTGGTGGAATCTGTATGGGAGGTCATCTATTTTTAATCATTAAGCATGTACAAGGCTGTTGGAAAGTGTTCAAGTTGGTTTTGAGGTATGAGGAGGTCTGGAAACATCATATTCAATAAACCCTCATCAATAGTGCATAAAACAAGGGTTTTTGAGTTTGGGGTGGATATGGCCGTACAAGTGGAATCTAATTTTGGATTCTATGTTTTTTTGGAATTTTAATTGCTGCCCCAAGGTTTTAGAGGGTTTGGTGAAGGATAAAGGGTACTCTCTTTGAAAAAGAGGCCTATTTCACTAGGTTTTTTCCATGGTAGGGGTATTGGATCTCCATGTTGGTCCAAAAGAGTTAATTTTTGGGTTTACATATGTTTTATAGCTTTGAAATGGGTATCTGAGTCCATATTTTTTTTGCCATGTGTTTTGAAAGATATTGGAGTTAAAGGCCAAAAACTAGACTTGCACTAATACAAGGTTACATGGGTGAAAGTGAGAAAATATGTTTTTGATTGTTGTCTAACTTTGGGGAATAGTTTAAATTTCTCTAATAGGCCTTTTAATCTTGTTAGATTCCTCTTGAAGACAGGTTGTCAATTTGGTTGAGTTTGAGCCCCTAGGTCTGCATCATTTTAGAGTGTGAATGGATGAAATCCTTTGGGGCAGTCATTTGTGAGAGTCTTTTGAGCATGTACAGACATCATATGGTATGTTTGGGGTGTTGGATGTGAGAGTTAATTGTGGGAGGAGTGATTTTCAATAAGGTTCCTTAGAAAACCTAGCTTTGGTGGCTTGAGAGTGAGGGTTTAGTGGATTTTTAGCTTGGTGAGCGGTTGGAGCTCTAAAAATTGTGAAATCTTAAGGTTGGTAACCTATTAAATTACTGTCCATGGTGTTTGAATTGATTGCAGGTGTTTGGGAAGGTGTCTCTTTGGAAAAGAGGCCTAGTTGGCCTAGTTGCCCCTACAGTACAGTAGGATTTTGGAGAATACATTGAAAGACCCATCTCTAGGTCTCCTATGACCTTATGAACACTTCAAAAACCCTTGTTTAAGCCTACACATTCTTAATAATCCTTAATATTATGCTTCCCCCAAACTTCACCCACTTTTAGTCTCTAAAACCTCAATTTTCCATTAAAAAATGCCCTTCTCTCAACTAGGGCTTCATTCCCAAACATACACATGACCTCCCTAGTCCTTGAAAACCTTCAAACACATCAAACCCCACCAGATCTCACTAAAACCAACTGGTTGTAGCCTTCTTCAAAACAAATTCTTCAATCTGCTACTTCAACCCATGCCTTTTAGGCCTGAATTCATGCATTTTATACTTGATTGTCATTAAAAAAATTATATATTAACTTATATGTTTATCTTATTTTCCTCTTGTAGGAGTAGGTGTTGGAACACTTGAAGGAGTAGGTGTTGAAACACCTCAGGGAGGAGGTGTCGAAACAACTGAAGGAGATAAAGAAAAAGAGATGCCTAAAGAGGTATGTGTTTATTTTATTTTGTGTTTGGTAAATATGTTCCTATTATCGACAATTGTATGCTAACTTGTATCAATTTGATGTTTTTGTGTTCACCTATATAGATTGACATTTCAAAAGTTGGTATGATTAGTTCTTTGAGAGGGGCATATTCTAGGACTCATGACGGTTTGAAGAGACGTATATATATGAGGTAATCAAGATTTCAATTTTAGAGTTCAATTATAATTCAATGTATATTGATTTTGATGTTAATTATTCGATTTTAAATTATATAATATAACTAATCTCAATTGTGGTTTGAATTTTTCTTGTGCAGTTACCTTCATAGCCAAAGAGTGCTTGAAAGAGGCTCCATTTTGATGATCCACCAGTAGTTTAGGATGAGATAGACATTTTGGCATGTATATTATGAATAGATATCGAGATGGCATATGCCACACTTTGTAAAACTTTGTTTGAGTTGGCGTTGATGCCATTTTTGTATCTGGACATACACTTGATTATTGGATAATTTCATATATAGAAGTTGAGAATCAAAATAATTTGTTCGTCATGTGCATGTTTAAACTGTTCAAAAATTTAATCTTTAACAATGGTTAAATATCAATGTACAATATCATAAAAAATAATGGTTATATTATATAGATGACAATAAAAAATAATGAATAATGGTTAAATTATATCATATATTGCTTAGTTATATTATGGTTAAATTATATAGTTTAAACAACTTTGAAGACAAGAACAATGGTAAAGTTTAACATTTTAAATTTAAAGTTTAAATACACATATATGTCATTGTCTTAAACTACATATTTCATATTGCATTATCATTACATATTGAAATACAAAAAATATGATAGTTTTATGTTGATAAACATGCCAAAGTGATGCAGAGCAGGGTGGAAAACTCTCAACAAACCAACTACCCTTTAATATTCCTTCCAGACACAAAACACGATAGGACAGTCATGAGTAGGGTACATAAGCACTAAATCAACAATCATCTTCCAATGAAACAGTCACCAACACTCCAAAACTCAAAACCCTCACTTTTGACAAGTTTCAAAGGGGGTTTATTGAAAACCTCACCTCCAGACCTCTCCTCACTATTTGAATGCCTCCAACACCTTCAAATATGTCTGCCCTTGCTTAATTAACTCTTAGAAAGTGTTGACCCAAGTGTTTTCAATCACTACCTACTCTTAATCTCCAAATTTCACTCGAAACACACATTCTTGACAACTAGGCATCATGCCCAAACCCCCAAATGGCCACCCCTACTCCTGGAATTATGCACACATGTCCCCTACACCTAATTATGCCATTCCACCGAGTTACAATAAAATACAATGGGTGGAAAAGACATTTGGTGGAAATTTCCACGTTGCCCCTATGGAAAAAGCGTGAATTTAGGCCTAGGAGGCATAGCTTGAAGTAGAAAATTAAAACAATAGTTTGGAAGAAGGTTAGAACCTGGTTGTTTCAGTGTTATCAGTTGGAGTTTGATGTGATAGAAGGTCTGTAAAGGCATGGTAGGTCATTTAGATGTTTGGGCTTGGTGCAGGAGCACCAACCTTCTCTCTGTTTTCCATGAAGATTTTGATAGGAAGTGTGTGTGTTAGGGTGTTTGTGTTGAGTCCATGAGTTCAAATAAGGTCCTAAGTGACCATTCTATGGTACTTGGTCAACTTTGAGGGGCTTATGTATTCATTTTGTAATGATTGTAAATCAAATGGAAAGGAGTGTCAAAGTTGTCAAGGTGGTGCCAAGGGTGGTAGTATATTGTTTTCTTGAATAAGACATGGTTTTTAGGTGAATAAGGTCTCATTAGACCCATTGTAATAGGTTAGGTGATTAAAAGGGTAAAAAAGAGCAAACATTGCAAAGCATGTAATGATGTTATTAAATTGTGTAAAAGATGAAATTGTGATCTCCAATGGTCATAAGTGCTTTAAATTTCAGTTGGGAGGGCAGTTGGTCATTGGTTGAAGAGGAGAAGCCTTTAAAAAGGCATGAGGACACCATTTGTAATGTTGGATCAACGTTTAAGGTATTGGCAATAAGAAAATTATGAGTTTTCATCATTTTTCTATGTTTCTTTCACATTTTGCAGACCTATACGAGCCGTACAGACTGACATTTGCTATGTAATATTTCATTTCTCATGGAGGAATGTGTTAGCCTTATTTTGCATCAGGTTTGAAAGAATTTAATAAAGATTTGTTGAAGAAATCATTGTTTTCCTGTGATAGGCCGAGAGCACCCTGTTGAGGGTTTTGTGATAAGAAACATGTCTTAAAGGGCCCTTACACTGACTATATCTGTTGTAACTAGCATAATGGTCCCTAGGGAGTCTGATTAAGTTGTAGGTTGCATGATTAGAGTTGTGGGGAAGGAACAAAGGAGATAAGCCTGCTGTCCTATTGATTTTTGTTAAAGAAAACACATGAAAATGGAGCCCTCAGCCTAGGGTTTAAGAAAATCAATGAGAGTGTGGAGATTTTTTCAAATTTTGAGCACATAGGGGTTAGAATACACATGTTTGAGTTAGTGGCATGGTCTGGGAGGTTGTGCAAGTGGGATTTTGAATAAACCCTCTTGGTTTGGCATGAAATTGAGGGTTTCGAGGTTTTCTATGTTGGATGGGTTAACCCTAGGAAAAAAATTGTGGTTTCAAAGGTTTGAGGGCATAGGAAATATTTCCCCAAGGTTTCAAGGGCCTATGAGAAGTTTAAAGATATGTTACTTTGTAATTTAGGCCTAATCAGCCTAATTAGGTCAACGTAGAAGAGGTGATTTTAGGAGGTTGGTCCAAAATACTTATTTATGACTTTGGGATATGTGTTACAACTATGAAATGGGTGTTTGAAACCATCATATGTTTGTCAGGTGTCTTGGAGAGTATTTGAGTAAAAGGCCAAAAACTGAGTTTGCACTACTACTAGGATTCATGGGTGAAATTAAGAAATGGTGCTTCTGATTGTTGTCTAACTTGCAATATTTTTTGAATTTCTTTAAAAGACCATTTTAATCTTGTTAGATGCCTCTTGAAGGAAAGTTGTCAATTTGATTGAGTTTGAGCCTCCTGGTCCGCTAAATCCCTTAAGAGTTTGAAGTGCAAAATGACTGCAAACTTCAGCATGACGTTACTCAGACACTGTGAATCTTAGAAACTTCTCGTCAGAGCCTATGGGATAATGTTGTTCCCCTCTAAAATAACCTCTCTCAGTTTTTGCTATCTCAGAGGCGTTTTCCTATGGCGGCGAGATTTCTCTTGGGAAAAAAGTTGTCAAATGCAAGTAGTGCAAAGTGGTAAATTTTTTGTTTTGCAACTCGTGTGACCAAACTAACTATTCCAATGCATCCAAGTGGGTATGTTTACATTAGGAATGGTCCTCTTTCACACCCAAACGCGTCGAATCGCTTTGAGCTACGTTCAACTGGTTGAATCTCTCAAGAGTTCGAAGTGCAAAATGGCTGCAAACTTTAGCATGATGATACTCAGACACTGTGATGATTGGAAACTTCTTGTCTGAGCCTATGGGATTATGTTTTTCCCCTCTACAATAACCTTTCTCAGTTTTTTCTATCTTAGAGGCATTTTCCTCTGGCGGCGAGATTTCTCTTAGGGAAAAAGTTGTCAAATGCAAGTAGTGCAAAGTTGCAAAGTGGTGCAACTTTCATTCTGCAACTCATGTGACCAAACTAACTATTCCAACGCATCAGAGTGGGTACATACACACTATGAATGGTCCTCTTTCGCACCCAAACTCACCAAATTGCTCCAAGCTATGTTCAATTGGCTGAATCCCTTAAGAGTATGAAGTGAAAAATGGATGCAAACTTCAATATGACGTTACTCGGACACCGTGACACTTAAAAAATTCTCATCTTAGCCTATGGGATCATGTTGTGCCCCTATACAATAACCTCTCTCGGTTTTTTCTATCTTGGGGGTGTTTTACTTTGGCGACAAGATTTCGCTTGGGGAAAAAGTTGTCAAATGCAAGTAGTGAAAAGTTACAAAGTGGTGCAACTTTCGTTCTGCAACTTGTATGACCAAACTAACTGTTCCAATGCATATGAGTGGGTAAATTTATGCTAGGCATGGTCCTCTTTCACAGCCAAATGCGTCGAATTTCTCTGAGCTACGTTCAACCGGCTGAATCCCTTAAGAGTTTGAAGTGCAAAATGGCTGCAAACTTCAGCATGATGTTACTTGGACACCGTGACACTTAGAAAATTATCGTATGAGCCTATGGGATTGTGTTATTCCCCTTTACAATAACCTCTCTCATTTTTCACTATCTTAGAGGCATTTTCTTGTGATGGTGAGATTTCGTTGGGTGAAAAAGTTGTCAAATGCAAGTAATGCAAAGTTGCAAAGTGGTGCAACTTTTGTTTTGCAACTCGTGTGACCAAACTAACTATTCCAATGCATCTGAGTTGGTAAATTTACACTAGGCATGGTCCTCTTTCACACCTAAACACATTGAATCACCCAAGCTACGTTCAACCAGTTGAATCCCTTAAGAGTCTGAAGTGCAAAATGGCTGTAAACTTCAACATGATGTTACTCATACATTGTGAGGCTTAGAAACTTCTCGTCAGATCCTATGGGATCATGTTGTGCCTCTCTACAACAACCTCTCTCGGGTTTTTCTATCTCAGAGGTGTTTTCCTATGGCGGTGAGATTTCTCTTGGGGAAAAAATTGTCAAATGCAAGTAGTGCAAAGTTACAAAGTAGTGCAACTTTCATTTTGCAACTCGTGTGACCAAACTAACTATTCCAACACATTCAAGTGAGTAAATTTACACTATGCATGGTCCTCATTCACACCCAAACACGTCGAATCGCTCCAAGCTACGTTCAACCGACTAAATCCCTTAAGAGTTTGAAGTGCAAAATGGATGCAAACTTCAACATGACGTTACTCAGACACTGTGGCACTTAGAAACTTTTCATATGAGCCTATGGGATCATGTTGTTCCCCTCTATAATAACCTCTCTCAATTTTTGCTATCTTAGATGTGTTTTCCTATGGCAGCAAGATTTCTCTTGGGGAAAAAGTTATCAAATGCAAGTAGTGCAAAGTGGTGCAACTTTCGTTCTGCAACTCGTGTGACCAAAATAACTATTCCAACACATCAGAGTGGGTAAATTTACGCTATGAATGGTCCTCTTTCACACCCAAACTCACTGAATCACTCCAAGCTATGTTCAACCAGCTGAATCCCTTAAGAGTCTGAAGTACAAAATGGTTGCAAACTTCAACATGATGTTACTTGGACACCGTGATGCTTAGAAACTTCTCATCTAAGCATATGGGATCGTGTTGTTCCCCTCTACGATAAGCTTTCTTAGTTTTCGCTATCTCAGAGGCATTTTCCTGTGGAGGCGAGATTTCTCTTGGGGAAAAAGTTGTCAAATGCAAGTAGTGCAAAGTTGCAAAGTGGTGCAACTTTCGTTCTGCAACTCGTGTGACCAAAATAACTATTCCAACATGTTTGAGTGGGTACGTTTACGCTAGGAATGGTCCTCTTTCACACCTATATGTGCTGAATCGCTCACAACTACATTCAACCGATTGAATCCCTTAAGAGTCTGAAGTGCAAGATGGCTGCAAACTTCAACATGACGATACTCAGACACCGTGACGCTTAGAAACTTCTTGTTTGAGCCTATGGTATCATGTTGTGCCCTTCTACAATAACCTATTTTTTTTTTTCTTAGAAGGAAAATCAACATGTCTAAGTCAAGAGAAAGTCCGCCCAATCTTGGCAAGGCACAAGCAAAGTCCGCCATGCCCATGGTCAAGGAAAATGTCGAAGATGATGCAAAGTTCGCTTGGGAAAGAAAAGCTATGTACAAACTGCTTTCAAGTCCACCCTTGGCTTGAATAATGCTTTCCAAGACAAAGGTAAAGTCCTCCCAACTCAAAGCATACATAGAAAAGACAACGTAAAGTCAGCCCAGCTCAAAGCATACATGGCAAAGACAACTTAAAGTCCACCTCAAGCTAAAAATAGGAGATGGAAAACATATCTTGAAGTCTGCCTTAGGCCAAGATCAAAGGGGACATCCAACACACTGAGATGGTGCCTCGTTATCTTCAAACCAATCAAATTGTTCCAAGCTAGCATGTCTAGGTTCAATGAACTTGACACTTCATAATGCAACAACTTTTTATTGTTGGTTTATATTTAGCAGAAGGACAAGTGTCCCCAAATGTAATTTTCTCATTGGTTGAGAGGTAGTTAGTTGTGACAAACCCTAATTGGGGTTTTATTTTGTAATCTCAGTCGTTGATTCGAAATCAATCTTGGCCATTGAATTGTATTTGAGGAGCCTATAAATTGACCTCACCCCTCATTTGTAACACATGGGAGCATCCATCGCATAATACCAGTTCACTACCTTGTCGATGATTTCGCTTACTATTATGCTTTGATAGATTTTTTCCAAGCATCCATCACTTGTCTGAAAGCACTTGTTGTAGGCTCTTAGCCATAGTAGCAAGACAGTGAACTGTTTGATAAAATGATTTGGTAGACAAGTATGAAAAATGTGGTAGCATAGACAAGGTAGTAAACTATTTGAAAAAATGCCTCAAAGAAATGTGGTCTCATGGTGATGGAATGCCATGACAATCCAAGGAATTTGCTTTTCATGGCATTCCATCACCATGAGACCCCATTTCTTTGAGGCATTTTTTCAAATAGTTCACTACCTTATCTATGCTATTGCTTACTATTACGCTTTGATGGATTTTTTTCCAAGCATCCATATAGCTTGTTTGAAAGCACCTATTTTAGAATTTTAGCCATAGCAGCAAGGCAGTGAATTGATTGATAAAATGCTTTGGTAGACATGTATGAAAAATGTGGTAGCATAGAAAAAGCAGTGAACTATTTGAAAAAAAATCCTCAATGAAATGTGTTCTCTTGGTGATGGAATGCCATGACAAGCACATTGAGACCACATTTATTTGAGGCATTTTTTTGAACAAGTCACTGCCTTGTTGGTGTAGGAGCAACAAGCCTCCTGATATGGTACTGAATGTTCATGGATGGAATTGTGGTTAAGATAGGAGAGTTTGAGTTTTTTTTTGTTTCAATAAGGTCTACTTAGATCATTCTCATGTTTCCAAAATGATTTGGAGTTTTCATTTGATAATTTGACCATAACTTGTAATCATGTTAAAATTTGTCAAGATGGTCAAATTTTTTCAAGGTAAGTAGAATAGGAAGTCATTTAAGAGGGTCTAGGGGATTAGGAAATAATAAAGACTCAGAAGGAGGAAAATGTCAAATTGTAAGTTGCATAAATGCAACAAATTTGAAAACCAACGACTACCTCCTTTGAAAAGTTGTTGCTTGGTAGTTATAGATGTTGGGAGAAGTTGGATTTGAATGTAATCATTATAAAAGCCTAAAAAATGGCTCGTGCAAGGTTGTTGAAGGCAGTTTGAAGATTGTACACATTTTGTTTTCATGAAATACAACGTTCTCAACAACTTTTTTCCTAATTTTCTAAACTTTGAAGGCTTGGTATGGACTTGTACAACCTTCCTTTGCTCTAAAAAATCTTAGATGTTTTAGGTACATGTGTTGGCTCTCTAATGCTTCAGATTTTAGGTCTTAATCATGCAAATTGATGGAGAAATCTTTATTTTTCTGGGATTGCTCATTTACCCTATTTTGGGGGTTTTCAAAGGGAACAAAATGGGTTTCTAGGCCTTCCACCCAATGTATAGTCTTGTAACTCAGTGGATAGGCCTAGATAGGTGAAATAAACATGTATGCATATTTTTTTGTGTAGGGAAGGCGTATTACTTTATTTTGGTGAGTCCCTAGGGTTGTTTCCATTGGAAAATGCATGAATTTAATGGGTATAGACCTGAACCTGATGATTGGGTGTTAGGAAAAGTTATCTTATGAAATTTTAAGATTTTGGGGGTGAATTCAAGGGTCTTTGACTAGATGGAAAGTTTGGGAAGGGCCTGGAAGTGTCTTTTTCAATAAACCCTCATCAAAAGTGCACAAAACAAGGGTTTTTGGGTTTGGTGTGGAAGTGGCCATAAAAATAAAATATGATGGGGGAATTTTGGGTTTGATAACCTGCCAATTTATTCCCTAAAGTATTAGAGTGTTTGCACAAGTTTAAGAGGGGGGTCCTTTGTAAAATTGACCTATTTGGAGGCCTAAAATGGTGAGAAAGTCAGTTTTCTCAAATTTGTTCCAAAGGAGTCATATGGGGGGCTAAGATATGTTTTGTAACTCTATAATGGGTGTCTGAATCATCATTTTTATTGTCAAGTGTTTTGGGAAGTTGTGGAGTTAAGTGCCTAAAAACCGGTTTGCATTGCTACTAGGTCTACAAGGGTGAAACTGGGAAATCCTACCTATGATTGATTTCAAAATTTGGGAGTTTTTTGGATTGGTCCAATAGATCCTTTCAATCTTGTTAGATGCCTCTTGAAGGAAAGTTGATACTTTGAGTGAGTTTGGGTCTCCTTTCTTTGCATCACTTCTCTATGCTATTGCTTCTTATTATGCTTTGATAGATTTTTTCCAAGCATCCATAGCTTGTTTGCAAGCACTTGTTTTAGGCTTTTAACCATATCAACAAGGCAGTGAATTTTTTGATAAAATGCTTTGGTAAACATGTACGAAAAATGTGGTAGCATAGACAAGGCAATGAATTGTTTGAAAAAATGCCTCAAAGAAACGTGGTCTCATGGTGATGGAATGGAATGAAAATCCATAGCAATTTGCATGTCATGGAATTCCATCACCATGAGACCAAATTTCTTTCAAGAATTTTTTTCAAGCAGTTCATTGCCTTGTCTATAGTATTGCTTGCTATTATGCTTTTGATAGATTTTTTCCAAGCATCCATAGCTTGTTTGAAAGCACTTGTTTTATGCTTTTATCCATAGCAACAATGAAATGAACTGTTTGAAAAAATACTTTGGTAGACATGTATGAAAATTGTGGTAACATAGACAAGGCAGTGAACTATTTGATAAAATACGTCAAAGAAATCTGGCCTCATAGAATGCCATGATAACAAAATGCAATTGGCAGTTGCTCCTACTTATTAGTTATGCAATGTGAAGTAATTGCATAACTGCTTAGGTTGACTTTGTAAAAACTATATTGTAATTGAAATTTTTTCATCTATCAACATCTAGTTATTAGTTATGCAGTGTGAAGTAATGCTTTGACTTTGAAAGATGTGCAATAAAATGTAATCAACGATATGAATATAAACTACAATTTTATTTTTTTTAACAATTCATTAGTTAAAATCTTTATTTGATTTGCTCTCTATATCTCTATATGCTATGGAAATACCTTTCAATTTCAAAATAAATAGATTTTATCTCTTGTTCTACAATTTTTTACCTTTTTTTAAATATAATTTTTCCCTGACTTTTTAAAAAACTCTTCTACTTTTGGTTTGTCAAATTTTTCCCCAAAAGATTTTTGCTGCTATGCATTCGAAGCATGAATCATACATGTGAATACACACACTATACATGAAGTATACATGTGAATAAGTGAAGCATACAAGTGAATAAGTGAATCATACATGCGAATAAGTGAGGCACAAGTAATTGAAGCATTCCAAAGGATAAAAACCACCAGGAATGGAGCTTATTTACACAATACGCTTTAGATGGAGCTTATTGAGCAATCGACAGTAATTAATTAAGCATTAGATGTAAAAATATCCATTCCTACAACATTCAAGAATACGATTTGCACAATACACATGATAACATCATTCAAGAATGGCAGTAGCAACATAAGATTTTTTTAATCAAAAAGTCGTAAGGTATACAATGATATATATTGATAAAAGTATATCGAATATATCCAAAAAAGCCATACAGGCTTAGTACAAAGGAGCCATATTATGGACATAAAATGTCACGTATATATCTCTTGTACAAAACATATGTTACAAAATGCCACATAGGCATACAACAAACGACCCTAATATAGTCATTTCCCTCTAGGGGAAGGAAATAGATCCCATGCTGCCTTTGAAATTTGGCTGGATGGAGTGACTATTGGTTCTTTGGTCTTTCAAACATGCTCGCTAGTCCTCCTCTCTTCACTTCGGACCTTCAACTGATACCATAAAATGTAAATATGTTAATACACAAAAAATGAATTGTGGAATGACATATAACAAAATATAATCACTTACCGCATACAGATAGTCATCATTCACATTTACATCATTACCACATCCACGATCTAGAGAGACAACCACCTGTAGCAACCATCAAGATAAAAATTAAGCTACACAAAAGTATCATAATTTTTTTCTATAATAGACCATAAAAGAGCAAATATAATGTCAAATCGACTAATCTGTTGCATACCTCTCTCAATGGATTAGAACTGGCTATTGTTGCAACAACTCCGTGGTCCATCATGCCACCAACATCACCAAGGTTGTCTGATGTCAAAATTTGCAAATGGTAAATGAAAGAGTAAATGGTAGGGTGAACTATTAAATGTTAATGGGATGGGATTAGGAAGGAATAAAGGAACAAAAAGTGAATTAGGAGAAGATAATGTGACACGATCAAGGAATACAAATGCAATGCTTGTGCTTCTCATCAATTTTTTAGATTTGTATATGCAAAATTATGAAAACTAGCTAACATTTTTTTACAACACCATTATTGAATAAAGGTTGCCTGAGTGTAAGGTCCTTGAGGAAATGAATTGCGAGGTGTGGAGGTTGAAGGTCCACAAGGAAATTGTTTGAAATCCAAAGCATGTTATGAGACAAACATTCAAATATAAAATTCAACTTTTCAAATGCAATAATAATATCTTTAATATTAGTTGTATACCTATGGACTCAACGTCGAGAACGAATAAGGGTCTATAGGAATGGGGCACATCTCATGAACACTCTGACCCTAAAATTTCATCAAATCAAAATTCTACTAATTTACTTATTCTTAAATTTCAAAATATAATTTAATAAACAACATTAAATGAACTTGCTGAATTTTACCTGATTGTCAATGTTGAATGTATCATTCAAAAAATCATTTGTGAAAGCCATCACCTTTGCAACTGATGTAGGTTGTGTAGTTGCATCCTGAGCACTCTGATAATCGTACGTGCAATTTGCACCACAAGCACCACAATGGTGGGGTGGAGCTTGAGGCCTACATGTCTCCTCCACACCAGGCTCTACTAGAGGCCTCACTCACTGTAAAATGGTCTGGGTGAGTGATCCAATCGACTTCAGCGTGTCTACCTCTACACTATCCTTAACAATGGAAGGAACGATGACATGCTCCACCATGGGTCTGGCCAAGGGTCTCAGTTCCAACTATGGATTACGTCGTGCAATAGGTCTATCATGTGTGGAGCCCCCACCTCTACCCTGAAAGTTTAAGATGCCAAAATAATTTGGCATCTTATTGAGGATAAACTCACAATATAGTTTCCTCAAAAAATATTGTGGTACCTCATGGTTATTTCATGGAGGTTGGTCAAATACCATCCACCACCACTCCCAAAATTTATTTTTAATTAAATCATGGTGGCACCAATGGATGGGGAACCTCCTGCATGTATGAGATGAAGGTGCGTTGGTTTTCGGGTCTGTAAATAGCGCACACAAGTTGACTTTGCTAAAAAAAAATTTAACATCTGCATATGACAAACCTCTAGCATAATATTGTCTCAACTCATGCCTCTTATTTGACCAAAAAATTATTTTCTCGCTCATTTCTCCTACATGAGATACAATTGACTTCAATGATTCAACAATCCCTCTCCTATAAGGGTGGGTTTCGGCATGCTCAGTTAATCTTCCAATTAATTGTTCAATGTCTTTTTTATTGTTTTCAATTTGATTTAGAATATTTTCTTGTGTTCCTTGAGGATGCCTATGAATTGATGGAGGGGTTTCAGGCTGTTCTTGAATAGGAGGCTCTTCCTGAGGGGGTTACTGTGAATTCTCAAAGTTTTGAGGTGGAGACTCATTCCCTGATAATTAGAACAAAATTTTATTATAAAAACCTATTTCAATCTGCATTCTAAATCAAATTCGAAATAAATTGAATAAAAATACATACCTCTTTGCAATATTTGACGTCTTTGATGTGTTGGTGGCATCCTTGTGAAAGATAGCAAGCTAACGATGCAAATAATGGATGATATTTGGTGAGCGCAAGTTACAGACCTTCAATGCTCCAAGCCAAGCTGTGGGTTGAAGACAAATGAGGATTTGAAATACGTTTTGTGCTTTTATTTTTCTTTTCAATTTGGCACCTAAATTGTGTCACAGATTGGTGCACTTACCTATATATATATAGTTCAACTATAGTAGCAAAATATTTTAATATGATGCACTAGTCAATGGCTTGATATATGTCAAGAAGAAGGGTATAAAAAAAATGCAAGTATATGTTGACTTTAAGCTCATAATTAAGCAAGACCATAATGCTTGACCAAGAAATCCCTTGTAAAATCATATAAACATTATGTATGGTATTTTCTAGATTAATTTGACAAATTGAACTTTTAGGCAATCGTAGGAAAGAAGAATATAGAAGTAGATAAAATAGCCTTGTTAGGTTCATAGTTTAATCTAGTGACTAACTTGTAAAAAAATATGGCCAAGCTTGTAATCAAACTCATTGTGCTTGAGAAGGAGTGTCCTTGGATAGTATTTCAAAATGATAAGAAAATTTCTCAACTTATCCAATAAATTGATGAATTTCCAAAGGTATTGGAGACAAAAGTTCAAGAAGCATATAGAAACCATATTATCCAATTAAAAGGAAATAATTTGTCTAGATGAATGCTTACCTTATGTTATTATTTTCTCACATGCCCCATTTATGCTTTGAAAAAAATGGAACCCCCCACTCCACTTTTGGTTTTTCTCCATTTATTTTTTAGGTGGCCTTGGGGATGGTTAGTGGTATGGTTTTTATTTGCATGTTTGGATTCATCTTTGAAAAGATTAAATAAGATTGAGACCATGCAAGTCTATTTAGAAATTTTTTGGGAGAGTTTGATGAGTAGGAACTTAAGTTTCATAGTTTTTTATAGGTTTATGGTTTTTCTAAGAAATTCTAGAACTTTGTCCCAAATTCCCTAAGACCCCTACATTCCCACCTGTAGTGCAAAATTTATCTTGCAAGAAAGATATACCCTTAAGGAACTTTCCCTTAGTTAATCCTAGTCTTACATTCTCAGTTGTCTCACTTACCCACAAGATTTTTTTGCCACTTCAAAAAGTCTAGGAATTCTCTCAATATTTGTATGTGCTTGAATTCCCTATATTTTTCTTAATGTAACATCTTGCAAGATTGTAAGATTCATATAGCTATCTTCCATCCCCCCAAAGATTGTGTCTCCCTCCAAACCCCACAATACCACATATATTGATCTTGTGAGCTTGTGGGAAGTTTGTGAACACTTTTCACAGTCCTCATATATATTAAAATATTATTATATTTTAATGGGTGATTAATTTTTAGCTTAGGCTTTAATATAAAATTTCTAAATTTATTTTGTTTTTTACCTTTTGCTTTATTATTTTAGTCATTTTCTTATCCACATTGGATAATTCTTTTGTGATTTTATATAAGGATTCCTTCACTTTCTATTTCATTAAGTTGAATAAATATCTTGGTAATATTTACGTTCTAACTTTTTGTAATATTGTATCAAAGCTGAACTAGAACTTTAGGATTAGTCAAAACATGAAGATAGGTCTAGGGACTTATGTCAATAGTGATTGATTGAGGGATCCCAAGTAACACAATAAAGAGACAAAAGGATTCATATGGGAGATAGTACATAATCACACTAGTTTTAAAAAATTGTGCAAGGTCTTATTTGTTGAAAATTACATTTTTTAAGGAAAATCATGGATTTTTGAAAAGCAAAATCATGCAATTTGTGTTAATGAAAATCATGAGGGTTTTCAATGATTTTAACATGAAAACATGGCAAGTTTCTACAAAAATAATGAGAAAGGGTTTCAACTATTTTTTGATTAAAAATCATGGGTTTTTTGCACCTCTTTTCTAAAAAATTATGGGATTTTTTTAATTTGTGAATTTAAAAAAAAATCACACCAAGATTTGACTAAAAATCACATTAATGCTATGAGATTTCCACAATCCATAGTGCTGAAGATTTTTAATTTTCTGGATTTTGAGATTGTGTTGGAGTTTTTTCATCAACGTTTCGGATCACACTCAGTGATCCATCATCAGGATGCTAGAGAGCATAGGAGATGAATTGTGTTAGCAATTCATTGGATTTGACTAAAAATCACATGTTTTTTCTACTAAAAAATTGTGTTAGCAAGGGCTTTTTATAGTGCATTTTTCATGAAAATATTTTATTTTGAGCAATTCCATTAGCCCACAACTAGGGATTATTTCACCATATTTTATTATTTTGACCAATAGGTTTTTAGAGACATGGAGACTAGAATTTGTTAAAGAAATTTGAGGGTTGTATAAGTCATTTTATTATAGATCCATAGCTAGGGTTTGTAGGCTTTGCCACTAGGGTTTGAATGCAAAAATAAATTCTTCTTGAAAATATACTTTTTCTTTATTAGTTTTTATACCCACAGCTAGGGCATCAAGTTTCAATATTTTGTTGCTAGGGAAAAATTTGTGGATGGATATACAAAAAATGAACAGTATTTTTCTAAAAGGGTTTTATTGCAATAGAAAGGCATTATTTCTAAGAAAAAATGGCATTTTTACCCAACATTATATTTGAAGGAAATAAAAGGTTTTCTAATAAAAATTAAGGGAGAGGGGCCTATAGTGGGCCACCCTAACTTTCACTACAACATAACAGGCAAATAGCGTTGGATTTCAGTGTATTTCAGTCCATGAATTGGGCAAGTTGGCCGGCACTAAACTCGACGCAAATAGGCATGGTCATCTCAGCGCCGACTTTTGCGCTGGACGTAACGCCGGAGTTAGCGCCGTAGTTAGCACCGGAAAATCATAGTGCCCCCATTAGCACCTAAAATAGCGTCGAGAAATAGTGCCAAAAATAACACCTCTGTTAGTGACTAATATAGCGTCGGAAATAATGCCTAAATTAGCGCCCAATTATGCTTCTGATTTTGCTTCTATGTCTACTCCCATTTTTGCTTCTAGTTTTGCTTCTGGTTTTGCTTCCAAGTTTGCTTCCAATTTTGCTTCTAGTTTTGCTTCCAGTTTTGCCTCCAATTTTGCTTCTAGTTTTTCTTCCAGTTTTGCTTCTAGTTTTCCTTCTGGTTTTGCTTCTAGTTTTGCTTTCAATTTTGCTTCCAATTTTGCTTCTAATTTTGCTTCCACGTTTGCTTCCAGTTTTGCTTCCAATTTTGCTTCCAAGATTGCTTCTAGTTTGGCTTCCATTGTTGCTTCCTTTTTTGTTTCTAAAAATGCTTCTTGTTTTGCTTCCTTTTTTGCTTCTAAAAATGCTTTTTGTTTTGCTTCATTTTATTAATTTAATATGTTTTATTTCGATTTAATTAGTTAAATATATCGCGCCTCTTAAATAACTCATATGATTATAGACTAAGTAATTTAATTATTTAGCTCATATGATTAAATAACAAGACAATTTTTTTTTTTGGGTCGATAACACAAAAATTTTGTATTGCTTGTAAAGATAAAAAGTACATCTATTGGTCATTGTCATTACCCACCAAAATTCCACAGCAAACGACAAAAACTAGAGGCACCTTAACATGCAGAGTAAAACATTAATTAAACCCCATAACCCCTATAACTATTTACCAGTAAAATCTTTACAAAAAATAACCACCATTAATATTGTTTAGAGTTACACGCTTTAATACAACAAAAGCGGAGGGAGAATTCAAAATCAGACACAGACAAACACGACCAGTCTTAACGAGCTCCACTCAGACACTTGGCTATCTCCTTCAGAGGCTTCTTCTTCTGCCGCTCCCCTGACTTCTTCTTCTGGCGCTTCCTTTTCGCTTCCAATCCCTACATCTCCACCTTTGCTTGTTCGATGAAGAGTTTGAGCGCTTTCCATCCCAAACGCACTTCCTCATGACAACGAGCTTTGTATTTTCCTTCGGGCCAACAAATAAAGGGTTTGAGCCCCAGTCTCCCATAGAGTTCCTCAATTTCATCATCTACCAGTCCTTCAAAATAATCTAAACCTGCACCAGGAACCACCCATTCGAGAATGGACTCCATGCCTACCAAAAAATCTTCATGCACAATTTTTTGCATCACCATCCTCATCATTTCCATTAGTTCACCTAAATCCAAGCCCCACACTGCAATTAAGGAGTAAACGTCCATGTTGGTTCGGTATCTGTGTTTCAGAGAGCTGAAATCCCTGCCACAAATCATTTTTGCACACTTCACTAGCCACTCGTCGTCAACAAGGAAAAGGCCGTCCAGTCATTTTCCGGACGCCTCTCCATAAAACGGGCCCAAATATCTACGTGACCGAAAGGTGAAATTGGCTTCCATTTCTCCTGACAACCAGCACCACTACCACTAAATTTTGTTGCAGAGTTTTTCTCAACCCTTTCCAAATGCAATTAACACATCTTAATCGAGGGCTTGAATTTAACACCATCTTGGATTGCCCACACTTTCTATTAATGAAGTTCTACTTCACCACCGCTTGCCACCCCTTCCTTCGCTTGTCATTTAAGGTGTTGTCCTCTCCTGTGTTTTCACCTAAGTCTGGTAACTTAACACCTCTAAAATCCTCCAACCTAAATTCCCCCATTTCACCAAAATTTAAAGACCATTTAGATAAGACATCCGCTTCCACATTACCACCTCTTTTAATTATGTGGCTCACCGTAAAACTTTCAATTATGTTCTGGAGGTTCCAAGCATTAATTTTACCTTTCATCACCGCCTGAACTATTATTGTAACATGACCGTCATCTATAATTAAATCAAGAGATTAAAATATCTATAATTTAATTGAATTTGACAACATCCATCCTGAGCAGTAAATTAAAATCATCATATGTAATAAATATCCATCCAAAAATCATCGACCGCTTTTAATATATATAAATTGACAAGTCAATACTGATAAGATCATCATTATATATAACTAAAGCTTTTGAAAGTCAAATATGCCAGTACATCAAAAAAATGTTAAAATGATACATGTCCAAGAATTGACATAAGTGAAAATGATACATGTACAAATGATATAAATAAAATTGATAAATTATGTAACTCAAACTGATACAAGTCAAGATGATACATGCCCAAATGATATAGTGAAAAATTGAAAATGATACATGTCAATATGATACAACTCAATAATATAGTATTGTAGGCCATGAAAAGAGTCATCATAACGATATATCAACAATGATCCATGATGTAGTCTATATGATCATGAATGTCACTGGTTACTATCACCAACTGTCTCATCATTATCACCATCATCATCATCATGATCATGATCATCATTGTTGTCGTCATCATCATTGTCATTGGCCTCGGTGTCTTCTGCATCTGTGTCATCATCATCCTCTGCCATGTGATTTGTATTGGAAGAACCAATATTTTGTGGATCTATATCATGTTGAGGATCATCTTTATCTTCTAGAAGACCCGTGTTTTGCAAAAAAAAACATTTAGAATGAAAAGTTATTATTTATTTCATGCAATAATTTATTTTTCTGTTATATATCTAATATTACAACATATGAGATGAAACCATAATCATATTACATCATATCAAAGTGCACATACCATAATAAAATTTCAAATTCCCTAGATAATACTTGAGATTGAGATTGTTAACCTTGAGAGAGTATGACTTGGGAAAAAGGCATTTGATATGGCTATTATTTTCAAAGACTTCAAGCGGGATGTACTCCGCATTGACGCCATTCCTCAATCTTCACTTGATGGCATCAAGGAATAGTTGAACTCCATGTATATAAAGTATTATGAAGTAGAATGAACTTGAACTGGCGGCCAATTTTGAAGAGTATTACTGATGATCCAGATAAA
The DNA here is from genome assembly GCA_007258455.2 of Sequoia sempervirens. Lineage (NCBI taxonomy): Eukaryota > Viridiplantae > Streptophyta > Pinopsida > Cupressales > Cupressaceae > Sequoia > Sequoia sempervirens. Next base: position 15,789,367 of record VDFB02047230.1, on the reverse strand, counting down.
TTTTTTGAAGATGGTGGTTGGGAATTTTTTAATATGGAAGCTAGTGCTTCTAATTTTGATAATTCAGAAGAGTCAAATCAAGGATACGAACCCTCTGATGTAGAAGAGGAATCAGAATCAGATTTCATGTAGCCACCATCAAGAGTGTTACAAGCCAACAAGATGGAGGGAATTCTTATATAAGGATAATTTTCAATGTTGCAGGTATCGACTTTAATGCCAACTATAATGGCAACATTGAAATTCCCTAGCAGTATTTATGTTAAGGAAATTTCCTTTAGATGCAAGGATTTAAAGCACATCAACCATGTGGTACAGATGATTAAATCCCATAGATGATCTATAGCAATGAAAGAGTCTGAAAAGGTAGAGAGAGCTACAATGGTGACTCAGGAGAAACTTCAGCTTTCAAAAACAAAGCCAATTAAGTTGGCATACTTGTGGATTAGGCCAACATTTGGTGGAAGAGGAAGAAAGATGTCTGGAACTCTGGAGGCCCACCATACTGGATTTCAGTATTCAACCATGAGAGCAGAAGAGAGAGCTGATATCATGTATCAAAACATTAAGAATGCATTCTTCTAGCCAACGGAGAAGGAGATGATTACTTTGCTTCATTTTCATTTGCATAACCATATCATGGCGTGGGAACCAAGAAGACCAAGGATGTCCAGTTGTATGTGGAGGTAATGGATGTGGTCCAAACTTTAGGAGGGGAAATAAGGTCAATTTATGATCCTGATGAAATTGAGGAAGAACAGTAAGAGAGGGATAGGAAAAATCAAATCAATATAGAGTTTCAAGGATTTGTCAAAGTGAGTAAGAGAGCTATGAGAGCGGCCTCATCTAAAATATTTTGAACTAGAGTTTGATATACCATTTAGAGAGCTTGGTTTTCATGGAGTTCCTTTCAAAGCCTCTGCTTTTATTGTTCCTACGGTAAACTATTTGGTAGAGTTGGTGGAATTACCTTTCTTAGTAATTGCTATTAGTGAGATTGAGATTGTTAACCTTGAGAGAGTATGACTTGGGAAAAAGGAATTTGATATGGCTATTATTTTCAAAGACTTCAAGTGGGATGTACTCTGCATTGATGTCATTCCTCAATCTTCACTTGATGGCATCAAGGAATGGTTGAACTCCATGGATATAAAGTATTATGAAAGCAGAATGAACTTGAACTGGCCAATTTTGAAGAGTATTACTGATGATCCAGATAAATTTTTGAAGATGGTGGTTGGGAATTTTTGAATATGGAAGCTAGTGATTCTAATTCTGATAATTTAGAAGAGATCAAGGATATGAACCCTTTGATGTAGAAGAGGAATCAAAATCAGATTTCATGTAGCCACCATCAAGAGTGTTACAAGCCAACAAGATGGAGGGAATTCTTATATAAGGATAATTTTCAATGTTGCGTATCACTTTAATGCCAACTACAATAGCAACATTGAAATTCCCTAGCAGTATTTATGTTAAGGAAATTTCCTTTAGATGCAAGGATTCAAAGCACATCAACCATGTGGTACAAATGATTAAATCCCAAGAGACGATCAGCAATGAAAGAGTCCGAAAAGGAAGAGAGAGCTACATTGGTGACTCAGAGAAACTTCAGCTTTCAAAAACAAAGCCAATTAGGCCGGAAGACGTGGATCAAGCCAACATTTGGTGGAAGAGGAAGAAAGATGACTGAACTCGAGGCCCACCATACTGGATTTTGGTATTCAACCATGAGAGCAGAAGAGAGCGATATCATGTATCAAAACATTAAGCATGCATTCTTCCAGCCAATGGAGAAGGAGATGATTACTTTGCTTCATTTTCATTTGCATAACCATATCATGGCATGGGAACCAAGAAGACCAAGGATGTACAATTTTATGTGGAGGTAATGGATGTGGTCCAAACTTTAGGAGGGGTAAGAAGGTCAATGTATGATCCTGATGAAATTGAGGAAGAACAACAAGAGAGGGACAAGAAAAATAAAATCAATTCAGAGTTTCAAGGATTTTTCAAGCAGTAAGAGAGCTTATATGGGAGAAACCTCATCTAAAAAGATTTTGAACTAGAGTTTGATATACCATTTAGAGAGCTTGGTTTTCATGGAGTTCCTTTCAAAGCCTCTGCTTTTATTGTTCCTATGGTAAACTGTTTGGTAGAGTTGGTGGAATTACCTTTCTTAGTAATCACTTAGTGAGATTGAGATTGTTAACCTTGAGAGAGTATGACTTGGGAAAAAGGCATTTGATATGGCTATTATTTTCAAAGACTTCAAGCGAGATGTACTCCGCATTGACACCATTCCTCAATCTTCACTTGATGGCATCAAGGGATGGTTGAACTCCATGGATATAAAGTATTACGAAAGTAGAATGAACTTGAACCGATGATTAATTTTGAAGAGTATTACTGATGATCCAGATAAATTTATTGAAGATGTTGGTTGGAAATTTTTGAATATGGAAGCTAGTGATTCTGATTCTGATAATTCAGAAGAGTCAGATCAAGGATATGAACCTTCTGATGTAGAAGAGGAATCAAAATTAGACGAGGAAGGTTCAAAAGATGAATCTCTTGTGGATTCAGAGGAGGATGAAGAAGAAGAAGAAGATCTGAAGAGGAGGAAGGTAAAACATGGGATGAATTAGAAGCCAAAGCCAAAAATTCATATAAGGAAAAAGGAGACGAGTCTCACAGTGAAGAGGAAAGGTGGCAACAAAAGGTAAAAGCTACAGGGAAGTCTCAGGCACCTGATATTAGAGATTCAAGAGGAATTTCTACCAAGAGGCATAAAGTCAGATGAATTGAGTTCATCTACATCCTTCTACTATTCATGCACATAAATGATCATCTTGTAATCATAAGATTTGAGCTCCATTTACTCATCCTATGCATCAATAAACAACTCAACAAAAGAGATGCAAATTGACATATTAACACAACAATATCCAACTAAGCTATTGAAAATCAACTATTGATACCTCATTCTCCATCCAGATTACAAAATCATTCCACTTTTTATTTTGTAACATATTCTTTTCAAATTTCTTTGGATGGCGGTCATATTTCTCCTCCTGTCAAAACATGGCATATGGACTAGTTAAACTAATTAATATGCAATCATTTACTTTTTCCAAAGAAAAAAATAAATAATATCATTTAACATATTAAATATACTTACAAATGTACAGGTCAAGGCTTGTAAACCTTTCTGGCCACTACGATGCGTGGAATGAAGTTTCTCAAGCCTAGCCTTGGAGGCCTTGTCCTGAAACATATACTAATTCAATTTAAGTATGCACAAATAAAATTTAAATATCATTTAACAAATTTGATATAATCTTATGAGAAAATTCAAATACCTGCATGCTCTCCTCACTGGACTTCCTCCATGCATCGAACTTCTCATATGCTTTTACAAGCTCTCTTCATACTTTCACTATCAATTGGACTTTTTTTCTGCCTTAGCTCAAGAGGGATTTTTTTATCTTCTTTGTTTGGTTGCACTGGAATCTCTTGCAGTTTTGAAACATTTGTAGGTTTATCTTCTTTACATGCCAATCTGTGCCAAAATCAATCTCCATGTCATGGATAATTGCTTTTTTCAGGTGCATGGGTATCTTTGAGAATGGAAAATGTAGATGGTCTTTGAACCGTTGAAGGCATGATTCCTTCAACCTATTTACAAACGTTTTCCCAACATCTGTTATTTAGACTTCCCCTGAAACCACCCCGTATTCTATCTTCGTATTGTAGCTACCAATGCAAGATTGAAAACATGGTGTGGTGGAACTCTGTGTCCCAGGAGTGGAAGTCTTTGCTCCCTGTTCCACATTCTTAGAGTTTACTGTCATTGATTTCCTCTTGGATCTTTTGCTCGATACAGGACTAGTTGGGGAATCAATTGATTCTCTTTGACATAATTGATTTTTTTGCAATGTTTGAGGGGCGTTAATAGATTGTTTTTCTATGTATCTGGCAAGTGTTTTCCAATCCACATTAACCAATTTATTCACTACCTCTACCCCCAATATGGAAGCCAATTCCTCTTTATCTTTGTCAGTCTCATGTCCCTATATATATATATATTTAAATTATATTTCTTCTTTTAAATTTAGAAATAAAAAAGTAAAAAGTAAAATTCAAAGAAACAATGGAAACATTTACAAATCTATAAATTGACAATGAATTACCTCATTGTGGCTAGAGTTTGTTGTCAATGCTCACTTCCCTCCATTGCTTGACATTTTGGGGTGACCTAGGGCAAATTATTTTTGTCCAATTTGTGGAGGCAAACAAAGTACACACTGTCAGGTGTGAAATTTTTCGTCTAGTTTGTTGTATGAAAGTTTTGTTTTGTGGGAAAATATGTTCGTTGGGTTTGCTTAGTGTTGATAACCTTATCATGAAAACTCTTTCATAATGCAATCTTGCACAAATTTTTCATGGCATCAATTACTATGGCGCGGTTGGGAAAAACCAAGTTGTTTCTGCGTTTATTTTCAGCAGTTGCTCAGCAGTGACTGACCCAATTCCTAGATTTTCCAAGCAGTTCACTATTTCTTTGATGCCCAGGTTAGGGAAAGAATACTAAGGCATCCTCACTTCATGCTATAATATTTTGAGCCAAAGCTCAAATGGGTAGGGTAAATTTTTTTGTTGGTTTCTCAAAGTTTTTACAATTTATAATGATGGGAAAATTTAGAGGTTGCCTGGACTGGTTAGGCCACGAACCAGTAAACAATCACGAATTCAAATGCAATACAAAGAGTAGTAAACAATCACGAATTCAAGCAAGAAAAAAAATTTGTAACCTTACCTATGGTGTTGCAAACTAAATTGAATTTCTCATAAAAATTCAACTTAAAGGCTGACAATCTACACGAGTTATTTGAGGAGGAGAAGATCAACAAGACAACTAGTTTTTTGGTCAAAATTCATAAAAGAAGGTACAACATGGAAAAGAGTTTGGAGATTCCTTAGCTTTTTTTTTCTTGGTCCCTTAGGCCGCTTGGTCTCGTGGAAATCATTAAAATCTCTCATTCATTCATTCATTCAACAGTTACTGGTAGTGCCCTGCTCTCTTCCTTCGTGTGGCGTTTTTCCCTTTTTTGTCATCTAATTTCTTCCTTCACCTAGGAAAGTTTTAAATTTTCAATTTTGATTCATTAGTTGTGCTTTAGTCAGCATTAGTTAATGCCAAATTTAGCGCCGAATTTTGGCCGTTAATGTAATCTATTTGGGATGTATAAGGCAGTGTCAAGTGCACCTAATTTAGCGCCTATCATTGTTGTGTAGTGACTATTTTCATTGTTGTGTATCACAAGACCCAGAGTGTTGGAAATAATTCCAACTCTTGCCTTGTTTTTGTGACCACTGCTGTTCCGTGGCTCCTTCATTAGCTCAGTGCGGTAGAGCGGTTTTTACCGCGGTCCTGCAAGGTGCTTCATCCTTCTCGGTGGTAGTGCGGTGAAAGCTTCTGTGGAGGCACGCGAGTCTTCCTTCTGTTCCTAGTGGTGTTGCAGTGACTCCCACAGTCCCACAAGTCTTCTACCATTGGCGTGTGGTAGTGCGGTGACCATCGCTATCCTGTGGCTCCTTCATCAACTCGGTGTGGTAGAGCAGTTTTTACCGCGGTCCCACAAGTTGCTTTTTCCTTCTCGGCGGTAGTGCGGTGAAAGCTTCTATGGTAGCATTTTTATTCATAGAGGAGGCTATGGAGAGAGGACATGGACAGTGTAGAAATACTAAATCACTGAGAGGAAAGTGGGTGGAAATAGATGAGACAACAGAATATGCAGATACAATAGAGGTAAGAAGAGAAAGCAACCTCAACCAAAGGAGGAAGGTGTTTATGAATTCACAAATGCTACAATGTAGAGGAGATAAAGTCATTTTTTTTTCCATGAGGCCTCTAAGGTAAAACTTATTGGTTGAAAATGCACAGGAATGGTGATTAAATGTGATTCTATGATCAAGGGAAAATTTTGAAAATTAGGATAGCCAAAACATGATATCAATATGTCAAATATAAATCTAATGGCATTTTGTGATACATCCATCTTTTTTCACAGTATTATTGAAATTTATAATGTATTATCCAATCTTGACATAAATTAATGCATGTTGTTGATAATTTTAGATGGAGATTGGACCAAATGCAGAGCCTAAGCGTTCAACTAGCAAAAGAACAAGATATGTACGTGGACGTGGACCTAAAATTGTTGAATCACATAGATGACAGTGGGTGGAAGAGGATATGACAATGGATACTGCAGACACAACAAATGATTCCATTGAAGAAGAGGTAGGTCAGGACTATAGTACATGGGATGAATACTTTGAGAAAATTGTTGTTTGTGGATGTTTTGTATGTCATGGAAAGAAACAATTCAAACAAGCGATTGTACAAAGACATTACATATATGATGAGCTTCCAGTCAGTAGTATGCCTCCTACAATTGATTCAAATCCAATAAGAATTTTGGTGAGGAATTTTCCAATTTGATATAAATAACATGTATACTTCGTTTAAACATTATTTTATATTATTTAAATAACTAATTTTTTTCTTAATGGATACTTGCAGGACAAAGTTCTTGGTTTAAAGTTTCCTGGATCACCGACTTCCAGCCTAGAGGGCAATGATCATTTATCATATGATACATCTAACAAAAATATGTGCCAATATACCAGCTCGGAAGATGAGGAATTGACGAAAACAAGTAATTGAATAAGAACCAGTGTGAAGATGCATAATTTGCTTAAAGACAAGGACAAGGTGGACTACATACCCTATGAGAATGAATGTGATGGAGATGATGAATTTCCCCTGAGTTTGAGATCAATTTACAAAGAGACATTTGATCGTCGACTATATTGCGCTTGGCCTAGTGATCAAAAACTACCTAGAGTGTACGAGGTTTTTCAATTTTGGGGATACAGCTACATGATACGACCCTCCAATATTCATGGAGCAAATCTAGGCCTCTTTATTGTCCAAAATGTACATGTGGGATCCAAACATAGAAACAATTTAGAACAAACCACTAGAAGATTAATGCCATAGTATGGTCCATCATATTATAGTGGTGAATGGAGAAGGCTAGCAAAATATAAGCCTAGCATGTCAGCATATGGTTTAAATTTGAATATGTATACACATCGTCTCCAATTGGAAAGTGGAAAAGAAATGAATAGAGGCCATATTATGTATATAGATGGACATGCATACACACACAAAAATATTGTAGGATTTATAAATAGTAGTAAGGGAAGGGACCCTAATGTAAGACCAAATTGTCAATTTGTTGAGGTTATAAATGATAAAGATGGAGATATGGAAAGAGATGTTGATAGATTGATAATGGTTGAGGCTATTATGGACCTTACCATTGGGGATGAGTTATTGATTGATTACCCATTCTTAAAACACACTCCTACACGAAAGAAGAGGGAAGAACAAGGTCTCCCTAAGGATGTTCTTAAGGGCAGAAAACCAAAGAATAATAAATGAGTGTGGATTGATGTTTTATAAACTATGTTGTCAAATTTGTGTTTTATAGCAATTATTGTATAAAAAAGGTAGTCTATAAAATAATGTTCCATTATTCAATTGATGTATATATGTTCATACAATTTATATAATGTCTAATATATGTATGTCATTCATGTGTAGGTATTTTTCTATGAAGATATTTTGGACCCAAAATGGATATTTGTCATACATTATGATCCAAGATTAAGGCATGTATTTAACGATGCATTAGTGGATACTGAGAAAAAAAATGATGGCCAAAAAAATGAGAGAGAGGGATTAGAGAACATCGAAGAAATTGACATCCATGATGATGTTGAAGATGGTTATGTTCAAGCACAAGAAGACAATGATCCAGAGTTAGATGATGTTATGGAAGACAACAATATGGATGGTATAGAAAATGATGATCTAAATACATCTGGTAACAATATAGATGGTCTACAGTTAAATTTCAATGATGATGAAGATGATGCAGGTCAAGATGAGGATGATGATAATATTAAATACTTGAAAGAACATATGAACATTGAAAATGATACACTGGATGACATTGTAGCAGACAATAATGTTAATGACCAAGACTTCTAAATTTTTAGAATTATTTGCAATCCATGTTTAAAAAAGGATGATTCTTATGGCCTAAACTTTGAAATGCTTCAGTAATATTATGTTGTACTTGGACAATTGAAAACCTGTTTTATTCTCCTAGCAAACTTTTTTATTTTCCATTATAATTCTAGACCAAACAACATTTGTGGGGATGGCCTTTTACACCAATCTTAATTTGTATGAAGTTCATGAACCTGTTGTCAAGCAGCAAATTACTTTCGTAGAAAAGAAATGTAAAGGATTCATTTAAGAAAATATAAGTAGTTTCTTTCTGAGGGTAATCCACATGCAAAAAGTAAAAAGCACATAAAAAAACAATTGTATAGTAGAAAATCATATTCAATCAGTTATGTCTTATTTCACTTGCACACTTATCTAAAAGACATAGGGTATTCACCATACATTTCCCTTGACAAAGAAAACATGTGCTTTCATTTATTTTTACTGTATATCTCAGAAGTGAAATTGTTACTACATAATGATGCACTGAGAAAATAATATATACAAAAAAATGCATAGAAAATGTTTGAAATTTAACATGCAACCTATTGTGTTGTGCTGAAAGGAATCAAGATTAACTGGGACAAGAAATAAAAATAAAATTTTGATGATTGTACTTAAAAGTGAACATGATATGAAAAGTGTGGAAAATGATGGTGCTGAAATTGAAAACCCCGATTCTCATGATATTACTGTTTTATGTCATTTGAGATAAAGAGCACATACAATTTTATATACATAGCAAATGAAGATTTGAAACTAGTAAACTGAAAATGTAGACACTGTAATATTTCTCCTTAAACAATTATTCACATAATCACTTACAAAAAAGGGTGAAGCATTTTTTATTCAAACTCTATTTTATTTAATAGACATAACAATAAAAGAATATTTACAAGTACAAGAATGTATACACTGTTTCATAGAAAATAAGGAATGTTTCATAGAATATACAAGTACAAGAATATATCATCATCATCATATCCTTAATTAATACCTATTGCAATATCCTTAAATTGTTCAATCTTTGGTATGAATTGTTGGCAGAAAAAACTAGGATTACTTGGATGCTTCTTCCATTCATTTTGTATCAACATATGTTCATGAAGAAACAAAAGTTAATAAAATATTAATGCATGAAACTCACAATTATTTAAATAAGCAACTTTGTTAACTTTATTATTTTTAAATAGTTTCCATTTTTATGTTGAACATGTAACAAGGTAAAATAAGCCCAAATTTTCAAAAAAATTAGCAGCTCTACCAACATCCACAATAAATGCTTTACTGTATCAGCATATTCATTCACATAAGCATAGTATTGAGGCTCAATAACTAATATTCATTTAAATATAAGAAGAAATAAGTATGGAAAACATAAGAAAAATACATAATGATAACACAGTCATTGAGAATCTCTGATAATAAGATGTTCTCCATTATATTGCTTCAATTGATACATATTAATAAAAAAATTCATATTTTTCAGCCACTGTATCTGTTCACCTGTATTAGAAGCTATGGTAAAATTTGAAGGCCACATTTGAGTAGCAAGCAAGAAACCCTAGAGGATGTGCGTAGGCTCTCCTGGCGCAACTGGTGCAGATGATGCGCAGAGGAAGGCGAAGGGTGAAGGTTGTCTACATGATGGTGTTGCGCAGACAAACGAGAATGGGAAGACTCGACGTCCTCCTAGCTCAAAACGGGGAGGCCGCCAAGCTACGTCTAGGGAGGGACGGAAAAGGTATGCCCTCTGCTTTGGGGCAACGTTGGTTCCTCCCTTTTTTCCCTCTACCCGCACTCCTCCTACTAAGGGCCTCGACACTGTGGTTGCAAAGTCAGGAGAGGAGTTTTCTAGTGCGACTCCTCCCATTGATGTCGCTGGCTGCAAAAAAAAATCAAACCCATATCACATATGTTCAATTTTTTGTCGGGTCCACTCCCTGTCCGCTAACCCTAGCTTGCCACGTCCTGAGGTTCCTTCAGACTCGCCTCCCCTTCAGAATCTAGACTCTCAGCCTGGAAGCAATCATTTTTCCTTTGGGGATTCTGACGTGGTTTTTTCTGAGGAACCTATGGACTTCAACATTTCTGATGGATGTATCGATGCAGTTGCTGAGGATTTTGGTGTTCATTCAGTGGTACTCAGATGTTTGCACAAGCGCCCGCTGGTGGCTTCCATCCTTGATTGGATTAATTGCGCTTGGAGTAATTTTCCCACCCCTGCTGTTGAATCTCTTGATTTTGGTTTCTTTCTGATCACCTTTTGTTCGGTGGAGGATTGTAAATTTGTTTTGCAGAATGGGCCATGGTTCTTTGGACATTCTAGCCTCTTTATATCCCCATGGTCTCCTTTTTTTGATCCTGCCACAGCCAAGATCACTTGCATTCCCATTTGGATTCGACTATACAATCTTCCCTTGGTCTTGCGTAATGTGGATCTTCTAAGCTCTCTAATCAACTAGGTGGGATCTTTTGTCAAGCTCGACCCTGCCTCTGTGGCTTCTGATCACAGATTCTACAGAGTTTGTGCTTTGGTAGACATTTCTAAACCCCTCTCTCACTCCATACAGATTCACTCTTCTCATGGTGTGTGGACTCAATTTTTAAATTATGAGGGTTTTCCTTTTCGGTGCTTCCGTTGCAACAAGCTGGGTCACAGAATCGATGCTTGCCCTCATCATTGCTTGGCTGGGGCGAGGAATGTCTGCTTGAATAAGTGGGTTCAGAAGGAGGGCTTTCCGGATTCTGAATTTATTTGGCGGAATCATGGAATGTTCTTTGAACCTTCTCAGGTTCCAGGGCTGAATCTGGATCAGCCTGTGGCTCCCCTTTCTCCTCCGTCTGTTCCTGTTTCAGTGATGAATCTAGATCACCCTATGGCTCCCTCTGCCCCTCCGTTTGCTCCTATTGTTGAACGCTCCCTTGAGTGCTCTGAGGCAGATGAAGATGATGGCTCTAATTTTGAGGGCACTTTTCCCTTCATGGACGATCTGGATGATCCTACTCGGGATTATTTTGATGACTTCACTCTGGATCCACCACGGAAACTTGGGATCTCTCAATTTCTCTGCGGTAAATTAAAACCCGATTGTGGATCCAAGCGCAAGGTTGGAAGAAAATATGTCGCAGAAAAGCTTCGCATTGAAGGTATGGAAGCGGTGGAGGCGGGCTCTCAAAGAACTTTGGAGGCTCTCCTTTGCACCGAAAGAAGGGTTTAGGGTTTAGGTTTTCAGGCTCTTGGCTGATTTCTTGTTTCTGTTCCTCTGTAGGCTTTTTTAGTTTTTTCTTCTTTTTTCTATTCCTTTGTTCCTTCTTATCTGCATGGCAGATCTTTGTAACTCTTTCTTTTATTTCAATAAAGGGAGTGGGCCCCTCGTCCCACAACTTACGTATCAAAAAACAAAAAAAATCTTCAAAATGGAAATGATATATGATTATGATAATTTAAAACTAGGCCTTGGTTTCCTATTTATATAGGAAGCAACAAGCTACATTCCTTTTACAAAAAGAAACGATCTTTCATAACTACTTCTTTTACTAACAACTATTTAATTAACATAATTAAGGAAATAACAAGACTTAAGACATTTTGACATATGGTTCCATTATTCAACGTAGAAGACTTGTGATCATTGATTTGCAAAATTCTTCCTCTCCATGATGAACATCCAAATTCTCTCACCTTAGTGTCCTATTCTTCTGAAACCAAATACTTTTCCTTCCCACTGATACACCGTAAAATCTGATGGCCACTTATATTCCTAGATCTTTTGCATGTTTGCAAGATGAGTTTTCCATCGACTATCTAGTAATGCCTTTGTATCATTGACAGACTTTAGGTATCCGGCATCAAGAACAATCAACCCATCCATGATCTGATTTAGCCTGGGAAGACTGGTATCATCATCCTCTTGTATATGAGTTACACACTTATGAACAACTTGACTGAATTCTTTCTTCCACTTATCCAAGTCCTCCAACTGATCACCATCTCTCACAATTTTAGGTATATACCACTATTTGCAGGTATGGAATAAATCCATTCGTGTTACAATTTTTTTATCAAACCCTTGTACATACTAAAATTCATCAATAATCATCTTCATAGTTTGTTCAGTTGGCTTTAATTTTGTGGGTGCATCAGGACTTCTTTGTAGAACTTTGCATAACTTAGCCAAAGTGTGGTGAATAGGTTGCCACCTTTTGAACAAAGGATCTAATACAAGCATATGTGTCTTTACTTGATCCATTGCTTGGTGAAGTGTTTTATAACTATCATGCACATTCTCCAGTTTATCCATAATTGATTTTATCATGTGCTCAAGAATCTTTTCCATAACTTCACAAATTAATCTTTTCACTTCATCTTGGGTTTGATTGCTGGCCTTCTTTACATCATCCACTTCCTTCTCTAGAGTTTTTACCTGTTCTACAGAAATATTCTTCACAATATCCATTGGAGCAATAGGAGGCCTGTATAACACCATCTCCTTGCTTTGTGAGGGTCCTGCTCCTGATCTTAATTATTCTTTCAATTTGAAATTCTCCATGAACAGTTTATTAACTTCGTCATTTATGAACCTTTGTTCCTCTTCATACTCCTTCAACCTATCTTCTAATCCCTTAACAGTTTCTCGAGTGAACATGGCTGAATGCGTGGTCATTGTGGCTACCTCCAAAGGGGTAGTATCTTGTATTGTCCTTACCATCATTTCCCCTTTCATCCCTTGAATTACATCCAATAATTTTGGCTTCTGTGTATTTTTCTGTTTGATCCACATGGCTAGGGTTTCAATATTTGGGTAATACCCAGTTCCACTCACACCTTCATCGGAGTCAAATTATGCAACTAGCATTGGATCTTCCTAAGCCCGCACTTGATCAAGCATAAATTTTTTATTTAATTCAAAGCCAGGGAAAATGAGCATATTTCCCTTCAAGACCATTTCTATAGCCTTCTAGGGGCTAATGTCAATGTTGTCAACTCTTAATTCCTAGAAAGTTTGTGCTACCATTTCATTTTTCTCCGATTCTTCAATTCCTGCTTTAGCTAATTCCATCCTCTCTTGAAATTCTTTTATCTTCATCTTCATCTAGAAATCCTTAAACTCAAGAGTCTTAATGAATTCATCATCTTCTATGAATCTCCTGGATGCAATTTCCCTTTCATCTTCATGAACCTCTGTACTTGTTTTTTCTACATCACCCATCCTTTCCTCATGTTTATGGGCACTGGTCTCAAGGATGGGTTGATCAACTTCAATATCACCTTTAAATGACTGTAGTACTATAGCCACTTCCTCAGTATCGCCCACCTCTTCAGTATCCTCATAAGGTACTAACTGTTCAATGCTTCATGTCTTCTGTCTTTTGGGAGGTAACTGCTCCATGGGAGGCTCAGAGGTTTCACCTGGGGTATGCTTTGTAGTTGCACCACTATGATGTTCTTCGAGATATGCTTCCTTCTTTCTGTACAAGTCTTCAAATCTACCAATTATCAATTCTATCCTCTTGATGGGGTCCTTTTCCTCAACAAAGTATCCTAGGAAATCCTTGGACCTCTGCTTCGTCCTTTCTTCAACCTTCTTCATATATTCCCATTTTTTCCTTCTACTAAGTACATCATTATAAGTAATGCAGTTCCTTATGACATCTTCTTCAAAATCTACTTGGTGTGGCACTCTCATTTTGGTAAGAATATTGTGCCTTATGTTGTTCATATGATTTTCAGGGGCAAAGGCTCTTTCTTTTCTAGATTTCAATGCATATCTTGTCTTCAAATAATACTGTAACTCCTCTAGTGTGTCTAAGCCTACAAACCAATCTTCACACTTGGTTTGGTTTGGTAGGAAAGTGCCTTTCTTCTGCTTTTGCATTACATCTTTCTCCATCCACATCATTTGCCACATAAATTCAAGAAATGCTAATTTGAGGGGCACAAATTTTGGCAGTATGTGTGGAGAAACAGGGCATCCATACTCTTATTATTGTAACTTCCGAGAGGAAGAACCAATCTTCAAAATTGTGTGTATGACCCTACTCTGGTCTTAAAGCCAAAGGTCTCACTAGTTGCAACATTTTGGTTGACAATCTTGGTATTGCATACCTGATAACTTGAAGGATTTTGTGTACAAAGTCTTCGTAGAATACAACAAAGCTTGAATTCTTGCACTAACTGTCCCAAATATAGCACCATTTCTAGACAGGTGTGAGATTCCCTTGCTCATCTACTATAGCCAAGTCCATTCTTTTAGTCCATTGGTCCCTATTCTGGTACAATATCAGATGACATAGTAGGGAATAGTGTCTGAATGATATCGGTGCTCTATCCTCTATAACTTGGGAGAATTCATCATATAATGTCTTCTCAAGGTATGAAGCAAAGTCATATTCAATATTAATTTTAGGGTTTTGAATTCTCATGGTCATCATCATTAGGCCTATTGGAATTCTATCTTGAGCATCTATCCCCAACACTTGGAAAAGAGCTAAATATGTATTCACAAAGTAATAATAAAAATTTGTCACATTAAATGGTTCAGTAGTGGTAGTAGAGATGGGGAATGTTCTGTTACCAATGCCTCTTTTCATATATAGGGGTACCTCGTCACTTCTATAAGTCTTTTTTAACCTAGCATAATCATCCTCACTTTTTTGTAGGTTTATCTTGGTCAGAGCTTGCTTGTTTAAGCCAAAACACTAAATGATGGCTTTTTTGGTTACTTCTACCAATACTGTGCCGTTTGGAAACCTTACTATTTTGGTAGCTGAGTGATAGTGTTTGGCTAGCAGTTTGATAAATTCTACATCAACAAACACATTTGGGACAATCAACCTTGCTATATCCAACATCCAAGAATTTGACACTGAAATCTTCTCATTTCTCTTATTGTAAAAATACCAAAATAGGTCCCATCCATATTTGGAAATGAGGGCATCCCTACAACTTTGTGTGATGTCCACAAGAAACTTCTTATTACCCTCTTTAGTAGACCCTGGAAGTATATCTAATATGGACTGATGGAGTGGTGTCTTCTTTACTTTAGGTTCTTCATCTTTAATTTTAGGCTGACTTTCTTTTACTTCTGATTATTTTCTTTTAGGAGGCATGTTTCAATTTTCTCTACTATGGCTTCAAATGACAAAACCTTGAAAGATTTTTTATATTAATAGAGCTCTTTTAGAGATTTTTTTGTGCACTTACCCAAGTATTTCACGCTTGCAAGAATTCTTCTTCTTGTATCCTTAGCTCCTTCCACGCTAGTGCACTGCAATTGAGTGCGATATTGGGAAAACTCACTTATCTTTGGATGGCGCGGTATTAAGTCATATTAGTTTTGGAAACCCTTAATAATTTAAAAGAATTTAAATTTGGAAACTAATGTGATTTTTTATAAATTTTAATGATGCCACATTTACCACACTACCACCTTGCTCAAGGCTTCTTGTTGCGGGGTTGCGGTGTATACCGCTCTACCACATATGTTGCTCACCTTCCTAACAGTAT
The DNA here is from genome assembly GCA_007258455.2 of Sequoia sempervirens. Classification (NCBI taxonomy): domain Eukaryota; kingdom Viridiplantae; phylum Streptophyta; class Pinopsida; order Cupressales; family Cupressaceae; genus Sequoia; species Sequoia sempervirens. The sequence goes on along the minus strand of VDFB02047230.1, from coordinate 15,773,708 downwards.
AGCGGTGTATGATTTTGATCATTACTTGAAGAGTGTTGATGAGACAATCTTATTTGTCTTACCGATATCTCAATGTCTCATCGACATTAGATCTTATGTTCCTCTAATGTTGGTTGCCGGTGTCGATGAGACAAGTTAATATTTCTTTCCGATATGCCATTGTCTCATCGATATTTTCCTTCAGTGGTATTTTTTTATATATCAGTGTAACTCTGCCGTATCGGGGAGACTTGTGATTATCGTTGCGGTATAGCAGTGTTTTTCCCTTCCCTTCTACTATTTACTGCACTCCCGCCTTGCTCAAGGCTTCTTACTGTAGGGTTGCGGTGTATACTGCTCTACCGCATATGTTGCTCACCTTCCTAGCGTTATAGTGGTGTATGTTTTTGATCATTACTTGAAGAGTGTCGATGAGACAATCTTATTTTTCTTACCGATATCTCAATGTCTCATTGACATTACTTCGTTATATCCAAGAGCTGTGTTTCGTTGAGCACTTGTAGATATACCTTGTCGATGTGACATAAGTGATTCTCTCCTCAATATACCCGTATCTTGTTGACATTTCACTATTTTACATCATCGATGAGACATATAAATAAGTCTCTTCAACATAGGGGTGTCTAAAGTGACGCTAAACCCGAAGCTAAACTCGAAGCTAAATTCGGAGCTAAAAGCGGCACTACACTTGAAGCTAATATTGGCGCTAATTAGTGCCGACTTGTATTGATTGGCGCAATAAACACCAAAAATTGTGCCATCCTGATAATTAGCGCCGACATTTTCAAAAAATTGCCAAAAAATACATTAAAACAGTGGGTGGAAGCAAAAAACAGAGCAAAAAGTGGAGCAAATCATAGGGATTTGTTGTAGTGTTTGCGCTTCTCAAAGTCTTATGTGAAAATTTCAAATCACTCCCAAATTTGTATAGTAGCTTATTTGGTAAGTCCTCTGCTTATAAAAATTGATTTCAAGGCCACATCATCAAATATGATGCCACATCAACATGATTTTTGTCAGGGTATCCAAAAAGGCCTAAAAAAGGTGAGACCGATAGTGGGTCACTAAGTCATGTATTATTGGTCCGCTGATGTGGCATCACATGATTTGTCAATTTGTGTACTTTATAGATAAAAGTGTTTTGAAATTGGATATTAAATGCAAGTTTATTGGATATTAAGCCTACCTACTTTGGGGCCCACTCAGGCCTACTTCTATAACCACCATTAGACCCCTACCCACTATGGGCCCCTTTCCCCTATAGATGAAATTCTTCAAGAAGTCTAGTTAGGTATGAATTTAGCCAAAATTTAGAAGTATCTAAAAGATTTGAATGAGACTTCAAATAAGGGTAGATCCTTCTTTCTAAAGAATGTGTTGCTTTTGATCTTGATGGATGAGAAAGCATCCTTGTAAGAGAATTTACTCAAGATCAAGGACATTAGAGATTAGTTGTCAACCATTGATCAAAAGATGGAAAAGGACATGGTGCTAATCATGTTGAAAAGCTTACCACATACATATGAATATTTTATTAAGACACTCAATATCACCTCTAAAAATTTTGACCTAAAGTTTGATGAAGCTATTTAATAATCTCTTACAAAAGGATATATGGAAGAAATAGTTTGGCAATAGCGATGAGACTGATAGTGTGGATTAAGTATTTGTAACCAAATACAATGGGAAAGGAAAATGGACTGAGAAGAAAGGACAAGGAAAAATGAGGATGCATCAAAGAATTTGAAGAACATCACGTCATTATTATGATAAAATGGTTCAAATGAAGAAGCACTACAAAAAAAGTTGGCTATACAAAACCCCAACAAGGGAGGATCTTAGAAAAAGGCCCACATCATAAAGCACTAGGAGGAGGAGGATTCAACCATCTTTGCATGCATGGAAAAAAGACCAAAAAATCACTCCAAACCATCTACATGGTACATAGATTTATGAGCATCATGTCACTTTACCAATAAGAAAGAATGGTTCATAGAGTACATTGTTTGCTCTGATGTAGTGATCTTTGGTGATGGTGAAGAGTGCACAATTTTTGGTAGAGGGAATGTGAAAATATCCTTTGGAGGGAAAATATCTTTTTTTCTCAATGTGTTGTGTAAAAGCAATGGTGCTTAATCTACTCTCAACAAGTCAAATTATTCAACGTAATCCTAATCTACATGTCATTTTTAATAAAAATATTTTTTATGATGGAGAAGAGGACCAAGAAGACTATTGCTCTTGGTATAGAAGATCATGGATTGTATAGACTGGTTGACATTGGATAGGTTAGGGAACATTAATTTGCAACAAAGAGTGCATCTAGCATTAGTACACTTCGGCATCAATAATATGGGCATCTAAATTTATCCTATCTCCCTGAATTATCGAGAGAGAATTGGTAGATGGACTTCCTAACATCCAACAATAGATACAAGGTGTTTATGATGCTTTTTAGGTAGAGAAGTAGCATGGAACTCATTTTTATGAAAATTTTGGAGAGCCAAGAGAGTCCCATATCTAGTTCATGCATATATTTATGGAACAATGAACATGGCATCCATCACTACTTCTAAGTATTTTCTTCTATTTATTGATTATTTAAGTAGAATATGTGGGCGCATTTTTTAAAATTAAAATAAAATGTGTTTAATAAATTCCTAAAGTTCAAAGTGTTAATAGAGAAAGATTCAGGTTGTGAAATAACTATCTTATATTTGAAAATCGAGGAAAATTATGTTCAAAATAATTCAATAAATTTTGTACTAAACATGGCATAAAATGGTAGTATACTACACCCCACACTACAAAAAATGGAGTAGTTGAGAGGTAAAATTGTACTATCACAAATATGGCCCAATGTATGATAAATAATAGAAATGTTCCTAAGAGGTTTTGGGCTAAGACAATATATAAAACAATATATTTGTTAAATAGATCTCCAACACAAGTGGTGAAGTAAATGACCCCAGAGGAAGCATGGTTTGGTAGGAAACCTAAAATAATTCATCTTAAGGTCTTCAATTTCATTACATATGTCTAGATTCTAGATGAAAAGAAAAATATGTTAGATCCTAAGAGTAATAAACTAATTCTTATAGGGTACAATGACAATCATAAGACTTGCAAATTGATTGATTTTGACACTAACCACTTTAATTTCAACAGAGATGTGATTCATGAAGAAGTTGGGCATTTCTACACTTATCGAGTTCAATATTACCAAAAAATATCCTATTGAGGCTAAGAATTTAGGTTTTTGGCTTCAAGTAGCTCCACCTTAAAGGGGGGATTCAAAGCATGTAAAGCATCCCACATCGATAATAGACCAGAATTTAATTGATGATAACCTAGATCAACATTTAGATGATACAAGCATGTGTAGCCTAAGTCATGTTGACAACACTAATTTGAATGAAGATAATTTTAAGAAGAGACCAAATTGGTAGAAAAGCACCATTGGCCATGTTTGGGTAAGTGAAATGATTGAGGTATGATCACTGAGAGGCAAGAGAAAGAAGAACATAGTTATTTTTTTTTAATGGACAATATTTGGAGAGTTTATGAGCCACAAGTATTTGAGGAGGCAAAAGGAAAACTTGAATGGTAAAATACCATGGTAGCTAAATGTGAGAGTTTTATGAAAAAAAATAAGGCTTGGGATCTCTCCAATTTTCCACTCGGGAAGAAAACCATTGGTTGTAAATGAGTGCACAAGAAAAAGTGCAAGGTAGATAGTACATTAGGCAAGTACAAATCTTGGTAGGTTGGAAAGGGGTTGCCATAAAGAGTGCTTTGAGTATGAAGAGATATTTTCTCCTATAAAAAAATGAGCATAATCTTATTATTTCTAGCCATGGAAGCTCAATTTGGCTAGATATTTCATCAAATAGACATGAAGAGTGCCTTCCTAGTGGATATTTGGAGGAATAAGTGTGCATGTCTCATCCACAAGGTTTTTACGTTACAAGGAGCATTTTGTTTGCCAACTAGATAAAGCACTACATAGCTTTAAATAGGAACCCAAGGCATGGCACATCAAAATTTATAGGTATTTGGTTTAACAAGGATTCCAACACTCCTTCAAATTCCAATCTATATGTCAAAAGCATAGGTAATTATCTCATTCTACTAGTCATATATGTAAATGATATCATCATTGCAAGTGGTGAGGAAAATTATATTAAATAGATTAAATTTGATAACATCAAAAGAATGACTAATCTAGGCCTACTACTATTAGAATTGTGAAAAACCACAAAACCACAAGCCACAAGATCAAACAACAAACAAATACACCTTCCATGTAAGATATCTATAAACAATATGTGCAATATTCTTCAACAAGAAAAAAGTTACAGAAGAAAGAGACTATCAAAAAGACATGAAAGCTTGAGAGATAATTACAATGAGGGTTGAGTTCTATATAGGAGAAACCCTAATAATTGCTCACTTCAATTAACAGAAAAACACTTAGTTAATTGAATAAAGAAATCCTAAGTTTAGCTTAAGGGCATGAGAATAAATTAGACTAATAACTAATTAAAGATTAATCAATTATTAGCTAATGCATGATTACTCTAACACCCTCCTTAAGATGAACTTAGGGAGTAGCTAAAAACCCTAAAAAGAGAATGCATGATGGGTCCTAGCAAACAAGGCCTGGTGAGGTACCCATGTACAAACAAAAGATCTCTCAAAATTGGAGAAAAAAGAGAAAACCACATGGGAAAAACTCTTCTCCAAAAGAGAGAAAGGAAAATGAAGGACTTAAAAAGCCTCTAAATCAAGGTGTGAAGGACTGAGAAGCCTCCAACTAAACAATGTATTGAAAAAGAGAGAACATGTAGAACATCAGAGAAGCACGACGAAGCTGTAGATAGTTGTTGAATGAAGACCGATATAGTGTTGAAATGAAAAAGCTCCTTTGAAAAAAAATGATGATCAAGATCAAGATAACAAGAATCTATATGAGTGCCCAAAATAACACTACTCGAATCAGATGGAAAATAAAGAAAAACATCTAGAAATTGAAGATACAAATGTCAAGATCAAGGAGACTATAATCTGCATGAGTGCCCCCAACGACACTACTCAAATCAGATGGAAAACAAAGGCAAACATTTGGAAGTCAAAGATACAAGTGGTACATGAATCTGCATGAGTGACCCCAACGACACTACTCAACATGCAAGTCAAAAATGCAAGTACTAATAGTCTAAAGAACACTAATCGTGAGAGAGACAATAATCCACATGAGTGTCCCCAACAACACTACTTGAATTAGATGGAAAACAAAGGCAAACATCTGGAACTCAAAGATACAAATGGCATATGAAATTGTACGAGTGACCAAAATGACACTGCTCAACATGCAAAATGCAAGTTAAAAATACAGGTACCCAATAGTCTATGATCAAATGAAAATGAAAGGTCAACTACATAAATAGGAATGTAAGAATGTCCATATGGTAAATTCTCCATGTTAGGGTTAGAAAGGCAGATATCTAACAATTAAATGAAAATTTAATTAATAAATAGAGAAACTGAAACACACATAGAATAAATTATAACACAGAATTTAACGTGGTTCACCCAATCCGGCTACATCCACCAAACCGCAGCCATCCAGTAATTTTATTATCCAGTGCGAAAACCTATTACAATCTTGCGAATAATCACATTTTTTTCATCATATGTAACCCCCATCCAAACCCCTTTTTAACAAGCTTAGAAGCTTCCAAATTAGGGTTCTACAAAGTCATTTTTTCTTTTTTCGTTGATTTTTCCTTTTTGGTGACGACGCAAAAAAATAGGAGGAAAATTTTTCTCGGGGGCTACCACCCCTGAACCCCCACTTTTCGGGGGCTTCCACCCTTGAACCCCCACCCAGGGCCCGGCCCAGACCTGAACCCCAGCAAGGATACATGTCAAGGTGTACAGTATAGCATGATCAGTCGCCACATACCAACAATCTCCCACTTGGAGACTGATCAAGCTCCACACCAACACAATCTCCCACTTGGAGACTAATCTTGGACGCCACTAATGCACTTACAAATCCCACTGGAAATAAGTACCTTGGACCCCACTGCTCTATTATAATTGAATTCAACCTTGAAGGCCAACTGAAGCTGAAGAGGAGCTCAACTTCTCCCTTGTCACCGCCTTCGTAAACATATTTGTTGGATTGGCATCTGTATGTATCTTGTCCAGCTTGACCTGTCCATCCTCCAACATCGACCAAATGAAATGATATCTCAATTGTATGTGTTTTGTTTTAGAATGCAAGGCAAAATTCTTTGCAAGATGTATAGCACTTTGGCTGTCTGTAAACAAGTAATTTCTAGCCTGTTGTTTTCCCAACTCGTCCATGAAAAATTGCAGCCATATCATCTCCTTTGCCACCTCTGTTGCAACAACATACTTTTCCTCTGTGGTGGATAAAGTAACCACCTTTTGCAATCGAGAAATCCAACTCGCTATTTTCCCACCAACTGTAAATACATAACCTGTGGTACTCCACCTAGTATCTATATCCCTTGCCAAATCTGAGTCAACATAGCCTTTTAAATAAATATTAGAGCCCCCAAAACATAAAAATTTATTGGATGTACCTCTCAAGTACCTCAGAATCCATTTTACCGCATTCCAATGCTCAACTCCGAGTCGACTCAAATACCTGCTAACAAATCCTATGACATGTGCAATATCTAGTCTCGTGCATACCATGGTGTACATTAAACTTCCTACAGTTGAAGCATATGGTACCTTGGAAATTTTTTCTTCCTCCTCTTGTGTCTTTGGACACATATCCTTAGTCAATTTAACATGACTAGGCAAAGGTGTGTTGATAGCTTTTGCATTCTCCATATGAAATCTCTACAACACCTTTTCAACATAACTAGCCTGAGATAAAAACAATTTTTTGTTTTTCCTATCTCCACAAATTTTCATACCAAGGATTTGTTTTGCTATCCCCAAATCCTTCATAGAAAAATATTTTGCTAACTGTTGTTTTAGCTCACTTATGTGATCCATGTTAGACCCTACTACAAGCATGCCATCGACATATAAAAATAAAATAATGTAGTTGTCATTATCCAACATCTTAAAATAAATATAGTGGTCAGAATTACACCTGATGTAGCCTTGCTCAACCATAAAACTATCAAATTTCAAGTACCATTGCCGAGGTGCTTGCTTCAAGCCATATAAACTTTTTTTCAATCTGCACACTAGTTTCTCCTTACCTTTGACCTCAAATCCTTGTGGTTGTTCCATATATATTTCCTCTTCCAAATCACCATGGAGAAAGGTTGTTTTAACATCAAGCTATTCTAAATGCAAATCTTCAACAACCACAATACTTAAAACAATACGAATAGAAGTCATAATTTTAACAATTGGAGAAAAAATCTCATCAAAATTAATACCCTTTTTCTGTGCAAATCCCTTTACAACTAATCTAGCTTTAAATATCTTCTTACCTCCATCCTCCTCTTTCATCCTATAAACCCATTTGTTTGGTAAATCCTTTTTACCTACAGGAAACTTGCATAATTCCCAAGTCTGATTTTTCAACAAGGAGTCCATTTCTTCTTCCATTTTGTGCTCCCACTGAACCTTGGTATCCACCTGCATAGCTTCATCATAATATTCTGGTTCACCAGCATCAGTTAACAAAATAGTATTCAAAGAGGGAGAGAACCTTTTTGGAGGTCTACTTATCCTTGAAGATCATCTAACATTCACAGGAGTTTGTGGTATTTGTTGTTGCTGTTGTTGCGGAGCATGAGGAACCACTGAAACATCATTGTTTGGAATATCATCCAACACTGCATAATCATTTTCTTTCTTCTCATGCTGCAATAATAGATATTTGTACAACACTTTCTCATTGAATATGACATCCCTATTTCTCACAATTTTTTTATTTTCAAAATCCCAAAGCCTATAACCAAATTCATCAATGCCATATCCAACAAATATACATTTCTTTGATTTTGCATCAAACTTGGTTCTATTTTTAGAATCTACATGTGCAAATGCTTCACAACCGAAGGTTTTGAGAAAATAATAACTCACCTTCTTACCTTTCCTTGCTTCCTCTGGAATACCACAACCCAAAGGATTAGAGGGAACTCTATTAATTAAATAAACAATAGTGTTTACAATCTTTTCCCACATTTTTAAAGGCAGCCCAACATGCAATCTCATAGTCCGTGCACACTCCATTTTCCTGTAGAGTCCTTGGAACCATTTTCTACCTATGAATACCATTAGAGGAACAATAATCTTCAAAATATTTGCTGCAATACTCACCACCATTATCAGATCTGAGACATTTTAGCTTTTTACCCGTCTCATTCTCAACCAAGCTTCTCCATTTTTTAAAAGTTTCAAATACACTAGATTTCTACCTAAGGAAATAAATCCATACCTTCCTAGTTGCATCATCAATGAATGTAACATAATATTGAGAGCCATCGAGAGAAGATACCTGAGTTGTTCCCCATACATCCGTATGCACAAGCTGCAATTTCTCATCTTTCTTTTGCTTCCCATCCTTGAGAAAACTTACTCTCTTTTGTTTTCCATACACAACTTTCACAGAAATCCATATTAACACATTTTAGACCTGGTAAAACATTATTTGAATGAAGTACTTTCACACCTTTTTCATTCATATTCCCAAGTCTATTATGCCACAGTGTTGATTCAGAGTCCACAACAACTGTATGATCTTCTACTTGTTGAACTGCAACAACTGTTCCTGAACATTGACCTTTTTCCGTAACAATTAAAGTAGAAGGAACAATATGACCTGTACAAAGATATAAGGTGCCTACTTTCACACCTTTTGCTACCACTAAGGCACCCTTTGTGACCTTCCAATTTTTATCACTAAATGTAACAACACAACCTTCATCATCTAGTTTCCCTACTGAAATTAATTTTTTTCTTAACTTTGGAACATGCCTTACCTCATGTAGTAGCCAATGATTCCCATTCTGCAACTTAATCTTGATTCTTCCCTTTCCAACAATCTGTCAGGGTTCATTATCTTCTAAATAAACCAACCCAAAATCCCCTTGGACATAATCAAGAAAATAACTTCCAAGGGGGGTAGCATGAAATGAAGCCCCTAAATCTAACACCCAAGAATCATCAACATTATCACGGGAAAGAATCAAAGCATCCTCATCAGATTTATTACTTACCACATTTCCTCTTTACTTCCTTCCTTTTTATCTCCTTTATTTTTCCGAGACTAGCAATCTTTCTTTAAATGACCCAGCTTACCACAGTACCAACAATCCCTCTTGTCTCTAGATTGGGACCTTCTGTCCTTTGATTTTCCTCGTGACTTCCCATGATTTATGAAATTGTTTCCTCTCCTTTGTTCTGCCCCTGCTTTCTGCATTCAAAACACTGTCTGATGTGGATGTTCCACCTGAGCTTTTCCTACAAATTTCCTCGCTCAAAATAACACCAACAACATCATCAAATTTCAATGTATTCAAACCAAAAACATAATTGCTAACAACCATTACCAAGTTATTCCAGTTTTAGGCAAAGAACACAAAATCAAAAGAGCCCTAAATTCTTCATCAAAGTTTACTTTTACAGAAGTTAATTGAATGGTGACCGTATTAAACTCGTTTAAATGATCAGTAACTGACCCACCTTCTACCATTTTCATATTAAATAAATGTTTCATAAGAAATACCTTATTCGAAGCGGAAGGCTTTTCATATAACTTTTCCAGGGTTTCCATCAACTCTTGAGTTGTCTTTGTTGTTGTAATATTGAATGCCACCGATTGTGCCAAGCATAAACGAATACTACCAAGAGCCTTTCTATCCAAAATATCCCAATCCTCATCAAAAATTGCTGAGGGTTTCTTGGTTTTCCCTTCCAATGGCCACCATAAATCCTTCTAATCGAGATAGTCCTCCATCTGCATCTTCCATAACTAATAGTTCTTCCCATTAAAATTCTCAACCTTCTTACCCTCATCTGCCATTACTCCCACTCAACCATGACACCTTCCTACAGACGATAATCGAAACACAACCCGCTCTGATACCACTTGTTAGGGTTAGAAAGGCATATATCTAACAATTAAATGTAGATTTAATTAATAAACAGAGAAACTAAAACACACATAGAACAATTTATAACACAAAGAATTTAACGTGGTTCACCCAATCCGGGCTACATCCACCAAACCGCAGCCATCCAATGATTTTATTATCCAGTGCAAAAACCTATTAAAATCTTGCGAATAATCGTGTTTTTTTCATCATATTGTAATTCCCATCCAAACCCCTTTTTAACAAGCTTAGAAGCTTCCAGATTAGGGTTTTACAAAGTCAATTTTTTTTTCTTTTTTCGTTGATTTTTCCTTTTTCGGTGACGACGGGGAAAAATAACATGATCAGTTGCCACATACCAACACTCCAACTCACTAAAATGCATGTAACTAGCTATTGATGTATGTTGCATCTAAAGTACATAGGAACAAGAACTAGATACATAGATCACTCCAATGCAAAACCAAGGAAGCATTAGCACCAACAATAGAAACCCCCCCATAATGTTGAAAATGTAGAGACAAGACAACACTAAAACTGAGTGGAACCAAGAAGTGCATGTAGGAGAAACAACCTATAAATAAAAGGGTGTGCAAACTAAGGCATGTGCACACATGAGGCAAGGATCATTGGGATTCATTATTGTCGTGGAAGGAACACTCACTTGACAAAGGTGTGATGGAAAACCAAAGGAAAACACCGACCCCCCATGGCACTTTATATCATAGTGCAAATACAAAAGGCACAAAAGGATGTGCAAAATCTCTGAAAAATATACACCAAAATGGCACTTTATCCTAGTGTGTCTACAAAAGAGAATTTGCATGAAAAAGATGTTTATAATTCCCAAATAGGACAAAATACTAGAAATACATATAGAACAGCCAAAAACAAGTCATCCCATGCAAACAAAAAGTTTCCAAGAGCTAAGACATCCAAGTAATTCACGAGAGTGCAATTTTTTTTTTGTTGAATAAAATGTACCTAGAGAATAATCTAGAAAAAGTGCATGTATGTCTATGGAGAGCTCTAAAATATGGTTCTAACGCCATTAGAATCGCGAAAAATGGAGAAACTAGTCAAAAGTTACGAACTTGGGATTGAAAATAGCACCTCTGACTTTAACAGGATGTATAATGCACTATTACAAAAATCAAGTGATGAGACCCACACAACTGGAAAGTTGGCAAAACCATGTTTCTGACAATATCTTGTTCGTCAAAATCCGACATCATATGCCCAAGTTATGGCCAAAAGAAAAAAACATAGCTCCCTGAAAGCCAAAGAAGGGGACTTGGGGCCCTATCAGCGACCGTCATGTTGCCATCATGCTGACATTAGTGAATATTCTTAGGAATATTCTCTGTAGCTGGAAAAAAATTTGGTGCCCGAGAAAAAAATTTCATTGTTGGGAAACGTGCTTAGTAATTGGGGAAAAAATCGTTGACAGTCGGAAATGCATAAACTAGCCGAAAAACGTTTGACTACGAGAAAAAATGAAAAAAAGGTGGAAAAGTGTGTCATGAGGCAGCTAAAAACCATCGGAAGACTATAGAAGCTACCGTCAGTTGGCTTCATTAAAGCCATCATATCGATGGTAGACCTGCGCAGATTTTTTTTTTTTAAACTTTGTTTTTTTTAATTTATTTTTTCAGAATTTTTTTGAAGACCAAAAAAATAAAAATAAATGCCCTTTTTTCTTTTTTTTTTTCATGCCCTGGGGGTCATATAGAGGCCATATGGCCCCTGGGACAAAAAAAAATTGCCTCAAAAACTCCTGACACCAAAATAGGGTGAATTATATATCAAAATTCATCGAATCGGCCTCTTGAATCCAACAACGAGGTCCTTTTGTGTCAAAATGTACAAAAAATCACAACTACCCTCTGGATTTGAAAAAAAAAAGCAACTCCTTCAAACCCTCGCAGATCGAGTTTCAATAATCCAAATCAAGCGAAACAAAAGTCAAATATGACTTTCACAATAGCTTTGAATCCAACAGTGAGGTCCTTTTAATGCAAAAATGCACCTAAAATCACCCACCTCAAAAATTTGCAAAAAAAACAAAGTGGATTTAGATATGAAGTTTGTAACCCTTATTGAAGAAAAAAACCTCATAAATCATGAAGGGATTCGCTGAATCAAAGCTATGATACCATGTTAGAATTATGAAAAACCACAAAACCATGAGCCACAAGATCAAACAACAAACAAATACACCTTTCACGTGAGAGATCTACAAACAATATGTGCAATATTCTTCAACAAGAAAAATCTACAGAAGCAAGAGACTATCAAAATTATATGAAAGCTCGAGAGATAATTACATTGAGGGTAGAGTGTTAAATAGGAGCAACCCTAATAATTGCTCACTTCAATTAATAGAAAAGCACTTAGGTAACTGAATAAAGAACTAAGTTTAGGTTAAGTGCATGAGAATAAATTTGTGTAAGGGGGAAATCAAATCAATGGAATTACAACACTAAAAACAAATGAATGAAATCAAAGCAAGATAAATCCCAACCTACTCATGAAATGTGATTGAAGCAATGAATTCAACAAGAAATGTTAGCATAAATGAATTCAAAGGTTACAATTTTACAATCCCATGTCAAAGTGTGTTCGTATTGATAAAGAATGTTGGGTTGTTTAATCAATACAAACACACTTCAACATGGGATGGTAAAATTTTAATCTTTGAATTTGTTTATGTTCTCATTTATTCTAACATTTCTTGTTGAATTCATTTCTTTACAATCACATTTCATGAGTAGGTTGGGATTTATCTTGTTTTGATTTCATTCATTTGTTTTCACTACTGTAATTCCATTGATTGGATTTCCCCCTTACACATTCTAACATGCCCGGTGAGACCTAGGTCCTTAACTCTAACATTTTTTGTCAAGTTTATAAGCTATTGCAGGTTCTAGGTCACTCACATATTTTGCAAGAATCGCTTTTGCTAACTGGGACGTTATTGTCTTAGATTCTGAACACGATTGTCACTTTTGTTTTTTTGCATTCGTCCTAAACAGTATCACTATTGACCCAAATTTGGTTGCTATTGACCTAAATATGGTTGTTATCAACCTAAATCTTGCCCCTATTATTAAGAAAAGAGTCGCTATTGTAAAAATAGGGTCACTACTGTCTAGCAATACCCTATCTTCAAACAGTCATATCTTGGTCATACGAAAGGATTTTTCAGTGCTCTTTTTTTAAATGGGGTATAATTTCATGCTCTTCGCAATGGTGTGAGTTGTTTTCAATTTATGTATAGTTAAATTTTCCCTTGATGCACCTAAAGTTAACTCACATTGCAATTTGGTCTAGGTTGTAGGGTTATTATGCTTCATCAATTGTCTAAACCTAACTACTTGTGGTTTGTTGAGTTTGGTGAGATTGACTAACTACGACTCTTGTAGGGTTATGGCATATTTTGTGAGAAAAACTAATCATTTTTCTTGTAGGGTTGATGAACGGCCCAAGGCTTTTAATTTTTGAAGCATTTTTGTATGAATATTTTATTTATTTTTTAAAAACTTACATTTGGTGCCTTAAAATGAATTCACTTTCTATTGGTGCATTAAAATTGAACAAGAAAACTTGAACATTTACATTTGGTGCCTTAAAATGAATTCACTTTCTATTGGTGCATTAAAACTTAACAAGACAACTTGAACATTTATATTTGGTGCTTTAAAATGAATTCACTTTCTTTTGGTGCATTAAAACTAAACAAGACAACTTGAACATTTACATTTGGTACCTAAAAATGAATTCACTTTCTATTGGTGCAATAAAACTCAACAAGATAACTTGAACAATTATATTTGGTGCATTAAAACTTGGTTACAATCTTCATGTTTTGTTTTAGTGTATAAAATTGAATGTTTCATCTTTTCTGATTGCAATGAAAACCAAATGATTTATGGAATTCCTTGTTTGAAAGTATCAAATATTTGAAATTTATGCATTTAAAATATGAATTTTCAGCTTTAAACACCTCATTTTTTCGCTTAAAAAATCAAATTGCAATAAATTGTATATTGTGTCCACCATGACTAGAAAGCCAAGTGTGTATCCTCTCCCCCTGCATCTTTGGACAATCTTAGGTGACAAGAAATAATTTGGTATCTTTGCATCTTTTTTACATCATTATCTTTAGATTGGGCCTGCATTGAGATACGTCCCATATTGGAGAACTCAAGGCGACCCAAAGAGGTTTTTCCCTCAAGCCAGTATATAAATTGACTTCGGATAAAGCTTGGGTCTAACTGGCAATTACCTTTCCAATAGTGCCATTCAGAAAAGGGAGGTATCTACATTCATGTGAGGTATAATCAATCCCCTAGTAGGAGTGGTAAAATCCTTAAGTGGCTTGTTGGGCATTAGAAAGGCATTGAGTTCCTTGAGCAGCAATTAAAAACCTTATAGTAGTTGACCACCTTCTGGATTGACCGTGTATTGGCGATATTTTCAGTGTAAGGGATGGGCACTATACCCTGAATCTTTTTACTCACCATATAAATTCCCTTGAGTTGAGATAGAAATCCCTAGCTTAGCATAAGCTACTTGTAGCTTTCCACGGAAAGGGTGATTTGGGTTATCCTTCCATTCTAGGAGGCCCCTATCTATTCACTTTCAAAAGACTTAAATGTATACATCCCTTTGGGTGTCCCTACCCTTGAGTTGAAGGAGCTTCCAAGTTGTGGGCCTGAAAATATTACCATTGGCTTTGACCTTAGGGATAAAACTGCTTGAAGTGTTTTTCGATGTGTTATTACCAATATAAATTGGATTGATTTTGGCCTATCATCATCAAAACATTACAATCAATTCATACACTTTATTTTCTATGTTTTATCACTTGTATCTCAAAAAAATTGTCTCAAACATCAGATCAAACGAACGTCAAAAACTTGCAAACTTCTCAAAATAAAATGCCATCACAAAACTGGAAACTGCTCAAACAGAGTCGCTACTATGAATTTTTGCCACTACTATCTCAAACATTACCATAGTCGACCTAAATTTTGCTCGCTATTGCTTAGATTAACCACTATTTTTGTCACTGGTTTATGTCAGTCACTCAAAGTCACTTTTGAGAAACTTGGCCGCAATTTCCTTAAAACAGAGTCACTATTGACCTAAAACACTGTTGATATTGCCTGAAACAAAAACCGCTATCGACCTATTTTCAAACTTGTCTCGGAATTGGTCAAAACAACTTATTTTCAAATATTTGTCCTAAAAACTCCATTTAGTTATCAAAGAACATTATTAGACCTATAAGTCAAAATCCAACATCACCATCCTTCATTTTTAACTTGGTTTATATAGGGTTCGTGAATACCATCTTTTGGACACAACATTTGTATCATAGCTTATCAACATCCTTCAACATCACCAAATAAAAAACCAAACATCAACCTAGTTTTGGACACATATTGAACCCAAGAAATCAAACCATTATCTTGCTAATGTTTTTAGAGCAACCTTTACTTGCAACCTCATAGCTAGTTCAAGTAAAGCATACACCATATCCTCTAAAGCATAGAAATTTTTTGATTTGAGTCTTGGTAAATATTGTGTTCTAAACTAGCATCAAATAAAATGCCAAACATAATAGCTTCATTTATCCAACAACACCCAAAATCGTCTCATCTCCTTATCATAGGGTTGAGTAGAAAAATCTTACCATCCAACATCAAGCTTGATTGTCCATATATCACAACACCAACCCATAGAAAACAACCAACAACCTTTTTCCAAAAGGTATGCACACATCCCCTTTGTACATAATTTTATCAAACCAAATCTCAAAACACAATGTCATTCCATTTCCATAAGTTGTTGTCTCAAACTTACCAAGGTCGCTTGAGTTATGACTACAACGAGATCACAACACAAAAAATATGGAAGCCAATAAAAGCACTGCTAGTGTACCAAACACCAACACCACCAATGAGGAAACTCAATCATGGGGTTATGATCCCAGGACATACTCAACTCCCAAAGAACAACCAACGTTTAAAAGAACAACCAAGTCAACCACTTAGCAGTGAGGACATACGCCTTAAAAATCAAGACATGTTTGTTAGGCAACACAATCAATCTCCCAAACCCATGGACATGATCATATAGGAGTATGATAGTGACGATAAAATCATTAATGAAGTACTTTATGAGTGATCCCAAGATCCAAAATTATAGAAACTTATGGAAAAGATGATTGGGAAGAATCCTAACACATATTTCCTTAAGCTAGCGCAAAGTGGGGCCAAGTTTCCCACAAAATTTAACATTGAAATACTAAAGGATCCCAACCTCATTCCTTTGGGAGACAAATTTTTAGTGAGACAAATACCCAAAGAAATGGTAGATCCCAAGATACCACCATTATTCTCCAACACACATACCAATGACCAATATTTTCCCCAAAATGTGGAGAATCCATTGTATAGACATCCATCACAAATTGAACAAGCGGTGGTAGCCCAACACACTCAAGAGAATCCAAACCTCTTGACAAATCAAAACATGCCACCACAAAATTTTAACACAATGGGACCCAATGTACATGATACATATTTGAATAACCAAGAACAAGGTCCCAATACTAATATGCAAAACATGGGACAACCACAACAACATGTAGTGAACCAACAAGGTAATGACCCTTTGCAAACACTACATGTTAACAACCCGCAACACATGTATCAACAACCACCTCAAGATCAAGGCATGTCTTAAGGAAGTGTACAAAACCAAACTCAATGCATGCCTCAACAACCGTATTATGATCCTAGAACATGCAAAATAAATATGGATCAACGTCTACCCAATACTCTCCACATCAAACATATGTTTCAACACCACCAAATATCAAAACCCAACATCAAACATATGTTCAACCACAAAAAAACACACACCTACAAAATCAAACACCCAATCCTCCACAACACAACATTGTTGCACAACATCTGTCACAATACCAACCCTATGTACCTCAACAACAACACAACATACCTCAAAAACAACATAGCATAATTCAACAACATAGCATACCTTAACAACAACACAATGTACCTAAACCAAAACATATCATACCTCAACAACAACATAGAATACCTCCACAACAATACAACATACCTCAACAACAACAACACCATACCCTTAATACACAACACACCCACATCAGTCCTCAAGGACCCCATCAATATACAAACCCACAACACAACATGGCCCAAGGTCCATTGTATATACAAACCCCCCAATACAATGCACACAACATTGTGGGGAAACAAGGCTACAATGTCTCTCCTTACCAGACATCCACACACCTAGTGATGATGTAACCTTACAAATGCAAAATATCAACCAAAGGATATCAGACATCCAAATTGTAAAGCCGAAGAAAATCTATACTCTACAACATATATGTCCATATCCCTTTGATCAAAACTTATCTATGATACCTTTCCCCAAGAACTTTGAAATACCAATAGTTGAAAAATATAGGGGAAGAGGGGATCCAATAGAGTATGTGCGAGAATTATCATTAGCTTGCATGGATCTACAACACAATGATACCTATTTAATGAGGCTTTTCCCACAAAATTTCAATGGGGCCACTATCAAGTGGTTCTCTCATCTACTGCCTAGTATCAAAACATTTGATGAGCTATTAGACAAATTTGTCAATCATTTCTCATACAAAATAGAACAAGATGTAATGGTCCTCGATATGTACAAAGTTAAGCAAAGCGAAGGGGAATAATTTGCTTCATATCTACAGAGATGTAGACATAAAGCTAGCAAATGTAAATGGCTCGTTCCCAAGAAACAACTGATAGATATCTTTGTCACTGACATACAAGTGGACATTAGTTACCAATTCACCATGTTTTTCCCTAGTAATTTTGAGGAAGTCGTTAAAAAGGGATTACTCATCAAAAGAGATCTCATAGAAAGGGGAGTCATTAAACTATATAGCAACAAATACCAAGCCTCAAGTTCTAATTAAAAACCAAAAATATGGGCAAAGAACAAAAATGTTACCAACAATGGAGTGGTAGATGCAAAATTCATACAAAACACGCAAACTCCTAGAAATCCACAAAACAATGTCCAAATAGTTCAAGCAAATTACCCACCAAAAAACACTCAAAATAACTACCTCACATATCCTCCAAAAAATCAACAAACTAACCAACAAAAAAATCAAGGGCATGATATTCAAAGAGGGCCACCGAGGTAGAATAATCAATTTAGGAGAAAATTCACTCCACTGGGAGAAAATATTGAGGTATTCATGCATAAACTGGTCCAAAAGAACCTTATCATGCTTCCTAATCCTAATAAAACAAGTTACAATGAATCAAACTTCAAACCCCCTTGGTACAACAAAAATGATTGATGTGAATTCCACAAGATCAAGGGTCACACAACGAATAATTGTATGAGACTTAAGAACATTGTACAAGACTTAATAGAAAAAGGAGAGGTCGACATTGAACATTGTCCTAGGCCCTCCAATAATCAAGGCATGGGAATATACAAGGATTCACTCCCCAATCATTCT
The DNA here is from genome assembly GCA_007258455.2 of Sequoia sempervirens. Lineage (NCBI taxonomy): Eukaryota > Viridiplantae > Streptophyta > Pinopsida > Cupressales > Cupressaceae > Sequoia > Sequoia sempervirens. Next base: position 15,755,021 of record VDFB02047230.1, on the reverse strand, counting down.
ACGGGAAATGACAAAGGTAAAGGACAAGATTACCAAAAATCCAACTTCACCTACGATGAAGTTGTAGGAACCATCTGTCAAGCCAATCGAAACATCAATGTCGTGACCATACTAAGAAAAAGCTCTGAATGTAATGTGACTACAAGAAGAGGGAAAGTCACAATCCAAGGAGCCCCCACTTCCACCCAAAGTCACCATCAAGCCCTCCATTGACTGTAGCATTGTTGACCAATTGAATCAAACTCTAGCATTAATCTCTATCCTCAAACTTTTAAGGTTATCACCAGCACATGAAGATAGCCTAGAGTAAGCTCTCATTGAATCTTCAGTGCCCAATGATCTTAACACTGATCAATTTCAAGCCATGGCTGGTACCATCACTTCACCCCATCACTTGGTCTTTTCTAAAAAATAACTTCCACAAAGATCCTTCCATAATCAAGATTTGTATCTCAAGCTTTATGTTCATAAACACAAAATCAAGAGAGTCCTAATAGATGGGGGTGCAGGTTTAAATGTATGTGCCCTAAAAATGGTAAAGTATTTAGGGTATTCTGATGGTGTGATTGACAAGAACAAGAGTATCACCATAAGGGCTTATGATGATATGGAGAGAAATTTTGAGGGCACAATAAGATTGCCAATTCATGTGGGGCCAACAATAGCAGAAACAACTTGTCAAGTACTAGATCTTGAGTTTCCATATAAAATTCTCTTGGGATGTCTATGGATCCATGCAATGCAAGTGGTGCCTTCAACCTTTCACCAATACCTAAAATTTACTTACAATGATAAGGAAGTTATAGTATACACCGATCCCAAACCCTTCCATTACTTCTCAAACTTGGAGGAGAAGTACAAAACGCTCCTTCAAATACCTAGTAACAACATATCATTCCATTGATTTTCCTATGTTGATCCAACATCACTTGTTTCAACCTCAACTCCATCTAATTCAACCTCAACTCCATCTACATCAACCTCAACTCCATCTACATCAACTGATCCTCCAAAATCCAAACTCAAGATCCAAGTGCTTGACAAGGGATGTGGAGAATACCATTTCAAACAATCATGTTCTACATAAGGGAGCTTCCCCCATCACCAAAATCCTATGGATGACTAAACGGAATAAAGCATGTCTAAGCTATCACATATGAAGTTAAACCCACTATCTTCAAAAAGTGGGGAGACATGAAGGATGAAGTGATATTTGAAGAGGACCTCTTATCATGGATCTATAAAGAAGAACAAGAAAAATAAAAAACAACTACATCCCATTCCTATGGAGCTCAACAATAGAGGTTATCAAATAGCAAGAAAATGGGATACACTAGAAAAGGTGACCACAGTCTACATGAACAAGGCATAAGATAACCCATCATAATATAACATTGCAAGAAGAACATGGTACTAGGTTATGGTTTGATAGACGTGGTTACCTCAAACATTGAAACTACCTCTTATTAAGTAATATCTCCTTCTATCGTCGTTGAGACCTCAGATAACTACAACCTTATTGACAACGACCTAACAATCGTAGACCTATTTGAAGACACCTTCAAACCTACAACTGAGGACTACCATACTGAAATAGATTCCAACAAATGTGAATGGGATTCTTGTGCCTCTAGTGACTATGAATTAGATACTCTCTAGGACCTTGATAACTCCACTATCATCACCTTTTCCCCATCCACATCCACCATAATATTTGCTGATAAAAATGATAACTTACCCTTACATCACCCAGAGTTGATCAATTGGGATCAACAACATCACACACCTGTTGTGGAACTATTCCAGAATAATGAAGCTATTGCAGAGTTCATGGGAATTCAACAAGGTATCCACCAAGGAGATCATGAAGCCAATTTTTTTATAGAATTAGAACAAGGAGCATACTTTGGAGGGGATATTGCATCCTCTAGTCGCAAAATTGAAATGAACAATGTAAAAATTAATATGAGATCCCCTAGGGAAAAACACAATGTGGCTCTATTGGATCATGAAAAAGGAAAAATAAAGGACTTATCTGAGGGTGAAAACCTCACTAAGGCAGTTGAAGATGGAGGATTCAATCTCCCCATTACAAAGTATCAAGAATATTCAGCAGCATTGGTTGAGGGTTCTGATCCTATCAACGTTAGAAAAATAGAGGCTCCTAAAGTAATGTATCATTCAGCTTCCTTGGATCCACAGGAAAAGGTCAACTTCATGGCATTCATCAAGGAATGTAAGATCAACTTCACCTAGACATATGCAGATATACTTGGAATAGAGACAACATTACTATACACCACCTAATAGTATTCCCTGCATCCAAACTAGTTAAGCAAAAGCTTTGAAAGATGCACCCATAGATAGCAGTATTAGTCAAGGTGGAGCTTCAGAAATTGTTGGACCTGGGATTCATTAGACCCATAGACTATCTTGAGTGGGCATCCAACCTTGTACCAGTATTGAAACCCACTGGGGGCATTATGGATTTTTACAAACTTTAGAGATATCAACAAAACATGCCCTAAGGATGACTTCCCCCTTCCCAACATCGACATCATAGTGGATCTAACTGTAGGTCATAAAATTATTTCATTAATGGATGGTTTTTTTTGGTATAATCAGATAAAGATAGCCCCTAAAGATCAACACAAAACAACTTTTCCCTATGCTTGGGGAACTTTTTACTGGAATGTCATGCCATTTGGCCTGAAGAACGCATGAGCCACATATCAAAGAGCAATGACTACCATTTTCCATGACATGTTACACATCACCATGGAGGATTATGTAGATGATCTATTAGCTAAATCAGTCTCAAGACATGAACACTTGGCTAAATTAGCTGGGATATTTGATAGATTGGAGGAATATAACTTAAGTCTAAATCTAAAGAAATGTGTGTTTGGTGTAACATATGGGAAACTGTTGGGCTACATTGTGTCTAGAAGAGGTATCGAGGTGGACCCTACCAAATTCAAGGCTATCCTAGAAATTCCTCCCCCAAGAACATTGAAATAATTGTGTAGTCTACAAGGTAAGCTTTGGTCTATTAGGAGGTTCATTGCACAACTATCAGATAAGTGTCATCCGTTCACACACCTCCTCCATAAAGATATAGCATTCAAATGGGATAGAAGGTGTGATCAATATTTTCAATAGGTAAAAGATTATTTTCTCACTCCCTCGGTATTGATGCCTCCAATTCAGGATAAAGAAATGATTCTATATGTATCCAAAACACCAACATCTTTGGGAGCTCTATTAGCACAACTCGATGAGCAGAATAAATAACATGTAGTATACTACACTAGTCGTACCCTAGCTGGCTATGAGTTGAATTATACACCCATTGAACAAGCATTCCTATCAATTATCTGTGTAGCACGAAAGCTTAGGCATTACATATTAAACAAATAAGTCAAGTTGATATCCAAGATAGAACCCTTGAAATATCTTTTGAAAAAGGCAACTCTTATAGGAAGAATCGCTAAGTGGGTCATGATACTTAGTGAATTCAACATAGAATATGTCAAAAAAAAAAGCCATCAAGGGATAGGTAATAGCATATCAGTTAGCAGAAGCACCCATTGAAGACCACCAACCTCTCATAGTGGAATTTCTATTTTCCAGACGAGAGCATCCTGCTAACAACAGAGTCAACCCATTGGACCATGTATTTTGATGGAATCCCACACTCAACACAACTTAGGGGTCGATATCCTATTTCTCACACCATAAGGAGACAATGTACCAAAATCATATAGGATTGCCTTCCCCTATACAAATAATATAGTCGAGTAGGAAGCATTGATCACTAGGCTAAAAATGGTCGTGGAGTGGAAAATTAAGGAACTAAAAGTCTATGGGGACTCCCAGTTGGTCATAAGCAGGTCAATGGTGAATACCAAACCAAATATGACAAGCTCATGCCATACAAAAGGATGGTGGACAACTTCAAACAATACTTTATAGTAGTCATTTTTAAACAAATCCCAAGGGTTAACAATAAAGCAATTGACGCTATGGCTACTATCGGTTCACTCTTGGACATACCTAAGAACGTTCCTAGATAGGAATTCTTGGTAGAATAATTGCTTATACCAGCATTCAACATCCCAAAATCTAAACTAGTGTGTGATGTTGTTGGTCCTAACTCGCCTTGGTATGAGGACACATTTACCTATATCCAACACATAATCATACCACCCCATCTAATGTCCAATCAAAAGAAAACCTTCATTCGTCGAACTTCCCAATTCACTATCCTAGGAGATATCTTATACCATCGAAGTCTTGATGGTATGTTACTTCGATGTATTAATGCGAAAGAAGAACAAACTGTCTTGCAAGAGGTACACAAAAGTGTTTGTGGATCTCACTCTAGTGGACCTAACCTCTAAAAGATACTTCAAATAGGGTATTACTGGCCATCAATGGATCAAGAAGCGATGAATTATTCCAAGAGGTGTCGTTAATGCCAATAGCATGGAGATCTTGTACACACACCTACACAAGAGTTGTGTCCTATCACTACTCCATGGCCCTTCTCTTAGTGGGGACTGGACCTAATAGGAAAGATATCACCGACCTCATCCAATGGGAACAAATTCACTATCATTGCTATGAAGTACTTTACAAAATGGATAGAGGCTATTCCTCTAACCTATATCATAGGGAAAAAAATAGCTAAGTTCATTCTTAAATATTTAATATGTCAGTATGGTATACCACAAACTATTATAACAGATAATGGAAATATGTTTAAGAACCAAGATGTTTGTGATATTTGCTCAATATTCTCTATCCAACATCGATTTTCAATCTCGTACTATCCTCATAGAAATGACAATGTTGAAGCATCCAATAAGACCATCCTAAAAATCTTAAAGAAAACTATTAATGACACCGTTTGTGACTGGAACTTACAACTAAACCCATCCTTATGGGCTTATAGAGCCAACATTCACACACCTACAGGTGCAACTCCCTTTTTTCTTGGTCTATGGATCCTGAAGCAATACTGCCTATAGAGGTTGAAATCCCATCCTTGAGAGTATCATTGAAGGATCTTGTTATAAATGAATAGTATCAGATATACAGACTCAATGAGCTTGAAATCCTAAATGAAAGACACTTGAATGTATTGAACCATCTACAGGCCTATCAAAATCAGCTCAAGAGAAGCTCCAATAAGAAAATTAAAAAATAGGAACTTTCAAGTCAGTGACTTGGTCCTAAAGGAAAATCAAAAGGTCCAGCTAAATCAAGATGGGAAAGGTAAGTTTGAACCAAACTGGCTAGGTCCCTACATCATTACAACGAGCTATAGCTTTGGAGCATATCAGTTGGCTATATCAGATGGACAACCTCTAGTTGAACCTCTTAATAGCAGTCATCTCAAGAATTTATACACCTAAGTGTATCAGAATATCCCAAGAAAAAAAAGTGAAAAAAAGAAGAAAAACAATCAAAAATCAAGAAAAAATAGTAAATAGAAATAAAATGTCCTTTAAGTGAAAACCACTTTTTGGTGCTTCTAGGATAAGTACCATAGTGAAAGCTTGGTAAACAGACACTATGTTTGAATAAGACCTGTATCCTCATCTATCAACTATTGTATACATTCCATCCATCACCATAATAAAATGTGCACCCAACCATGGCTCGATAACTGATTAAGTGTTGAACCTTGCTGCACAATCTCTATCCACCATCTGTTTTATCCACCTATCCCTAATAAAATGTAATCCTATTCTGAATTGGGGAAATTTCTTGAACCTGGTAGTGGAGTGGATCCTTGTTAATCTCATCACTCGTAGAAAGCTATCAAAACAAAAATAAAAAACATCCAGAAAATTGTCAAAATCCAAAACAAAGTCATAAAACACAAAATCCCAAAAACATTGTAGGTCACCTTCGGATGAGCCACAATTGAGTCAATATAGTCAAACTACATTGTCTATGAGATTGCACGTAGGTAAGGCCATCATCGATGAGCCCTCGAGGCACTAGGTCAGTCCCTTTAGGTGTCCCTCTTGGTCTTTAAAACTTCGAAAAAAATCCCAAAACATTCAAAAATCTTATCAAGACCCAAAAAACTATTGTAAAGAGTCAGAAAACTCCAAAAATAGTGTCACCCAATACAATCGAACCATGTTGTCTTTGAGCTTACATATAGGCAAGGCCATCATCGATGAGCCCTCGAGGCATAAGGTCAGTCCCTTTAGGTCCCCCTATTTGTCTCTAAAACTCTCAAAAACAACAAAAACAACATCAAATTAACTCAAAAGTACAAAAGCATTCGTAATAAATAAACATCACCTTCAACCTTTGACAACACAATAGAAAACAAAGAAAACAACAAAATCCAAAACTTCTAAGAAAAGAAACAAAACGATGGGATTATCATCAGACTAAAACATTGCCTAAGTATCAACTACCTTACCTTTTGAGAATCATCATCAACATCCTGACATGTCTTAATGGATAAAACGTTTCAATAATAGACAAGATCAATGGATAAAACATCCTGAAACATCAAAACAACTATGGCAAGTGATACAAAAAGCATTGTTTATCTTTTTATGATCTTATATTTTTTATTTATCTTATTGTCACATTCCAGGGTCTCTCGAGGATGTCCATAAGGATATAGAGAGAAAGGAATGGGGTATTGATCATTTATTTTTTGTTTGCTCTATTTGTTCGGTATTTTTGCAATACTACCATGAAAAATACTTGCTTTGTTCTGTGTATGGAATTTGTGGGATAATTCGTGTAAGTGGTTGCATGTTAGGTACTCCATACCTTTCTGTGTAACTACCCCGAAATGTTTCAAAAAAAAATCTCACCCATACACTCTAATAAGGTTTTCGTATGTCTAGTATGAGCAAGAATACTCCTTGTTTGTTGAGTCAAAGTTCATGCAATAGATATAAATCTGCCTTGGTCATTAATACCTAGTTGCATCATGTATATCTACTATATCAATAAGGATTGCTAAAAACTACTTAGTCCTCCATGAAATCAAAATGGTAGTAGTAACGGTGATTTAAAATGCATATAATCATAACCATCAAAGAAAAAACATCGGTCATATCATCATAATCCTCTAAACACTTATATCTACCTCTCTAATCATACTAACATATCTTTTGACTAACATTTGCATCTTACATCACAAAGTCATTACCACATGCATTCTAGATCCACAAAATCATCAGTGCATATCATGTCCATCATATAAATAAAACATCATACATTAGAACATAATCATCGTATACATGTATAGATCATCCATCCATACATATCATATAAATACATCAGAAAAGTACAAAATCATGAACATATAATCATACATCATCCATACATATAAACATTCATAAGCATACATACACATCTCATAACACATATATGCCACAACAAAAAATGGTATATCTAATATATCATATGAAATGGGAATGTCATGTACATCATAAAACAACAGGTGTGATACCAAAATATACAAAATATATATACGAGGCCTTAGATGGGACAATGAATGTATATACAAAAATATGTGTCTACATGTATCTGATACAAATATAAAGATCATGAAATAATCAAACATCATCCCCACTGGTCATCCCAAGGAGAGGATATGTGTTTTTGCTAGCTATGAACAAGAGATGGTTGTAGCTTTGTGATGGGTTGTCCTCCTGACTCTGCCTATGTGGCATTGTTGGGCTCACCAAAATGAGGATGTCTCTACGCTCTCGGTACAAATGCCTCATACAAGGTTTGATAATAATTCCTCTCAATAATGAGCCGATCCTGCTCTCTTTGATGTTGTTTCCTCTTTGTATCTCTCTCTTGTCTAAGAGAGTCTCGCTCGGCTCGAAGATGGTCTAGCTCAGAACTAATGGTAGCCAACTAAACCTTGAGAGCCTATTATCTTGATGCCTCTGCATCTCTCTCCCCAGCTCTGACATCTCTATCCTAACTATCCTAATCTCTCTTGGTCATGATTTGATTAATCCTCACCACCATGTCTCCCATAGGGGAGGAGCCTATGGTCCCTGGTGCTATTGTTGATCTTGAGGAGCCTAACCATCATACTGCTAATGGTTGTCACTCTTCCCATCCAACCCATCTTGTACATGTTGCAGCTACTCATGAGCAATCTTGAGTCATTGTTGATCTTGTTTGTTCCCAATGATACCTCCTCTCTTGACACCTAAAATAGGGCCTCTAGCTACTCCTTTGGGGGGCATAGTCAATCTCAACGGCCTATGGTGGGCCCACCATACAACATACTCTCTGGTCGTCCTTGGATTAGGTCGATCCACTTCCCATCCCCACCCAAGTGGTCTCAAAGCTCGAAAGGCTATCACTACTACCTATGAATTGACATGAGCCCCCCATGCAATCTCCTCATGAGTAGTACGTCCAAAAATGGCCATATAATCTTCGATAGGGAAAGTCTAATAATAATCAAACTGTTTGAGCACCCTATTTGGTAAACACCTCTCAAGAATAATATCAACCCAATAGATAATGAACCAATTCTGCTTGCAATATACTAACTACTCTTGATCATCTGGCTAGGCCTCAACATCTCTATATGGTCGCTAGGTGAAGTCGGTTATCTCATCAAAAACAACCCTCCAAGGAGGAAATCTCCTTGGTTATGTGTAATGTAGGTCGTCATTGTATCTATAGAAAAAGGGATCATAAGCACCCCTCTCTCACATACTGTTTGGCCATGTGATGGCAATCCTCTCCCAAGACCAGAAATGGAGCAAGCTAGCACCAACTAAAATGTTGCTACCACCTCTATATACCACCTTATGCATATCTCTATAGAGATGGGACAACACACACTGAACCCAAGCATACACTATTGTTTGCTCCATTATCTACTCAATCACTATCCCCCAACTGACAGGAAAAATCTTAGCCCTCCTATCGAGCATCAAAGGTCCAATAATCAATCTTGCTATGACGATAACCATAGGGTATGTGTTATCAGTGAAGGAGGCTAAATCAATCTCGGAGTCAATGACCTGTAGCTGCTCCACACCGAGTAACCTTTGTATATTTGTTGTACCTCTCTAAACATCATAATAAATTAGCTCTCCATGAATCAGTATCCTCAAGATCCTCCATACATCCTCGAGAGTGATCGTGCACTCTCCAATTGGTAAATGAAATGAAGAGGTCTTTGAATGCCACCTCTCAACCAAAGCAATCATCATCGCTCGATGAGCTCGGATCTCTAGCGTGTAGGCAATGTATCATAATCCAAATGCATCAATAAATTCCCTCTCCAACTCCTGAAAGGCAACTAATCCATCCATCAATCGAGGTTGTTTCTCTTGCATATATAAAGGCTTAAGGACAGCCTACAAAAATTCAACCTACATTGTCAAAAAATTTCTATAAAATAAAATCAAGAACTCGAAACTACAACTAAGCTAGCTAAATCAATTAAATTAAGCAGTATCACACTTTTTCTAGGGTGATAGCAGCTATGTTTTTCAAAAGTAGCTATCCATGGCAATAACGAGCATGTTCAAAGGCGATAGCAGCCATATTTTTCAATAGTGTCCTTCCTAAAAATTCTATTGCACGGTCAAAATTGTCAAAAGTAGTCTTTCAAAAGTAGTCATCCCTAGCAATACTGACCATTTTTTTCAAAAGCGGTCATTGTTGTCGAAAGTAGCCAGCCTAAAGAAGTGATAGTGTTTGTATCGCAGCAATAGCAAAAAAATTCCTAAATTACCGCTATCGCCTAGACTAAGTTTGTACATTAATTACACAAGCAAAAACTTGACAAAAGTGAAAATTAAAGATATATAAATTGGTGTTGAATATTCCACCATTTCTACCTGTGCGTAGTTTGTTTTCATTTGTTATTGTATGCTAGTACACCGTAGGATATGATTTGTTTGGTTGGTTTAATTTTATTGTTGTTTCATAGCATAATTTAGAATTTGTTGAACCCGCCATTATTGGAATTTACATAGGTTCTCCCCATCTTATTGTATATATACATGATTTCAATTCAATGGAAGATAATTCGATTGCTCTGCAAATGTTAATATGGTATCAGAGCAGTGATATTCTTTGGGCCTATCATTTAGTAACTAGATAAGTATGAGGAAATAGTAGCATTTTGAATACCTTGAATCTCATAGCACAAGAGTAGGCGACAAAGTGGATATTGCATTAATCTCATAATATTTGGATATTGCATATCACTATGATATGCCATCTAAGGGATTCCATCGAGGGGCGCTACTACTGCAGAAGGCTAAAATTTTGGAGGGTTTTTGGACGTAGATGGTGACAAGGAAGTCGGCAGCCTACACCCTGGGGCACATTGCTAACACCATTACGCCCATTCATATCCATTTGATTCTTGTGTGCCCTATTGTAATTGTTGTTCCATGGCTTACGCTGGTTCAATGCAAATTTCAAATTGAGCTGGATGATTTCTGATCACAGTCACTTCTGTAATTTGATTTGCAATTTTACAGTTCTTCCCAGAGCCTACCAGACCAAATCATTGACAGAGTGTTGCAACATTGATCAGAAGGTTTCTTTGTTGTCTAGTTTCATTTTGAGGCCACTCAATTGCACCCGTGATTTAGAGATAAGTTTTTAAATTTGTATACCCACTCTGCAATGCTTTTGTAAATATATATAGGTTGGTGGTGAGAATTATATTTTTTATTTTTTATTTTTTATTTTCATTCTACCATCACCTCAAGTTTGAGTCACTACAATTAGATTTCTCTAATCTTCTAAAAATATAGAACATTGTGCATATAGTCTTTAGACATTCTTCTTGGTGCATTGGTTCCAATGACCAATAATTTTGTAGCAATAAGTTATGTCCTCTCTCAAGCTTGCGATTTAGGGAGTCCCATTTTCTTATTTGATTTTCTCTATGAATTTATAGTTTTATGGGAATTAAAAAATAAAGCCTAAGTTAGTCCCAATGCCTGTTCAATAAAACACATTATTCTACTAACAAAATGGCAGGACTTTCTCCTAAATTTCTTCTTCCATATTCTCGGTTGTTATGTGGGAATAATTATTTTGCATGGAAAACCAAACTCAAAACTCAACTCGAGTTTGAAGAAGTTTGGGATGTGGTTAGTGGAACCACAACACGTCACAAGACAGATGCTGATGAACAAAATAAATTTGATCAAGCCGATAGAAAGGAAAAATTGATCATTTTGTTTAGTGTGTTTGATGATGTTCAACCCTTTATCCATGACTTTTCCATAGCCAAAGATGCATGAGACAAGCTCAAGACAGTGTATGAGGTGAAGAATTAGAATCATATCTTGAATTTGTAGAGTCAGCTACATAGCCTGAAGATGAAGAACGAAGAACAGTTGGAATATTTTCTCAAAAGGATTGCTAAATTGAGAGCCTCCTTACAAGTATTGGGAGAAACAATTGATGATGCAGTTCTGGTACCTATTGTTCTACATGTACTACCTTCGAGGTATAAAGTTTTTGTGACCAATTTGAATGTCACAGAGACGACACCCACTTTTGAGAAGCTTGTGAATCTACTCCAAAAAGAAGAATATTTAATGCATGAACATGAGGAGAAGGATCATGCCATGACCACTCGTCATAAAGGAAAGAAGCCTATGAAGTAGTGTCCAATATGTGAAAGAGTTGGACATGATGTGAAAAATTGTTGGTACAATTCCTTCAACAAAGGATCATCCAACAAACCACATCCAAAGAAGCCACTTCAAAGTGGCAAACCACAATGGGAGCTTGTGGATCTACCACCTAGTAAGACATAAATTGGTTGTAAATGGATTTTTAAAACTAAGTATAAAGTAGATGGTAGTATAGATAAACATAAGGCTAGGCTTGTAGCCAAGGGTTATGCTCATAAAGCAGGGATAGACTATGAGGAAACGTTTGCTCCCACTGCAAAGATAAAAACCATTAGAATGATTTTTGATTTAGCTACCCAATTTGGATAGAAACTATACCAAATGGATGTTAAAAGTGTGTTTCTTAATGGAGACCTTAAAGAAGAGGTCTATATGACCCAACCAGAGGGATATATTGCACCTGGTAAAGAAGAAAAGGTATGCAAACTTGTCAAGTCCCTATATGGTCTCAAACAGGCTCCTAGAGCCTGGTATATCAAAATTGATGAGCATTTGCTAAAACATGGTTTCACTAGGCATCCATATGATCCAAATATCTACCTCAAGGATCAAGGGGGGGATATTGTGATAATTATTGTATATGTTGATGACTTGGTTATCACAGGTAGCTCAGAAGCATTGGTTGAAACATCCAAGAATGATCTCAAGAAGATATTTGATATGACAGATCTCGAGCTAATGCACTATTGTCTTAGCTTAGAGGTATGGAAAAAATATCACCATATCTTTGTATCACAAAGAAAATATGCCAAGACACTGCTTGAGAAATTTAGAATGATGGATTCCAAACCCATGTCTACACCTATGAAATCGGGTTTGCAATTATATGTTTTTGATTCTTCTCCTTAGGTGAATGCAACTCTCTATCGACAAATGATTGGAGGTTTGATTTACTTGACTTATACTAGACCGGATATCAATTTTGTTGTTAATTATCTCTCAAGATTCATGCAAGAACCAAATATGTGTCATTGGAAAGCAAAAAAAAGGGTCTTAAGGTATATACATGGTACAATGAATCATGGTTTGGAATATAAAAAGAATGATCAATTCTTCTTGACAGGGTATACAGATACAGATTATGTAGGTTCAGCTGATGATAGGAAATCTACATCTGGATATGTTTTCTTCTTAGGATCGAGACCTATTTCTTGGGGGAGTAAGAATCAATCCACAGTTGCTCATTCTTCAACAGAGGCAGAATATCGTGCAACAAGTGCAGCAATTTGTGAAGCAGTTTGGTTACGTCACATATTAGAAGGATTGGGGGTACCACAAAATCAGCCTACCATCCTCTATTGTGTTAATCAAAATATTCTTAAGCTTGTTCGTAATCCAATATTTCATGAACAGACAAATCATATTTAAGTTGATTGTCACTTCATACGAGAACATGTTCTACAAAACAAAATTCAACTTCAATTCTACTCCACACAGGAACAACGTGCAGATATCTTCACCAAGCCTCTTGCACATGGGAAGTTTGAAAGTTTTCAGGATTCTCTTATTAGTACTTTAAAGAAATGATGTAATAAGGGGGGAATATTGGATATTCCACCATTTCCACCCATGCATAGTTTGTTTTCATTTGTTATTTTCTACTAGTACACTGTAGGATGTCATTTGGTTGTTTGGTTTAATTTTGTTGTTGTTTCATAGCATGATTTAGAATTTGTGGAACCCCCCATTATTGGAATTTACACGGGTTCTCTCCATCTTATTGTATATATACATGATTTCAATTCAATGGAAGATAATTCAATTGCTTTGCAAATGTTAATAATCAAAGCCCCTACGCATGTTCGCCTTGGTACTACCTAAATGCCTCTGCTCTGTGTGGTACTCCTGGAACTTGAGGCATCATGAATCACCGTTTGTAGCAAAAAATATCACAAAAGCTCTAGAGGCAAGAATTTTTCAAAGCAAGGTGTGCAAATGAGGGGTAATTTCAGCCTAATTTCCATTTTAACCCCTCCCAAAACCCTAATTTTTACCATAGAACCCCTTCTAGGTAAATTTTAGGAACACTTATGACCATCTAGAACTCTAAACATGATCCCTAGGCCTTAAGCTTTTGTTCTCTACACATCAGAACTACTCAAGAACCTAGTCGAGCGCCTGACCAAAAAAGTAATTTTTTCGGTCGACCTCTTGAGGGGGCAACCTAGCATCTTATCATCCTTCCACTGACCACCCAAACACAATGGGGCATATTAAATTTTTCAAATCTTGATCTGAACATTGGATTCTTTGAAACAATGTAACCAATACATTGTGTCAAAGAGGGGAAAAATGTAGACATGTAAAAATGACCTAACACATCACATATCCTAAACTACATTTTCTCTATTATCAACATCACTGTCATTATCACTGTTGCATATCGTTTCATTAACATCATTAATCCCCTTTTTAACATCATTTGTATCATTAACCCTATTTTCCTCTATTAATTAAATAATCTCGAATTGTTTAATTAATTCACTGTCATCATCTAATTTAACCTTATTCTTCTTGATTAATTAAATAAATGCAAATTATTTAATTATGTCACTAACATACCTTATTCATCTAAATTAATTAAATTTTTATCATTAATAATTTAATTAAGCCACTTTCCCTTCTCCTAATTTGAATAATTAAATCAATTAATTCAATTTCCCAAAAATCATTCAATGCAGTCAACAAATAAATATATCTTTATTTGTTAAAATTCAAATGCAACTTGCACATTCCTCTCAAACATTAATTAATTATTAAATTAATTAATACATCCTCACATATCTTGATTGAATAAATCATTCCAACTGATTTTTCAATCTATTTCCTAACTCAACCAATCCCACTAAATACTCAATTTGATTTCTTCAATTCCACGAATTATTCTAATCTAACCCCACTGATTATTCAATTAAATCCCTTAATTGGATCAATCAGAGGATTTAACTTATCAATCTATTTCTTCTCAATGGTGTTCAATCGTTGATCATGATTTTTCATTGTTGAATCCTAATCGTTCATCTAAAACCTGAAAATCTATAAAACAACCTTCTTCCTTCTCACAAACGATCAAAAATAATATGGAGAATTCGTGGAGAGGTCATGTCAAATTGGCCATTGAAGCACATTTATCACTTTCTTGCATTTGAAATCACCACTACTACTACCTTTGAAATTGTCAACAATAATGGAGGCTTTGTATTGATCAAGCAGCCCAACACCCGTTATCAATACGAACACACTCCTACATGGGATGGTAAAATTGTAATCTTTTGAATTCCTTTATGTTCTCATTTATGCTAATGTTTCTTGTTTAATTCATTACTTCACAATCACATTCCATGAGTAGGTTGAGATTTATAACGTTTTGATTTCAATTCATTTGATTCTCTTATTTCCATTGATCTAATTCCCCCTTACATAAAATTACACTAATAATTAATTAAAGATTAATCAATTATTAGCTAATGCATGATTAGTCTAACAACTACAATACTACCTAGGTGTAGAATTTTGTAAAACAAGTGGGAGTATTTTTGTTTCACATTCCAAATATGTTAGGTGTTTTTTTGATAAATTTAGAATGACAGATTGTAAAATATCATCTACACCTACAGAGAATGAGATGAAACTTTCAACCAAAACTAACTCTAGGATAGTCAGTGAGTCAAACTATAAGCATGTAGTGGGGAGCCTAATATACTTACAACCACTAGACTTAATCTGATTTATGTTGTGGGTTTAATTTTCATATTCAGGACAACAACAAAGATAGAATAATGGACTATAGCAAAGAGGGTGTTGAAATATATGAAAGGGACGCTTGACATTAACATTCTATATAATAGAAGAAAAGACCCTAGGCTGTGTGGGTTTACAAATTCATACTAGGTAGGTTACGTAGATGATAAAATATCCACTTCTAGATATGTTTTTAGCCTTGGCGTGAGTGCAAACACATGGAACAATAAGAAGTAGCATATAGTAGCTCTTTCTTTGACTAAAAACAAATATTAAGGAGTAATAAAAGTAGTGTATGAAGTAGTTTGGTTTGGATGGATGCTATCTGACATGAATATGTCACAATTTGAGCCTACACTCTTGGTCTATGACAATCAAGGGGTGCTCAAACTTGCCAAGAATCCATTCTTCCATTAGTGTAACAAATATATGGAATTACATTGTCACTTCATCAAACAACTTGTAGAAGATTTAATTTGTTATGTTATAGTATTGTCCAAATAAGGATCAAATTACAGACATTCTTACCAAGTCTTTGAGTCCTAAAAATTTTACAAAATATTGAGATAAGCTTGGTATAGTTAGTAAATTGACCGTTAAGGGAGGGTATTAAAGTATTATTATATTGTAATGGTAAATTAGATTTTATATTAGGATTTAATCAATTTGTTTGAAATTTAGTTTGTTTTTTGTTTTTTTGATTTATTAGTCTAGTTGTTCTTATCCACATTGGATAAGTATTTTGTAATATTTATAAGGTTAATTTGAATGAATATCTTGGTAATATTTCTATGTTCTATTTTTTACAATAATATCCTTCTAAATTTGTGCAACCTTTTCCAACCCTAAGATGTATTTATGGCTCACTCATGTGAAAATACCATTTATTAATCATGATATTGCTTGTCATTTCCACCATTTTTGAGTGGAATTTTAGACCAAGAATTATGCATGGTCATAATTTGCAAGCTTTCACAGATCTTCACCCTACAAAGTTGAACATTGATTTATTGAGCATTTTCAGCATCTCAATTCAAGTTTTTGGGGTACAACTATGGAAAGCTTTCTAGGTGTAATGGTGTGAATTTTCACCCCTTGCAAATTCCCCATTTAAACCCCTTAACTTATAAAAAATCAAACCCGACGATGTTATTCCATGTCCTCCATCTGCTCTCCATCCATTTGGAAGTTGTCTGTAGTGTTGGTGGGGGAATTTTTGTCAGGGATGCGAACGTGGTGCATTGTCGTCCTAACAGGACTCTCGCCTCTAGAATCCGCAGAGGCATTATAATTCTCCATTGGTGTCAAAGTGTAACGTCTCTGCTCACTTGACCAAACTCGAATGGCTCCTTTGGCCTCCCTTTCATCTTCAAAAGACTATCTCATTCATTCAATTCATCTTCTACACGGTTCTTGAGAATTCACTTGATCTTCTTCACAATTCTTCATACCTCACTTCATTCACAAGACTTATACCACCATTGGAGCTACAAATTGGTGTCTTGCAAGATTTCTTTCTTCTTTGTTGTGACAACGTCAATTCTACGAGGCTTATGAGATCTTTCCTTCTCTCATTTTCCTTTAGTACATGTGATTGAAGGTGATATCTCTCTATCTCTCACTTTTCTTAGCATTATTGTTTACCTATGTAGCATATTTTTGTTAGCATTGCTTAGTATTCTTCCTTTCAGTGTTTACCTTTATCATATCTCTCTTATCATTGATATATTGGTTGTCCATGGAGGTGGGAATACCAAAGCAAGGGACTGACTACGATAGTCCTCTTAAAACAGCCCCAACATTTTTCCTCTTTGTTGTGTGTAGGTTCATGTTGAAGTGAAGAGCTCAAGATAATTAACTCGTGGGTAGGAAGGTGCACTTTCCTCACCCTCTTTTGTCATTTTGTGATTACAATAGTTAAAGTATTCTTCTTGTTGTTTTGTTTTTTATTAGCTTTCAATTTTTGTGTTAACATTAAACCTTATATGTTAAACAGTTAGTAGGTTCTATGTAGTTTTTGGGTTGTTTTTCGCACTTTCTACCCATATGAACGCTAGTGCCCCACTAAGACGCCAGCGTGTTGCACTGTCATCCGTGTCTCGCACTTTCATCCTCTAGTAGAGGGTTGTCTGAGGTATAGTCTAGGCTTTGGAAACCTACTCTCTTAACCTCCTGAAACTCTCAGGTTAGTAGAAAGACAACAGTACTCATAGTTCTCTTCTTTCTCTACCTTAAACACTTTGCAATTTCCTAAACCTTTCATCTAGGTTGAGGTAGATTAGGGTAGCCTGTCATTTGAGGCCCTCCCATGACCTGGGATCTTGAGTGGACAATCCCCTTCCTCTACATTTTGGTGAACCTGACGTGAATTATTTTGGTTTTGTTTCATAGGGTTGAAGGAGTCTTCTCTCGTGTTCTAGGTTTGTTGTAGGTGTGTGCATTATAGATTAGGGTAGCCTGTCATTTGAGGCCCTCCCATGACCTGGGATCTTGAGTGGCCAATCCCCTTCCTCTACATTTTGGTGAACCTGACGTGAATTATTTTGGTTTTGTTTCATAGGGTTGAAGGAGTCTTCTCTCGTGTTCTAGGTGTGTTGTAGGTGAACCTAGCCTTGCAACCCAACCTACGACCCCTAGCGGCATAGCTAGAAGAGTCCCTAAACATTGTGAACCGAAGCCTAAAATAGCTCACTGTCTAATTATTGAACCCTTGGGGGCTTCTGAGAAAGTCCTTTCTGGTGTACGTAGAAGATGGCTTCTTCCATACATCTTCCCATCCTATATGTGCAGCCTGTAAGTGGATCTCCTACTATAACCTTTACCTCACAGGATTTGTTGATGAATGCTAATAAAGAGCCTTCTCCTTTATACATTCCTACTCGTATCAATGGGAATACTGTGACTAGCATTCCCATTGACCCTACATGTCAAGTTAATGTTATCACAAAGAATATCATGCTAATAATTTTTTTACATAAGGATGGATATGATGAGTCTAAAACCACTATACATACACATGATGGGATTTTTGTCCCTCCCATCAGTTCTATTACCCTTTCAGTCCTAGTTGGACCTAGGACCGTGAATGCCCTTTTTGACATTATCCTGGAGTTTGACTTGTTTAGAGTGAAGCTAGGAATTCCTTGGCTAGTTTCCATGAATGCAATCCCTTTGGCGATCCATAAGTGCTTGAAATTTTCCCATGAGGGCTCCATACACATTGTGCATGACACCCGGTACAAACCCCTGGTGTTGCATGGGGCATATTCCTTAGATCACTTATGTCCTGAACCTATTGGTTCGCTTCCTCCCAAGATGGACCTATTGTATCAAACTTACATAAAATACAAGAGTGGGGACATAGCACGGAAAGTGACCTATCTTCCTTCTCCTTATGCTATCTTGGTTAAGGCTTCTATGATAGCACAACCTCAAGTTGTTGTTGCCTCTCGAAAGGAGAAGGATAAATCCACTCGACAACCTCCTTCTTGTTCCTCTATAGTTCCACCTACTTCTTTGTCTCACTCTATTGCGACGCCTTTGACTTCCGCCCCTATGCATCTCTTGGGAAGTCCAATGGTGCTCGCTTGGTGAAAAACCAAGCGTCAAGTGTTTGACCTTCCTATCTTTCCCACAGTGTCTCAATCCATCTTGTATGGTAAGGGTAAGGGTCTCTGTCAAGTCACCTCTACGTCTCAACCTCTACAGCCTCCTATAGTTCCTACTCCTAAGGTAGAGAATGGGAAGAGGCTAGTCGTTGAGGCATTTGGGTCTACTTCCCTGTCTGTTGTTGTTTTCGTTCCTACATCTCTTCCTCTTGTTCCAGTCCAAGAGTCACTCCCTCCGCCAGAAATGGCTATGATGGATACTTTGATGATAGAATAGGAGCATCTTTCTCCTCCTCAAGCTACAGCCTCTAGCTCTTAGAGCCAAAGAAACCACCTTGCACGTGAGCATAAGCACCAGAGGAAGGCTCTAGTTGTTGATCAGGCTGCTTTGCAAAAGGAGGGAGGGGAGCCAATAGTTCTTGTCTTAGTGTCTTATGTTGTGTCCTCTTCCACCCCTTCTGCTTTAGTTCTTGCCACCTTGATCTTTCTTTCATCTCTCCTTGTGAGTGTAGATGAACCTCTTCCTAAAAGGGTGCAAGTGTTCATTTCCCCCTCAGTTGATCCTCCTCTCTTGATGTCCCTTCCATACATCCCACCTTTTCCTAAGCCCGTGGACATGTCAAATACCTCGGTGGTGTCTGTTGCACTTTTCTCCTCTGCTTCCTCACCTTTCGCTTCCTCTGTGGGGATCTTGCATCCTTTGATGAAGCGCAATTTTGAGGATGACCTACTTCGAAGGGGGGTCAGAAGAAGGGATCACCTTCTTTTGAAATTGGTCCTGCTTTGGCTTGCATTGTCTTAGTGATGGAGGCAACCCTGATGTCTCTTGAGTTCGTCACTGCCCCTGAGTCTTTCATTGAGCTTGGCAGTGGATCTTGAGTGCCTCCTCCATCTCCTACCTGGTTGACACATGGCACTCCCATCAAGTGCATGTTCAACTTGGCAGACGATGTCCCAACTCTATGGGTGATTTTGTAAAATCAATGATGTTTACAGTTGACAATGATTTTACTCGCAGCAAACAGGGCGAATAAATTCTTCACAGACAAGACCGAAAAGAGCCTATCCTTCTTGAAAGATATGGAACAAAGACAACCTAAATGGAATTCTGCTTTAACAGGAAAATATTGGCTTTAGTTCAATCCCAAGTCTCTAATAACCAGGTCATGATTGTACTAGGGTCGCTCCGGGTTTTGATGTGATATTGTTGTTAATCTCAAAGGGACTACTTTTTTAATTAAATATTTTCGACAATGAATTTTCAATTGGATCATAAAGAGAAATATCATGAAATTGAAAGATTTGCAACACTATTTCATGAGCATCACAAATTCTTTGCTATCACTTAAGTAGATTTAGCATTAAGCATTCAGTAATTTTATAGAAAATGAAATATTTTCAATAAAATTCCATCCATTCATTCAAATGTTGGAGCATTTTCAATAATTTAAACATCTACTCTAAAATAAAGCATAAAAATACTGAAAAATTAAAAGTTCTCCCAGCTATTCTCCATGCATGACCCAAAGAATCAATTAAAATAGAGCAAACTGCTTTATACTTCACTAGATTGCTTCACAGCTACATATAAAATGGTGCGAGCTTTTAAAGAGAGGGGTTTCATTTATGGACACCGAGTAGGTTTTGTATGCACCCTTAAACGACGCAACATACAATCTTGTTTGACTGAACTAACAAAACCAGCTACGAAAGATTCATGAGATAGGTAGCTATCTAATTAGCTCTGATATTAATCAATTTCTACGTGCATACAAAGTTTTAAGCCAGAATGGTTCAGAAAATAGGAAAAAAGAACAAAACTTGAAAAAAAATTATGTTCTTCCAACATCCACAAATTTTGAACTTAAAATAAAAAAGGGATCCTTTGGAATTTTATAGAACACAAAGCTCAGATAGGATAAGACTAATACATGAGAGGAAATCCAAGGGACCAATCACATCAAGGCACGTGGAATGTAGTGACCAATAGGAGAATTGCAATCAAAGTCAACAGAAGTCAACTCCAATTACACATTGAAGCTCTTTGGGTGTTAATCTTTAATCATCGCCAAGATGATACTTCAAATCAAGATAGTGTGTAGGAACTTCCCATACATTCAAAATGAATAAGTGGAATTTTTCACCCCCACACATCGCTTGGCTCTGGTTCTACTACTCTCAGGAATGGGATTCCTCAGAGGTTGGCTCTTTTTATCCACTGCATGTGGAATACCGGGATCTCCAACATTCCTGTGGATTCAAACTCCTCTTCCAATAGTATCCTAGAATAAGCGAACCAAAATGAAAATGATTATATCCACGATTCAAATTTGTTTGATCGTCCATACCTGAATTTTGCATCGCAATCTATATCTCCTGCAATCACAAATTCCACACATTAAATCTCTTTTAAAAGGTAGAAAACATTTATAACATCTCATGTAACTAAAACCATTATTCAAATTTTAGTACAAAAATATCATAAATAACACACTTTCTAGCATATCATTAATCCTTGCATATATAACGGATTACCGGAATCATTAGATAATCTCAAATTTTAAAATTTTCATTTCACATCGCAACCCGGTACCTGGTATTCAGTTTTACCCACAAACTCTCCCAGACTTTGGTTATACTAGATTCCATTTACCAGACTCCATTTTACCAAAGTACAAATATTAGACTAGAGCCTTCCATTCAATCTCGCATTACCTTTCGCCTTTTCAACTATTTCCAGTACCCGGTTCCCAATGCCCGAAACACTTACATTATGAAGTACTTTTATTAAAGACTTCTCTTTACTTTTCGCTTCCGATGATCTTTCATTCGCTAGCTCCTGCCATAAGAGTTATTTTTTCACTTGGGTCCCCAAGTCTTTCAGTCTTGGGGCGTGTTGTGAGACCACACAACAACTTGCAACCAATGAAACCAAATTTGAAATTAAATCACCAGTCATATATTAAAATTTATACATATTTTAAAACAATAACTTTTACCTTTACCTATATTTTGACATAAAAAAGTAAAACTCCACCAAAAAATCCATGTGTGCACTGATTAATTCTAGTTTTTAGAACTTACTGAAAAGAATCAGTTCATTAACATTGAACTACATAATATAGTAATGCTCCAACACCAACCAGGGATAGAGCCTTGCTGCCAGTCAAGTGTCCATAGCCCCGACAAGGTTATCTCTATAATTCCCCCCAAACATAGCTCTACTACCAGTCAGGCATCTATAGCCCCGGTAGAGTTATTTGGATAGCCTAAAGAGTTGATTTTTTTTTTAGATATAGCAATGATAGCTCATTTTTCAACTCGCAAGCAATGAAGCCCCGCTATTAGGTTGGGAATTACAATGGTAGCAAAGGTTCATTTTTCATTTTTCATTCAATGCAAATCCCTTCATCAATCCACTACTTCCCAAAAACTCAATTAATAATTTCTTGTAAGTGTGTGTTTCTAGCTAAATTTCACTACTTTATGTCAAATCCTAGCTAACTGTAACTCGCTATATGTTAGAAAATATGCATAAATTAAAATTTAGCGACAGACAATTTAATCACCAAATTTAAATCTAAATTTAGAAACATTAGTTACCACCCTTCCAATTAAATCTTGTGGCAACTACTAAAAATTATGCTAGCAATTCCGATTTGACGGCGCTGCACTTCATTAGTAGATCGAAAATGTCATGATTACCTTGAAACACAATCACATTATTTTGCATTAAATTCGCACGTATTATTCTCTCAACTTACTCAGGTGATGGCGTGTACTGCCCTATCGGCTTCATTTTCCTTTCTAATCCGCACATATAAGCACCTCCATAATTAATACAACTCTTTTAAAAAAATGAAATGACCACTATTAACTCGAAATCTTCAACTTGCTTGATTTGCAATCTTCGTACTGCTCAAGTTTGAAACAATTTATCACCAACTATATGCAAAGAATTAATTTTATTTAACCTTCAGTTTTGAAGATAATTATCTAGCTACCACCTTGCTTATAGTTTCCAAGAATTCACTCGAGGCAACTATGTACCGCAACTCTCTTACGACTCTCTATAAATTTTGCATTTCTTCTTGAATTCTTCACACTTTTTCTTTTTCTATTTTTCTTATTTTATTTCTGTAATTTCATTTTGTGCATTTGCATTTGCTTCTTGGCCATGGATACTCCAATTTGCTTAAGTTGCTCTCACCACCATAATGTTTTCTTAGGGAGCATCACTCCACAAAGGCATGACAAGGTTTTCTTCACTAGGACTTCCAATTTCACTGTGCCAAACTTGTGCTTAGTTCTTGGGGAAAATTATGTTGAATCCAGCCACTACTTTCGCTTCTATTCCGATGTGGCTTCTCATTTTGTAGCATCGCTTTTGGATATTGGGCTACCTGTTGAAGATGTTTGCTCAACTGCCAATTTGATAGTGAGGCCTGAATATCTGGAGAATCTGGATACCATTTTATCTATTGTACACCCAACCATTGGGATTCCCTCCATGGATGATATTCCTTGGTTCTTAGAACACAGGGAAGTGATTCCACTTCAGCCTTTCTTTATTGATCTTCATATTCGTGACTTTGAAGTTCACCAAGAACTCGCCTACATAGGGTATTTATCCCTGATAGAAGAGGCATCCCACATTGACCAAATGGCTACTACCATATGCAACTTTGCTCACTCTTTTTTGACTTTTTTTTTTATCTTTTGAAACAAGGATTTTTGATATCTCATGTATATACGTGATACACACACACACAGATATATATATATAACTTTTTGGTGTGTTTTAGAGCATGCTTTACTGCGTATGGTTTTATCATTTCAATTTTCATAGTTTAATTTTACAAGTGTTTGAATTAACTCTCATGTGTAAGATAGGTTTAAGTAGAATTTTCTAATGTAAAGGCTAGACAAAAGAAAAGGACAAAAAACAAAGAAACAAAACGAAACAAAACAAAACCCTACAAAAAGAAAACTAACCCTAACTACCCTAACTCTAACATAACAAAAGAATAACACTAATAAAGCAATTTATTTCAGTTTCTGTGACAATTTCTCTTGCAGTTTTGGTACAAATCATAACAGGTTTATCTTTAAATTCATTTAACAAAATTTCTAATGTTCTACTCTAATAATGAATTATCTTAAATTTTATGCATTTAATAATCGTAAATTCAAAAGCGTACTTACCAATAACTTGGCTCATATGTATGAAAATGATCTTGTTAAAGATTGATTGCACACATTTCATCTGATGTGACCATACTCTACCTTCCTCCATCCCTGATCTATTTCCATGATAGTTGTGTCCATTTTTCTGCTTTCTCCTTTGAAATTCTTCATGTCTTCGGCCCTGTCTTCACTTTGCATTTTGTTAGACCAAGATATATCACTATTTATATTGTTATCATAGAGAGAAAAAGTAAAAGTTTGATACTCTGTATCTTGTATAAAATCAGGAAAATTTTATTTTATAGCTTGCGAATTTTCAACTTGTAGCAAAATACATGCGTTTCTCACTCAATTTTCCTGCTCCTTGTTATCTATGTTTTCCACGTATAAGGAGAATGATGATTCATCAATGCATTTTCCTCATTTGTGATGTAATGCCTCTGAATCTCGACATTCTCGCCTATTTCCCTACAAAATGTTAGGATTTTCTTTATAATAACTGCAGTTTTCCAACTGTTTTGATGTATCAATTAGTTTTTTAATATTTCCAATTCCACTAGGGTTAAATGTTTTTCTTGTTAACAATTCCTTTCTTTTAGTAGTTAGAACTTCTTTTATTAACGAAATTACTTTACTTATGGCCAAAATTACCCTAGTTAAAAATAATTCACACCTGAGCTCACTGTGATTAGTTGTATCATGAATTCTACACTTAGTGACCCTACCAAAAGTGAATAAACTCAAAGGATGTAATTTCTAGTTAAAAATTTTCCAAAGTTTTTCAACTTCCATGCTGAAAAGCTAGCTTGCACTCAATTTCACTTTACAAGCTCCTCACCAAACTCAAGACTCATAATTCAAAGCATAGCCCTCCAATTCAAAAGAATAAGACCTAAAATATTTAAAGATGGACCTCCTTCTAGCGCCAATTCCTGTTGACAACAATTTTACTCGCAACAAACTAGGTGAATAAATTCTTCACAGACAAGACCACAAAGAGCCTATCCTTCTTGAAAGATACAAAACAAATACAACCTAAAGGGAATTTTTCTTTAATAGGAAAAGATTGGCTTTAGTTCAATCCCAAGTCTCTAATAACCAAGTCATGATTGCACTAGGGTCACTGTCAAGTTTTGATGTGATATTGTTGTTAATCTCAAAGGGACTACTGTTTTTAATTAAATATTTTAGACAATGAATTTTCAATTGGATCATAAAGACAAATATCATGAAATCGAAAGATTTGCAATAATATTTCATGAGCATCACAAATTCTTTGCTATCACTTAAGTAGATTTAGCATTAAGCATTCAACAATTTCATAGAAAATGAAAGATTTTCAATAAAATTTCATCCATCCATTCAAATTTTGGAGCATTTTCAAGAATTTAAACATCTACTCTAAAATAAAGGATAAAAATACTAAAAATTAAAAGTTCTCTCGGTTATTCTCCATGCATGCCCCAAAGAATCAAATAAAACAGAGCAAACTACTTTATACTTCACCAAATTGCTTCACAACTACATATAAAACGATGTGATCTTTTAAAGAGAGGGGTTTCATTTATGGACACAGAGTAGGTTCTATATGCACCCTTAAATGATGTAGCATACAATCTTGTTCGGCTGAACTAACAAAATGAGCTACAAAAGATTCATGAGATAGGTAGCTATCTAATTGGCTCTGATATTAATCAATTTCTACGTGCATACAAATTTTTACGTTAGAATGGTTCAGAAAATAGGAAAAAAGAACAAAACTTTAAAAAAAATTATGCTCTTCCAACATCCACAAATTATGAACTTAAAATAAAAAAGGGATCCTCTAGCCTTTTATAGAACACAAGGCTCAGATAGGATAAGACTAATACATGAGAGGAAATCCAAGGGACCAATCACATCAGGGCACATGGAATGTAGTGACCAATAGGAGAATTACAATCAAAGTCAACAGAAGTCAACTTTGATTACACATTGAATCTCTTTGGGTGTTAATCTTTAATCATCACCAGGATGATAATTCGAATCAGGATAGTGTGTAGGAACTTCCCATACATTCAGAATGAATAAGTGGAATTTTCTCCCCCACACATCGCTTGGCTCTGGTTCGACTACTCTCGGGAATGGGCTTCCTCAAAGGTTGGCGCTTTTTATTCGCCGAATGTGGAATACTGGGATCTCCAGCATTCCTGTGGATTCAAACTCCTCTGCCACTAGTATCCCAGAATAATCGAACCGGAATAAAAATGATTCTATCCACAATTCAAATTTTCCTAACCATCCATACCCGAATTTTGCATCGCAATCTATATCTCCTGCAATCACAAATTCCACACATTAAATCCCTTTTAAAAGGTAGAAAACATTTATAACATCTCATGTAAATAAAACCATTTTTCAAATGTTAGTACAAAAATCTCATAAATAACACACTTTCTAGCATATCATTAATCCTCGCATATATACTGGATTACCAGAATCATTAGATAATCTCAAAATTTAAAATTTTCATTTCACATCGCAACCCAGTACCCGGTATTCAACTTTACCCACAAACTTTCCTAGACTTCGGTTATATCGGATTCTATTTTACCGGATTTCATTTTATCGGACTCCATTTTACCGGAGTACAAATATTGGACCAGAGCCTATCATTCAATCTCGCATTACCTTTCACCTTTTCAATTTTTTCTGGTACCTGGTACACAGTGCCCAAAACACTTACATTACGAATTACTTTTCTTAAAGACTTCTCTTTACTTTTCACTTCCGGTGATCTTTCATTCGCTAGCTCCTACCATAAGAGTTATTTTTTTCACTTGGGTCCCCAAGTCTTTCAGTCTTGGGGCACGTTGTGAGACCACACAATATTTACCTCACAAGAGTTGAGCGAAGAAGACCTTGAGGGCTCCCTGGCTATCCTTCCCTTGCAGGCTCGTCTGCCCTCCCCTTATAATGATCTAGATTGGGAGAACGGCGATCTCTTGGTTGATGAGGACTAGGGGGTGCCTCTTATTTATCCATATATTAGATTTGTGTGTGTGTTATGCTCCCTCATGCTTGTTCTTATGTGTTCCTGAAGGACCCTTTTCACCCTTGCAGGTTCTTGGATATAGGAGTGTTTTTTGTTGTAAACTTCTTCTATTTGTTACATCATTCTTCCTTTGTTGTCTTGATTTTCAACAATTGGGGATGATGCAAAGTGTTAGGGGCTTTTAGGACTCCCATGTTGACCAAATTTTTTATTTTTATTTTGTTTTGTGTGCCCTTCTTCATGATATGATATAGTAGGGGGTTGATGATAGTTCATTTATATATTGTATATTACACCTGTCTATCTATATTTATGAGCATCTTTAACCCTGAATTATCAGATCCCCCTATCTATCGTTTGTTATGTCATTGTTTTCCTTTCTTTTTATCTTTCTCTCTTCTTTGCTTACTTTGTGATGTTGTGGTGCTTATGTGTTGTCCCTCATGTGCATGACAACATTACCACAGTTACATCTCATCATGTTCTATGGGCCACAACATCACTTTCATTCTTACTTTTCTCTCCTTAGGATTTCACTTGCCTCTGAGTTTAGCAGGCACCATCCTAAGGGGGGGCTTTCGTACTACAATTTTCAAAAAGGTGCATTCGATGGCCAACGAATCCCTTGTTGAAAATCCTTTATTTTTCAAAAATAGAATTCTTCAACAAGGATCCCTAGCGAAATCTTTCTTTCATCACAGATCTGTAAGATAGAATCTGAAAACTTGCCTTCGAGAAGGGAGCACTTCTTCTGAGGAAGAAGTTTGAAAAATTTCCCTTGTGAGGGAGTATTATTTCTTTTGAATTCCTTGATGAAAGAGATCTTTCGAAAGGTTCCTTGATGCTAGAATCTTGGAAAAAAAAATTATTGCTTTTCAAATAGAGTGTCCTTTAGTGGACCCCTTTTCTTTTGAAGGGTTCTCGAGGGACCCCTTTGAAAGCTTCTCCTGCAGTTGTTGATTTTCTGCGTGATTTTTTGTCTTCTTGCATGGATTTTTCCTATCTAATATGTTTTGTCTGTGGATTAACATGTTTTACAAGGGCACCTGGGAAGCTACTTTTCAATCAACCTTGCAAGACCGAGCACATGTAAGGTCCCATCAGACTCTGTGGAGCCTCTCACATCAGGATTCCCTCAGGATAGAGCACTTGGGGTGCCTCCTTTTCAAGTCTGAGGACCTATAAAGTGCTTTCATCCTGCGGGATCTCTTTGTTCAACTTTGTAGGACCAAGCAACTACAGAGCCTTTGTTCACCTTTTTGTAGGTCTGAAGGGCCTGTGTTGCATTTTGTTCAACTCTCCTCAGGAATGAGTACCTGAGGATCCATCGCCTCTCCCTAAGCATTTAGGTGTGTTAGATTGTGTTCTGCTTCCTCGACAGTTCATGTATACTTTCTTTGAACTCTTTCGATCTACTTTACCTCATATTTGGTAGCACATATATTCGCTAAAGTGGGGGGAAAATGTAATGAAGTGAATTTTCACCCCTTGCAAATTCCCCATCTACACCCCTTACCTTAGAAAAAACCAAACCCGATGATGTTATTCCATGTCCTCCATCCATTCTCCATCCATTTGGTAGCTGTTTTTATTGTTGGTGGGGGAATTTTTATTGAGGACACGAGCGCAGCACACGAACGTCTGTGTGACACGATGGCGTCCTAATAGGATTCCTACCTCTAGAATCCATAGAGGCATTGTAATTCTCCATTGGTGTTGAAGTGTAACATCTCTGCTCACTTGGTTGACCTCGAACAACTCCTTTGGTCTCCCTTTCATCTTCAAAAGACTATCTCATTCATTCAATTCATCTTCTACACAGTTCTTGAGACTTCACTTGATATTCTTCACAATTCTTCATACCTCACTTCATTCAAAACACTTGTACCATCATTGGAGCTGCAACTTGGTGTCTTATGAGACTACTTTCTTCGTTGTTGCGGCAACATCAACTTTTCTAGGCTTGTGAGCTCTTTCCTTCTCTCATTTTCCTTGAGTGCATGTGATTAAAGGTGATATCTCTTTATCTCTCACTTTGCTTAGCATTATTGTTGACCTACATAGCATATTGTTGTTAGCATTTCTCGGTATTCTTCCTTTCAGTGGTTTCCTTTATCATATTTCTCCTAGCGTTGCTATATTGGTTGTCCATGGAGGTGGGAACACCAAAGTGGGGGACTGACTGTGGTAGTCCTCTTAAAACAGGCCCAACATTTTTTCTCTTTGTTGTGTGTAGGTTTGTGTTGAAGTGAAGAGCTTGAGATAATTAACTCATGGGTAGGAAGGTGTGCTTTCCTCACCCTCTTTTTTCATTTCATGATTCAATTAGTTAAATTATTCTTCTTGTTATTTTGTTGTTTAGTAACTTTCACTTGTGTTAGCATCAAACCTTATCTGTTAAATAGTTAGTAGGTTCTCTGTAGTTTTTGGTTGTGTTTCACACTTTATTTCCATATGGACACCAGTGTGCCACATTGTTGTCTATGTCCCGCGCTTCCATCCTTTGGAAGAGGCCTTTCTGAGGTACATTTTGGGCTTTGGAAACCTACTCTCTTAACCTCCTAAAACTCTCAAGTCAGTAGAAATACAACGATATTGAGAGTGCTCTTCTTTCTCTAACTTAAACACTTCATAATTTCCTAAACCCTTCATCTAGCTTGAGGTAGATTAGGGCAGCCTGTCATTTGAGGCCTTCCCATAACACGGTGTCTTGAGCAGCGGATCTCCCTCCTCTACACTAGGACATAATGTTTTATCCTCAACTATCTTATAATCTCTTTAATCAAGTAGGTTCTCTATTCCAATTCAAAAATCCTCTTTAATCTTGTGAATAAAACTTGATTAAAAAAATTAAATGGTTTCCTGGGTAATTTTCAAGCATCAAATCTTGAAACCTCAACCATTTATACCTGTATAATTGGTGTTTTAGTAAAAAAAAATTCATTTTTATTGAAAACCCTAACTAAAGGAATAACTTACACAATTTAAACTACCAAATATTTAGAACCTTAGGATCCTTTAGGGCATAAGTAAACTCATTTCTTCATGTCTTAACACTTCATAATTTTCTTATGTTCCTACTAGAGTACTTTGTATGCTTTCCTTCAAAAATTTCCAATTCAAAAATCCCTAAGTTCCCTTGAACCCCATAATTATACAAGATCGTAATATACATGTTTGGGGGGATCGTCCACCCTTTTCTAAGATTGTTACTCCTTTTGAGGTCTAGGTCTCTACCCAACATAAAATTCTACAATATTATGAGTTCTCCAAAGACTTTCAGCATTTTCCTATGTCTTCAAATCCCTTTGACTTCCATATTTCCTCCCAAGAGTGAGACAACCACAACATAAAAATGAGCACAAACAACCAACAAAAAAGGATAACACCAAACCAAGAAGATAGAAACCTAAGCTTGACCCCACTGAATGACTTCCTTGTAGGAAACTTTTATGAAAAATGTCTAAAATTTATCGCTTTACCAAAATCAGCCTTGATGCCAATTAGGAATCATCCATGTTTCCAAATAAGTGATTTAAAGCAAGGAACGAAGCCTAGGGCCTAGAGAGATCGTAAGCTTCCTAGAAGCACCAATTTAATTCAAAATAAAATAAAGGTGATTCAATAATCCTACTAATGAAACCAACTCCAACATGGGATTGTAAATTCATAGGACAAGAGAGAAGGGCACAAAATGTAAGAAAAGAGAAGGGCTATGCCATTACAATCCTAAGCAACCTACACTAAACAACACATAACTTAAAAATCTACAAATCTCCTAATGCATGGTTTAAAACAACCATTTCCAATGAGCTTAAGTTATAGCAGGCCAAACTTAAAATCCACAAAACACCAATATTCATTTTCACTAAAATATTACTAAACAATTGCAAGCAGTTATCTATTGAAAAATCAACAAGAGAACATTCAATCTCATACAACTCCCAATTCAAGAGATGAGAACCAAAGCATGCTACTATTGAATTGCATATTTTCATAATATGGAATAACATGTTTAATCCATAATTTTCCATCACAAGAACAAATTAGGACTAAGTATCACAAGCAAAATTATTCACAAATAATGAGATTGCATTAAGATGCAATTTTAATTCAAATAAATAGCATTACATGGTTACAAAGCATAGAAAATACCCTGCACAGATGGATCACACTCTACCATAATTGAGATAAAAATACAATTACAACCTTTACTTAGTTACAAAGAACTAATGAAATTAAATAGTATAATAAACTAGGAATACTTCAACCTCTCAAGAGATCTTCAAGAAGGGGACCAATAGAGGATGTTACTTAGCACCCAACCATATTACCATCATCAATCATGATAGATTCCTATGTCACTCTAAGCAACCCCCAAGCTACATAGAGAAGATCATGGTTATGCCTCTAACAAAGCCAATGTTATGCACATACAAGGGTCTCAAGTAAGACCCTAGAAACCACACATGGTTTACTCAACACCATATAATGGATTCACACCATGCACACCACTCAATTTGGATTCAATGCATAATCACATTGGAAGACACAAATCATAACCACATGCTAAACTATCATTCTTCTCAAAACGGTAATAGCATAAAAAAAACAAACCATCGCATCATCATATTGATCCAAACCCTCTACAATTTGATTTTCTAATTAAACAATGTAAGTCTATAATAAAATATTATACAAAGAGCATACATGATCCAATGCAAAAAAGAAGACCAAAATCCCAAAATAGCCTTAGCATGGAAAATGGTGCAGACATTACCATTAGGTATCTAACCTCGTTTTTCTAAGGAGACTTTCTATTCTACAAAATAAAAAGATCATATACACGAACTAAATTTTAATTTCATATTTTCAAAAATTTAAGAACATGCAAAATCCAAAATACACCATTAATGAATGCTTTGAAAATTCTTCAATTTTTAAAATACAAAATTTTGGAAAATAAAGAATACCCTTTTAGAAAAACAACATCAATTTTGAGAAAAAAAATCTAAAATTACACTATTTTACATTTTTCAAAAATTATAAATATACAAATTTGAACACGACATGTTATTCTACAATTTATTTTCCAAAAGAAATCTATAAAATGGATACCGTATGCAATCCTAATATAGGCATGGCAAAAATATAAAATCAATTCAATTCAAATAAATTTTTGAGAATATTTTTTATTCAAACAAACCCTTAATCAAATGGAGATAATCTTCTCTTAAGAAAAAGCACAAATAATCATTTTCCATTCCTTCCCAAGGTTTCAAATTCCTCAAGCAAATTCCCACAATCTTTATGCAAAAAGAACTCAATGAATATGCTTTTCCTTTTTATCTTGAAAAACCCTAAACTACTTTTAAGACTTTCCTTCCATTTCCCATTCAAACTAGCTATTTTCAAATAGATGTTCTTCACTTTGATATTTTCACTTAGATATTTGATTAGTTATTTTCTAATAGGTATTCCATTCAAATCGCTTAAGATTAATTTATCTTTCTAAATAACTTATTACATATTATTTCAATGAACTATCGAACCTTTTATTCCTTTTTAATAAAGTAATTTAGTAAATTGTTCTTAATTCACTAAAATATTTGATAATAATATTCTTTTCATCATACAATATTTAAATTGTGTAAAAATGTTTTATTGATGCATAATCAAATCTATAAATTCCTTTTATTCAAACTAAGTATTCCACAAACATATTAATAAGAATTTTAAAAACTAGTTAAATACTATGTTAGAATAGCTAAATAACACATGCAAGGCAACCACTCACTTTATGAGATTCACATAGTAGGGAGCCAAAATCATAGATGATTCGGATTACTGGAAAACTAGATAAACATAAAGAACATCCTTCATTTGCAATTGAATAGGATGGGTTAAACACACAAACATACCCAAAAGTGTCACAAGGTCACCAACTCACCCACAAGGACTAGGCAAGGTGAGATTGTTAAGGGAAATCAATGACATTCTTCTCCACATGTCTTTCATTGGTCAAAAACATATAATTCCTACACTCAAGGTGAATCGTCAGATCCAATATTGGAGATCATAACCAAAATAATATATAATTAACCAACAAAAACATGCAATCAAACAAAGCATATAACCATCTTGCAATTATATTATATCCCCAAAAAACTTAATACATTATTTTTATCTAGCATAATGTAGATCAAGATAAATCAATAATAAGCACAAGTAGGCATTACAACACATGCCATTATTCAAAGCATGTGTTAGGCATCAACAATACTCAACCCTTCAACAAGCAACAATCAACACTCATTATCAAGGCCCATTGAAAGTACACTCTTCAATACAAAGTGTTCATCAACTCATCAACCAGCAATTCAGTGAATCAACTCAACGACATTTATTATGGTCATTTATCTCTCTATTTTTTATTATTAATTTAATCATGAGGCTTGTCTAAAGCATGAGAAATTCCTAAACTTCAATCTTTACATAACAAGCGCCATGATGTTTTTTAACACCCCCATTTTATTTCCAAATCTCATCAGGTGAACATATTTTACATGTATTGAATATCCATTTCTATAGAGGACAAGATAATGGAAAAGGGATAGGATTATGCCACGAGGATGAAAAGAATGTTGGCATGATTCTATCCAAACACTCAAATTCTCAATATTTAGTCATCTTAGCTTCTTTGATTAGTTACCTAATCTCATATGCCAATCATCAAGCTTCTATTATAACATTACATTGTTAAAGTTCACATCACTAGGTATGCAAACCCTAATCCCTTCTTGTTTGCTTTTTATCATATTAAATTCAATCCTAATCACTTTAACCATTTGTTTATAATATATTCATCTCATATATTTGGGGTCACTTACATTTAGTTTATTTTATTCATTTTAAATACACTTTAGATTTTTAAAGGGTTTTTATTTCCCTTTAATGTTCTAATAATTTATATGCCAACGGGGTATTTGTTATACTTCATATTGGCACGAATGGGGTTTTCTACCTATCTAGTTTCCTTTTAAGACCTTTTCGAACAAGTTTACTTAAGTCATTTATTTATTGTCTTAACTCATAAGATTAAAACACATGTTATTATCTTAGGTCGTTTTATATCTCACCCTTGCTATATATATATATATATATATAATGCTACGCCCTTAATATTATGGTACATCGGGTTATGAATAGTCAGCTTGTGGCTATCTTAACTCTCTATTAAGTCATATTATCATTAGTATATTGTTATTTAGTTGTTTAGGTCGGCCTAAGTCTTATATAGGTGTGTCTAAGTCGGCCTAGGTGATATCCTTGGCATAAATAGGTATATATAGGAGGTTGTGAGTCTTATTTCATCATCAAGTTGTGAAGTGTGTTCTCATTAGAGATATTAGGATGTTTTCCCCCTCAAAGTGGCTTGTTATTCTCAGTTATTATCAAGTATTTGCAGCATATTTCATATCATATTCTTCTATTGTGCAATTTATTTCATAACAAGTGGTATCAGAGCATGATCTTGGCACCATAGAGGCAAGGTTTTTCTCAATTTTGAAGGCGATTTTGGGAAGAGCATATCTTTCAAATTTTGGCGAATTTTTTTCTGATTTTTAAAGGGTTTTTGAAGAACATATTCAAGAAGCTACAGTCCAGATTTCAGAAGAATTGGAGCAGAACTAAGCGAATTATTGTAGAATTAGGGTTTCTACACTATTTTTTTGGAATCTACATATCTCGCACATCTTGTTGAATTAAAGTCTGATTTTTATTGGATTTTTGAAGACATACCAAAGGAGATTACAGTAAAAATTTCAAAGAATTTAAGTTTCATTTGTGTGATTTATTTCAACACTAGTGGTTTCCATCATGTTGGGGCTTGGAACAAGGGGTAAAAAGAATGTTGTCACTCCGGGGAAGACTCCTGACAAGGATGGTGAAACAATCGAGGATGTTACTCATAATGAGGAAATCAATAAGGTCAAGGAAGACATTTCCTCAATGAAGATGGATATGTGTGACCTAAGAGGAGATATATCAGACATACGAAACATGTTAAGCACCTACATGGCTGAACCAAGAAAGGAGTTCTCAAGCGCCCAAGGTGAAAATTCTAGGTCAGCTACCATGGACACAAGCTTTAGTACTCCTATGGGATCTAGGAATTTATTTCCAAAGGTGGATATGCGCAAGTTCGATGGTAAGGATCCTCTCACATGGATAAACCAAATGGAGAATTTTTTTGAAGTACACCAAATCCCAAATGGACAAAAGGTCACGATGGCTTCCCTATATTTAGAACCAGATCAATTCATTTGGTATCATTGGCTTTGCACTCATCGAAGGAAAAAGGGGCTCACCTGTCTCATGGTCAATTTTTACAGAGGAACTCCAAGCACAATATAGCAATAGCGTCATAGACAACTTCTTCAGCCAGCTAGCTAAACTTCAACAAACAGGATTAGTTAAGGATTATATTCAGCAATTCCAAAATCTATCCTTAAGGGTGGATTCAATTACGGAGGAAAAATTGAATGACTTATTCTTGGGTGGTCTAAAGGATCACATTCAACATGAGGTACGCATGTTTAGCCCTAGTTCCATAAATGAGTCTTTTATCTTAGCACGCAAGGTAGAGGAGAAGTATTTGATTCCTAAGAAGCAAGGGGCTAATGTGACAAGAGAGAAAGGATATTCAACACAACCTACTAAGTTGACTCCACAACAAATTGAGGAGAAAAGAGCAAAAGGATTGTGTTTCAATTGTGATAGCAAATATAGTCGAGGACATAAATGTAGTGAAAATAAATTGTTTTATATTGAACATCCCAATGAGGAAGAAGAGGAGGAACCCATACTAGAAGATGAAAGGGAGTCAAATGAGGAATCACATGATTCTCAACCAATCATTTCTTGTCATGCACTCTCAGGTTTCAGTGCTCCACAAACTCTCAAGGTGGTGGGGTTCCTAAAGAAGCAGAAGGTAACAGTGTTGATCGACTCAAGTAGTACTCATAATTTCATCAACAAAAAGTTAGCTACTTGTCTAAATTGTTTCATATATCCAGCTCCAGAGTTTCAAGTTTTGATTGCAGATGGTGGTACAGTTAGTTGTTCAGGGAAGTGTCATAGCATTAAATTATCCATGGGAGATTATCAACTTGATACCCCAATGTATGCGATATCCATGGGTGCAATAGATATTGTTTTGGGAGTACAATGGCTTACTACATTAGGAACAATTGAGATGAACTTCCAAGAACTATTCATGAGATTTCAATCAGAAGGAAGGCTAGTAGAGCTAAGAGGGTTGAAGGAAAAATCTCCACAAATGGTAAGCTCTCATCAAATGCAAAAGTTGCTTAAGAAAGGAGTGGATGGATTTGTGGCCCAACTATGTTCATTAGAAGTCTCTCAATCTAATACTCCTACTCATCAGTTGCAAGCTATAATTGATCGTCACTCAGTTGTTCTTGGAGATATGCCTAAAGGACTTCCTCCTAAGAGGGATCATGATCATGCCATACAGTTAGTCCCAGGGAGCCAACCAGAACATAGGTGGGTATCCACACATACAAAAGAGTGAGATAGAAAAAATTGTTGAAGAGATGCTAGAGGCAGGAATCATCGCATAGCCAAAGTGCTTACTCCTTGTAGTGATGGTGTAAGAAGGATGATACTTGGTGCATGTGTCCAGATTATAGAGTGCTCAACATGTACACCATTAAAGATAAGTTTCCAATTCCAGTCATTGATGATTTGCTAGATGAATTAAATGGAGCTATGTTTTTTACCAAGTTAGATCTTAGATCTGGTTATCACCAAATTCGGATTAAGGAGAAGATATTTCAGACTCATGAGGGTCATTATGAATTTTTGGTGATGCCATTTGGTCTTACCAATGCACCATCTACATTCCAAAGTTTGATGAATTCCATTTTTAAGAAGTTCTTGCGAAAGTTTGTGCTAGTATTCTTTGATGATATCTTGATTTATAGCAAGACTTGGGAAGAACATTTGCAACATGTGGACCAAGCATTACAAATACTTTAAGATCATAAACTCTATGCTAAGCCATCCAAGTGTGCTTTTGGTCTTATAGAGGTGGAGTATTTGGGACACATAGTTTCACATGAAGGAGTAAAGGTGGACCCTAACAAAATTAAGGCTATCATGGAATGGCCTATTCCAAAAACCATTAAGAAACTGAGAGGATTCTTGGGATTGACAAGGTACTATAGAATATTTGTGAAGAATTATGGTAGTATAGCAGCACCTCTCACCACTCTATTGAAGAAGGATTCTTTTCATTGGAACAAAGTCTGCCAATCTGACATTTGAGAGATTGAAGGAGGCTATGTGTACAACTCCAGTACTTGCCACTCCTGACTTCACGAGAATTCATTGTGGAATTTGATGCTTCTAGAAATGGGATAGGAGCAGTGCTCATACAAGAAGGTTGACCAATTTCTTTTGAGAGTCGTCAATTAAAAGGTAAGAATCAACTAAAACCTATTTATGAGAAGGAAATGCTAGCAATACTCCATGCAATGAAACAATGGCGGCCTTATCTATTGGGTAGACATTTCAAGGTTAAGACAGATCATGATAGCCTAAAATATTTTTTGGAACACGACTATCTTCTGAAGAGCAACAAAAATGGGTCACTAAGATGTTAGGATATGACTTTGAGATTGTATATAAGAAAGGGAAAGAAAATATTGTGCAGATGCCTGTCAAGGAAGGATGAGAAAGATGAAGCCTTATTGTGTGCCCTTTCAATATTACAAGCAAATTGGGTGGAGGAAGCCAAAGCAAAGTGGAAAAATGATGTTGCGACAAGTAATCTCATCGAGCAATTAAAAAGTGATCCTAGTAGTTCAGATAAGTTTTGTTGGAAGGGAGATACTCTTTGGTATAAAGAGTGTTTGTATCTCTACAAGAATTCCAACCTCAAAATCAAGATTCTCACAGAGTTGGATGAGTCTCCAGTGGGTGGTCATTCAGGATTTTTGAACACATATCATCGAGTCAAACAAGATTTCTTTTTGGGAAGGGCTAAAGGGTGATGTTCAAAAATTTGTGGCTGAATGTTTGGTGTGTCAAAGGCATAAAGGGGAGACAATTAATACCAGGTCTCTTGCAACCCTTATCTATTCCTAGCTAGCATTGGGAAGAGGTATCCATGGACTTCATCACAAGGCTTCCCAAATCTAAGGTCATAATGTCATCATGGTGGTAGTTGATCGGCTCACTAAATATGCACATTTCATTGCATTAGCACATCCTTTTACAACAAGTGCAGTGGCTAAAGCTTTTTGGAGAATATCCAAAAGCTACATGGTACACCTAAGTTATTATTAGTGATCGTGATCCTATCTTCACTAGTCACTTTTGGAAGATTTATTCTCATGTTTGGGTACTCAATTGGCTCTTAGCTCTTCATACCACCCTCGATCAAATGGGAAAATAGAGGTTGTTAATAAGTGTTTGGAAGGATATCTCGTTGCTTCACTTGAGGATCTGATGGGTAGATTGGCACTTCACTTGAGAATGGTGGTATAACACTTCTTTTCATATCAAAAATGTCTCCATTTTTGGCACTTTATGGATATCATCCTCCTTCCATCACATCATCAATTAATGTCCCCAAGAGTTAGGTAGTAGAATACCACTTGCTTCATCAACAAGTACTTCTGGGACTCAGGAGAATTTAGCCATAACAAAATCGAATGAAACGGTGGACACATAGTAGTGAAAGTTTTGGGGGAAGAGTGGATGCAATTGCACCTTATAAAAAAATCTCCTTTGAAGCAGAAAGAATAATAAGTTGTCTCAAAGTATTATGGTCCATACCAAATCATGCAGAAGATCGGTGTGTTGCCTACAAGCTTGAGTTGCCACCAACAACAAAGATACATCCAGGTTTTCATGTTTCCTGTTTGAAGAAGGTAATTGGGCATAATATTCCCACTCAAACAACACTTCCCGAGCTAGATGAAGAAGGAAGAATCATTTTGGAACCAGAGTGCATTTGTCAAACACGCACAATGAAGCTGAGGAATAGAATTATCACTGATTATCTCATCCAATGGAAGAATTTACCAGTTGAAGATGCCACATGGGAAGACGAGGAGTTCATTCAAAAGTTTCCAAACTTGATTAGCATTGAGGACAATGTTTCTTTGAAAAAGGGGGGCATGCTACGCCCTTAATATTATGGTACATCGGGTTATGAATAGTCGGCTTGTGGCTATCTTAACTCTCTATTAAGTCATATTATCATTAGTATATTGTTATTTAGTTGTTTAGGTCGGCCTAAGTCTTATATAGGTGTGTCTAAGTCGGCCTAGGTGATATCCTTGGCATAAATAGGTATATATAGGAGGTTGTGAGTCTTATTTCATCATCAAGTTGTGAAGTGTGTTCTCATTAGAGATATTAGGAGGTTTTCCCCCTCGAAGTGGCTTGTTATTCTTAGTTATTATCAAGTATTTGCAGCATATTTCATATCATATTCTTCTATTGTGCAAGTTATTTCATAACATATAATACAAGAGTTATGGCATTGTAAAGTATTATAATATAATCAAATCTTGTATGCATTGTATTATTCTTGGAAAATATAGCATAATTATTATTTCTCTCTTGTGTGGAAGGTAACTGATGTTGGAGGTGCTCCTTGGCTCTTGTAGACCCTTTTGGTTTCTCTTACATGATATCAAAAATTCAAATATGTTAATCCCTTCTCATTTATGTGAGTTTTATCTCAAATATTTTCACATGATGTGTACTAGAACAAAACAAACTTCATGATTGACTCCAAAAATTAATCAAATAGTAAATTCAATAAGATTTGAACAAGTTTCAAATTCAATATTTGTGAAGATTTCAGCAATAATCTTAGTTGTACAAATCCATATAATCTATAGATTTGTATAATACAATT
This sequence comes from Sequoia sempervirens, assembly GCA_007258455.2. Lineage (NCBI taxonomy): Eukaryota > Viridiplantae > Streptophyta > Pinopsida > Cupressales > Cupressaceae > Sequoia > Sequoia sempervirens. Next base: position 15,714,794 of record VDFB02047230.1, on the reverse strand, counting down.
TGCACTAGCAATGCAATTTCTCCAGTCACAATATGTCTTTAGGCATCATCAAAGTATTTAGTAAGAACATTTTTGTGTCTATGTCATCAATGCACAATGTATTGGTACGATATGATTTGATCAGGTAAATGGTACAAGAATTGTGCCTACATTATAATCATGTGTACTCTTTGGCAAGCATTGCATGGCAAGGGACCCATGCATACACCAGCAAACATCGGCAATCTTAGCTACTAGTCATAAGGTGGCTATCCCTTGGTTCTTACTAGTTGAGGAGGCAAAATCCCAATAGACACAACACCTAAATCTTGTAACTCCACCCATCCTACACACCATTTAGTCAATCCAACACCCACACACCACTACTCCACCACTCATAGTTGTGCCACTGGTTGGCCGCCCCTACACTACCAACTCTACAACCACAACGCCACTAAATCCATTTTTGTATTCTTATAGGCATTAAAAAGGTATTTTCAAGCACTTCACAACCATCCACTTGGTTTTTCCAAATTTTACACCATGTGTGTACCTTTTTTTAAAGTTTGAATCCATTTTTTGTACTTATATATTAGAAATTTGCATATTATGCTCGGGGGTTTTGATTGTTTGAGTTACAAGTGAGTTAAACTAGTGCTTTCCCTTTTTTGTAGTATTTATTTTTTTATCGTGGATCAAAGTTCAGTTCATCCTCTTAGACCATACAACAATTATGAGTGGAAATTCAAAATTGAGATATACTTAAATTACGACTAGGATTATATTGAAACACTATGGGTATAGAATTTGAATGATCATTTATTGTAAAAAAAATTGAAGTGTTATGATGTGTAATGAAACCTATGTAACATTGTGCATGTTTAGTTTCATCTAATCTTCACTTTCACGTTTCCCTACCCCATCACCCAATTACATATGGGCTGCATTGGAAGGTTTGTCTAGAAAGTTGGATGCTTTGAGAGGCTATCATTCGAAGAATTTGTCATCTTTGGATCTTGTTCTTTAGTAGTTTCAACATGGTTCTATATTGTCACCTTATTTGATTAGATTTCTTGATTTGATTGTGTCATCCTTTGACAGTTATATTGCAATACATGAGCAACATTCAAAGACATAAATTCAAAGTTTTATCCTATCATATTCCTTCTCAAAATGGGAATCTATTATGCATATTTATTTATTTCTAAGAGGAGAAACATTGTTCAAAAAATTTGGATCATCTTGGCATACATGTTTTATCCTTCTCATACTTCAAAGAGCATCTTTTGTACATTGATGAAGAAAGTTGTCCTTAGGGGTTCATTTTGAGTCCTTCCTTCCCACCACTCTTTTTTTATTGTTTTCTCTTTTAGAGAGGAGCTTCTTATTACAATTACCTTTTTTCTCCATTTGTGAGAGATACTTTTGTACATGGGTACCTCATCAAAGCTTGTTTCCAAGACTCATTTTGTATGTTTTCTCATTCTTCCTAAGTTACACTTAAGGGGGGGGTTTGGTGTAAACAAGATTTTCTACTTATTTGGGTTTTTTAAGACCTTTACACTATCTAGTTTACTTAGGGTATTTAATTTTTGTCTCAACTAATAGGATTAATACATGTGCCATTTTTTTTGTTTGTTCTATGTCTCCCCCTTGCTACAATCTCTCAATTGGTCCATAAAATTTGTTATGATGGCACTAGCCCAAAGCCAAACAATGGTTAGTAACGTGTTTCCTATTGCTCCAATTATCCAAGTATAAATTAAAATCCATATATACAATATTGATAAGGATCTCATCAATCCTTGAATTGTACCACCCCACTCCAAATTTTACAAATTAAAGTTTACCCTTCCACCTCACTTAATTCAATCAGACAAATTGGTTCATACACAAGTTACTATATATGCCCTCCTCATCCAACTTAAACTCCACTAATGTCTCTACTAACCATTGCACATTGTCATCTTGGAGTTCACACTTTTTATGACCAATATTTATTGCATTGTGAATTTCATCTACTTTACTTTCCTAAAAAAACTTCCCCTTGGCTTCAACCCACAACCTTCAAATCATCTCCAAGGTAGTCTCAACAGTACTAAAACCAATGAAAATCCGCATGTACTACTACTAAGGTGTTGCTTGAGCTAAGAAGTGGCAAGTAAACTAATCATATGGGCTACCTAAATAGTTTTAATAGCATGAAGATAATTGATACAAGTCCTTTGTGCGCTAAAAGACATTAGATGAAGAGCCTTCCACTAGTAAGGACAAGGACAAGCCTTCCTAGAAACCAATGGGTGCATCTTATCTCTTAGGGTTGCAATGATAATCAGCGTTGAACCACCACATACGATTTCATATTATTTTCCATTTCCAATTATGCAAATTTGCAATCATAAGATCTCTTCAAAGTGCCTTTACCCCTTTCCTTGTTGGATCAAGTTCCTAGATTATCATGACAGAAGAGAATGGGTTTTACAAAATTTATGATTATTCCTCAACACCATCTTTAAGATTCCCTTTGGAAAAGGTCATCTAGTTCAATGGGGTGATTTTCACCATTTCATTTTTTTTTTCCATTTGCTCCATCCCTTTACAAGTTGCTTCCAACTCCAACAACTTATGAATTCCCTTTAAAGGGCCATCAGGGATCTATTTTAAAAGTCAAGCAAATCGTTTTACACCATTTATTTTTTTCCAATTTGCTCCTACCCCTTTATAAACAATGTCAATTAAATACAAATTTCAAATATACATACATATTCACCAAATCTCACTAACTTGCCTGCTCACTCACTAGCTCACTTGTAAACTTACAAATTTATAATAAAATCATAAAGAAAAAAATTAGTCAGATGGAAGTTGGAAAAGCCAGCAAATGAAAGTCGGGCACTCCATGTGATTGATAGGTACCATTTCTCTTGTGGAGAGTCTATTAGAAAAATTAACTTTATGTTGGAACAATGTCATAGTGGTTCTTGAGATCATACACTAGTAGAATTTGATAAATAAATGACTAGGTGACTAAAAAATTTAGTCACAACAACTAAAAAATGACTAAATTCTACTCTTTTTTTACAACTCAGCTATAAATGAGTAAATAAATGACTAATATGGTCGTTGACTAAAAAATTATTTAGTCACAGAAATAAAAATGACTAAATAGTTAATCATCAAACCCAAAGTAGACAATTTTTAAAAATAATTCGGCCAAATATTGGAGCGATGTATTCATGCGCACAATGTATTGGTGCGATCATTCACGTTCATTGCATATTCATTTGTCTCGCTTGACCTCGCTTTATTCGTTCATTGCAGACCTCTAAAAAGGCAGGCAAGGGCAAGGAATTCGGAGTTTGTTGCAACGAATTTGAATTTGTCGAGGCCCTCTGTAGTGAAATCAGATTTGGGGATGCCCTCTACAGCGAATTCAGAGGTAATTCGAAACCCTCATTACATTAAACACAAATTCAAAACACTCATTACAATCTACTGCTCTTAATAATGCTCTTTTACAATCTTACCACTGTTTTTCTTCATACTGTGCTCGAGCTAAATATAATAAAATTTGGGTGTTAGTGCCAAATTAGAATTTCTCAAACAATTTTGATACATTTTCACTGCAAGCACAAACTATCCTTTTACAAATTAAACATGTGCTAGATTTACCCACACATCAGGAATCTAAACAAAGATGTTTCCTGTTGCAGCTTCTTGTGCTTATGTAAAAATTTCCTTTGCAATATCAAATTAACCCCTTTCAGCTAGCACAATGGCTTCCTCATTTGTAGCATAAAAATTTCCTAGTCTTTGTGCCAACACTTTACAATACAGTTCTCTAGCCTTCTCAAGACGTTGTGACTCCAACTTTGGATCCCTCCTCTCATTGCAAAAAGCTACAAAATAATTCTAATTTCCAAGTGAAATGTCAACACAAGAATTCTTTGCATCTGATTCACTTTGTGCAGCTTTAATTGTTTATTTGCTTTAAGCCAGTCATCTGTTTTGAGTTCCATTTTTCCAAGCATAGATAAATAATTTGTTGTGTTGTTATCCACCTTAGGCGCATCCCCAATCAATTCTAGGCTTAGTTGGATCTCATTAAGAGCCTGAGCCATGGCTGCAAGACATAGATATGCATCCACATAATCAAGAAACTTGAACAATATTAGCTTGTATAAAAGATTTTATTTTTCAGTATCATGTAGTTGTTCAAATAACCTAGCAAGATTAAATAGTGTTGTGACTTTATCCCATGGTAACTCAAATGAAACACCACCTTCTTCTAGTAGATGGAAGAATTTCATATCCTTAAAGAGCATAGGAAAAACTGTAGAATTAGCACTATGGCTTTTATTTATGAATTCAACCCAAATGTCATTTCCTAATGCCTCCATAAAAGTTTGTTGAGCCAACTCTAGTTCATCATGCTCAAAATGAAGAACCCCAATGTTGTTTAACAATTGAATGGGTACTTCTTCTTTGCTCTTCAGAAGAAGAAACTTTGGTGTTTTAAGAGAATCTAAGGTTGCACTGGGTTTTGACAATATTAATAACTCACCCATCTTGATAAATGCATGGGCATCAGGTGGATCTATGCGAGTTTCATTTCTTAAAATTTCCAATTCCTTCTCTTTCAGCCTTTGTTGAGCATATATATGGCCCACAGCTTTCAAGCTCTCACAATTCTCAAGGTGGACCTCCAAAACCTTTTCAAAATTTGAGAGAGAACTCTTAAGATCTCCCAGCTTCAATTGAACCTATCCACAAAATCTTGTGGCCTCTGGCTTTCCTTGACAAGTGGTATCATAATCACCTTAACTATGATAAGATTTTGCAAGATTATAATATGAATGAGATTTCATGAGAGGGTGGTCAATTGAAACAAGAATTGTCTTAACCAACTATTCCACAAGAAAATGTTGTCTTGCAATGAAGAAAAAATGGTTTTCTAAATGATTCAATGTCATTGCAGAGTACGGGTATAATTCAAAGGCTCTACGCATATTTTCCATTCCTTCATGAACACTACCTTTTTCACTAACTATGAGAATCCTACAAGTAAAAAATGCACAAAACTGACCACAGAGATTTATGTAGAGGCAAAACATCATTTCCTAATGCCTCCATAAAATTTTGTTGAGCCAACTCTAGTTCATCACGCTCAAATTGAAGAACCCCAATGTTGTTTAAAAATTGAATGGGTACTTCTTCTCTGATCTTCTTCAGAAGATACTTTGGCATCTTAAGATAATCTAAGGTTGCACTGGGGTCTGACGACATTAATAACTCACCCATCTTGATAAATGCATGGGAATTAGGTGGATCTATGTGAGTTGCCTCAAAATTTCCAAAGCCTTCTCTGCCAGCCCTTGCTAACCATATATATGGCCTACAAATTTTAAGCTCTCACAGTTCTCAGGGTGGACCTCCAAAACTTTTTCAAAATTTGAGAACTCTTAAGATCTCCCAGCTTCAATTGAACCTATCCAAAAAATATTGTGGCCTCTAGATTTCCTTGACAAGTGTCATAATCACCTTTACTATGATAATATCGTGCAAGATTATAATATGAATGAGATTTCATGAGTCAACTATTCCACAAGAAAATGTTGCCTGTGAAGAAAAAATGGTTTGCTAAATGATTCAATGCCATTGCACAGTACAGGTATAATTGAAAGGCTCTACACATCTTTTCCATTCCTTCATGAACACTACCTTTTTCACTAACTGTGAGAATCCTACAATTAAAAAGTGTACAAAATTGACCACAAATATTTTTCCCCATTTCAAATAGCAAAATTGCCAAAAAAAAAAGTGTTTAAAACCTGCAAAAAAATACAAATAAAATCACATTGATTTTTGTGCCAAACAAAAAACCATGAGACCATAGTTTATTTCTTACTATTATGATTTGATAGATTTTTTCCAAGCATCCATAGATTTTTTGAAATCACCTATTTTAGGCTTTTAGCCATAGCAGCAAGGCAGTGAATTGTTTGATAAAATGCTTTGGTAGACATGTATGAAAAATGTGGCAGCATAGAAAAGGAAATGAATTTTGGAAAAAATCCTCAAAGAAATGTGGTCTCATGGTGATGGAATTCCATGACGAATTCCATGACAAGCGAATTTTTATGGATTGTCATAGCATTCCATCACCATGAGACCACATTTCTTTGAGGCATTTTTTCAACCAGTTCACTGCCTTGTCTATGCTATTGCTTACTATTATGCTTTGATAGATTTTTTCCAAGTATCCTTAGCTTGTACAAAAGCACTTGTTTTAGGATTTTAGACATAGCAAAAAGGCAGTGAACTGTTTGATAAAATGCTTTGGTAGACATGTATGAAAAATTTGGTAGCATAGACAAGGCAGTGAACTTTTTGAAAAAATGCCTCAAAGAAATGTGGTCTCATGGAATTCCATGACAAGCAAATGCAATTGGCAACTGCCCCTAGTTATTAGTTATGCAATTTCAAGTAATTGCATAACTGCTTAGGTTGACTTTGTAAAAACTATATTGTGATTGAAATTTTGTCATCTATCAACATCTAGTTATTAGTTATGCAATGTGAAGTATGCTTTGAGTTTGAAAGATGTGCAATGCAATGCAATCAAATATTTGAATATAAACTAAAAAAATCTATTTTTTACAACTCATTAGTTAAAATCTCTATTTTATTTGCTCTCTATAACTCTATTGCTATGGAAATTCCTTTCAATTAAAAAAAAAGTTTGTCTCTTAATCTACAATTTTTTGTTGCTATGTGTAGAACATTATAGATGGATCAACATCAAAGGTTGAAATACCATGCATTTGATGAGAGAATAGCCAATGAGAGTGTCATGGACAAATATCCATGTCCATGTAATGATTGTCTTGGTGGAAAGGTGAAAAAAAGAAGTCAGATTTATCGACATGTGATAAGATATGGGCATAGTGGTATAAGCCCTTGGAATGTCAATTATCACGAAGATATGATAGAATGGAAGAGTGTGAGAGACGAAGAGGCAACAAATATATATGAAGTGGCACCAAACATATATGAAGGGTTTGAAGTTGATAGAATGTTGAATGAGGATCTAAACGATGATTGGGCCAAGTTGATGGAGGATGCTTCAAAGCCTTTGTATGCTAATTGCAAGTTAAGTCGTTTGACAACAATCCTTCAAATTCTTAACTTGCAAGTGGTGTTTGGTTGGACAAATGAGAGTGTAGATTAGTTATTTATTAATTTCGTTGTTACCACCTAACTCCACATTTCCAACAAAATGAAGTCAATGTAGAAAGGAAATCACTAAGCTAGGCTTAGGGTATGAAAACATCCACACATGTGTGAATGGTTGTGTATTATTTTGCAAGAATCTTGCAAGTGAGAGTGAATGTCTGAAATGTCATGAAGCGAGGTATAAAGAAGGGTTGAAATCAGTTGTGGTTCCTAGAAAGGTTCTTCGCCACTTTCCGGTAATCCCATGATTACTCTGAATGTATAGGTGCAGAGACATTGTTGAAGTTACACAATAGCATGCCCAAAATAAGAGCACTGATGGAAAATAATGACATGTGTCTGATTGTAAGATGTGGATGGAATTTGATAATAGATGGCCTAATTTTTCTCAAGATCCTTGTAATATAAGGTTGGGTTTGGCTCTAGATGGGGTGAACCCATTCTCAAATCAAAGTACTAAATGGTCAACTTGGCCAGTGTTTTTAATAAATTATAACTTGCCTCCATGGTTAGCAACTAAACTATTTTTCTTAATGCTATAATTGATTATACCAGGAAAGAAATTAAAAGTGTGAATTTAGATACAATTGATGCTTAACTAGGGCCATTATATAATGAGCTAATGGAATTGTGGAAATGAATTGAAGCAATTCAATCTTTAAGGGATGGCCATTCAATCAAATTCATTTTAAGAGCTTCCTTATTGTTTACGATTCATGATCTTCCTGCATATGGCACATTGTCTAGTTTCAGTGTTCATGGATACCATGGATGTCCTGCTTGCAACTTTAAGGATTTTGTGAGGCACTCAAGAAGTTTGTGTGAGTGTATTTATTATGGACATCGTGCTTACCTTAAAATGGATCATCCATATCATCAACAAAAAACACGGTTCAATGGTCAAGAAGATAATCGTGAAGCACCATTGCTAATACCAGGTGATTAAATTGTTGAGAATGGACAAAAAAGAATGTCATTTATTGAAAATGATGGGATTTCTGGTAGTAGATATGATCCATTTAATGAAAGATGTGTAAAAAGGTTGTGCATATTCTATAAGTTGCCATACTTTAAGAATATATCCATTAGGCATACTGTTGACTTTATGCATACTAAGAAAAATATAGCCTATGCTATTATAGAAACTCTTTTTGGTGCTTTTGATACTATTTCATCACGTGAAGACTTTCGACAACTAATGATTCATCAAAATCTTTGGGTTGAAAAATATGATGATGAAAAATATAGAAAACCTAGTGCTCCTTATGTTTGGACAAAGGAACAACGTGCACAATTCTTATAGTCGATGTCCCAGACTCGCTTTCCCACTGGATATGTAAGTAGTAGTATTAGAAGCCAAACTAACATTAATGGCTTAAGAGGCATCAAGACCCATGACTATCATGTCATAATGGAGAATATTTTACCTATTGTGGTAAATATATTTTGGAAAAGGGGCCAAGATTGGCAGTTATAAGGTTGGGCCTAATATTAAAGAGAATGAGTTTACATGTATTAGATCCTTCGAACTTCGATATTTTGAGGGAGGAGGTTGTTGAAGTCCTTTGTCTATTGGAACGGGATTTTCCACCAACAATCTTTAAAATTTCTATGAATCTTTTGATACATCTACAATATGAACTAAAACATTGTGGCCCAGTAAGAACAAGATGGATGCATCCTATAGAACGATATATGAAGGTTTTGAAAAAAATTGTTCGTACTAGGGAAAAATCGGAAGGTAGCATATCTGAGGGATATTCAATGCAAGAGGCCATGGGATTTTGCATAGAATATATGAAAGATTTTAAAAATGTCAATCGGGTGTGTATGGGGTGATGACAAAGAAGACACAGTTGTAGGTGAAGTACTAGAAGGAAATGGATTTCGCTTCAAGCTATCACATCAAGAAAGAAGTGTGATACATGCCTATATTCTTCAAAACACATCTTCGTTCAATAAGTGGCACAGGTAAAAAAGAAAAATTACACAATAATTTATTTACTCAATTGCATTTATACATTTATATTATCAATCTTACTATTTGTGCGTTAATAATCTATGTAGAAAATATGAAGAAGACAATCAAGCTTGGATGCAACATCAACCTCAAAGGCGCAGACGTCATGTTGATTTCATTGGAGGTGATTCTTTTCCAAAATTTGAAGAATGGATTGCTAATGCAGTCAGTGATACAAAAGAAGGTCAAGATATAACAATGGAGGAAAGTTAGTTTTCACAATCTCCACATTTATGGGCTACACGGTTCAATGGAATGTGGGCCCATGGTAGTCATTTAAGAGTAGAAGAAATAGACAAAGGAAAGATAAATTGTGATTATGTTGTTAGTGTTGAATTTCTTCACGGAACTGAGAAGAAATTTTATGTTGGATTCATCCAACAAATTATTATAGTGAACTATGGTGAAAATAGTCCTATATTATTAAAATGTAAGTGGATCCAACCATCTGTAGTACAATTTGATGAGTATGGATTTGTACGCACAAATAGAAGACAATTTTTATTAGAGACAGATGAGCCGTATGTTTCCCCTCTTCAAATTAACCAATCATTTCTAATTGATGATGTAAGAATCCCAGGATGATCGTATGTCATTCAAATAGAGTCTCATTTAAAATGAAAATTCATGGAAGTTGTTGATATAATGTCTGATGGGAAATATGTTAATTTACAAGAAACATTCAAAGAAGTGGATGAAGATGGTGATGGAGTTTTTGAAGAAGACATTTTGATTACCAATGAAGAGATTGGGAGACAGAATGCATTGCATGTCACAGATGAGGATGAGGAAGAAAATCAAGCAGATGCAAACATGAATGATCAGGATTCTGATCTTGCTGGAAATGCAAATGATTATGATGTTTTGTCACCTTAAGAGGTTAGCTTGTCACCTAAATATGTATGATGTAATTTATTATTAAATGTAATAAAGAATTGAGTATAGTTATGCTTATTCACTGTTGTTTTACTGATACATTTCTTAATGTAATCATCATTATTCTGCTGGTACATTATATACAAAACTTGAGATGTTCATTGCTAATTTGAAGTGCATTTAAATTTAGGTTCAATCATTCTTCTTAGTTTTCTTACTTTGGTTGAAAATATGAAATTAATTTTGTTTAGTTAGAATATAATTTCTTGTATATCCTATATGTTTTCTAGATGCAAACATATAATGAACATATGTGATTTAATAATACACATAGATATCTTAACATTAGGTGAACTAAGCCTCCCCATTACAAACAAAGAAATGATCTCTTAGTCCTGACTGACACTGAAAACTAAAACTGAGACTGCAAAATTAGAAAATTGTTTAATCTTTTCAATAAAATGATATCTAAAATATTGCATTCATAATAAAATTCAATACCGCACTACTGCAGTAGTCAATAGAGGTATGTGCGGGATCGAGGAACATATAGGCTAATGTACAAATGCTTACCACAATACTGCAGCAACCAAATATGAATACCACGGGGTGGCGGTGAGAACATGTTAACAACTAAAGTAAACCGCATCCCCACAAGGGGTAAACATTGACATTGCGATATGGTAGTGAACAATCACAAGACTGCTAGAATTAACCCATTGTCTCATGGGAGTCCAAAGGGGTGTGTGAGGGGTGGCGGTGTTGCTACTACTGCCCCGCAGTGGTCTTCATATGACAGAGCAGTATGGCGATGAACAGTCACTCAACCACTAGAATTAACTCGCCGTCCCACAAGAGTCCAAAGGGGTGTGCGCAGGGTGGCGGTACTGCTACCGTTTCCCTGTAATAGTCTTGATATTATAGTGTAGTATGGCGGTGAACAATCACTCTACCACTAGAATTAACCCTTTGTCCCGCAGGAGACCAAAGGGGTGTGCGCGGGGTAGCGGTACTGCCTGGGCTACCCCACAACAATCTTTAAATGATAGAGCGGTACTGCAGTACAAGTTGTCAAGCATTAAATTAATACACCGTTCGATTTCCCAAGATAAACGACATGTATTCAAACTTGAAATATGGGAAGATTATGAAATATTTTGCATGAATTGACATTAATAGCGAGGTGACCGAGCTCAGTAGAAAAAATTACTTGGGACTCGATGACATTTTGACAATCATTCACAAAGCTCAACATACCAAAGGCAAGGGAGTTCAAGCAGGAAAACTCTACAGCTATTATTTCGTCGAGTAAGTTCACAGAAACCCTCTGCAGGAAGTGTATAAGAACTGAATTTGCTTCTACAAGTAGACACCTAAAAAATCAAGTAGGAGTAAATTCTTCATCATGCCACCCAAAAGAAGTCAACTTGCGAGTGAAAAGGAAGATTCCACAGTTTCTAAATCAAAGAAGAGGTCCCTGAAATAATCCATTTTAGATGTGTTACCTAATTTTGTAGATAAAGGATCCAAAAAGGTGTTTAAAGATACAGCCCATGGATGTAGAGACCCAATTATCCCTATCTCAAGGTGGGATCTGTTTTGGTACTTATATGAAAAAAGGGTTGAGAAGATTCCAGTTTCAAATCCTTGGACCTTAGATTTGGCCAAATTGATAGTCCCAAATGTCTTTGTAGATGTTGAGTTTATTAAAATATTGGCACAATATTATCACCCGACTACCAGGACTATAAGAATGTCAGATGGTTCACCATTAGTGGTGTTGACTAAAGAAGCAATTATAGAGTGTTTTATGTTAAACAAGCAAGCTATCACTAAGATCGACTTGGACAGAAGTGAGGAGGATTATAGGAGATTGAGAAAAACCTATAGGAGTGATGACCTTCCTTTACACATGAAAAAGGGCATAAACAATAGGATACTTATCTCCCCCTCCCAAAATGAGTCATTTTCCATAGAAGACTTCCAAGTATATTTCAAAAGAACTTATTTTGCTTTGTGCCAAGTGCTTGGAATAGATGCTGAAGAGAGGATCCCAACATATCTCATGATGATGGCAATGAGGATGCAAAATCTTGAAGTCAACATTGAATATGACTTTGTTGTTGAAATTGAGAAAGGGCTACATGAGGGATTTTTGCAAGTAAAAGAGAACTTAGCTCCCATCACTTTCAGGAAATACTCTTTGTTGTGTCATTTAATATTGTACCAAAATAGAAACAGATGGACTAAAAGAATGTGTTTGGGAATGACTAATGATGAAGAGAATAGGTTGTCTATACAAAACTAGTGTTACATCTAGGATAGTAGATGTAAAAATAGTGACTATGTAATATTTCATGATGATTTTGTAGTAAAGGTCATGGCCACTCTTGGTCATATTTCACCAAATTCTCCTAATAAAATCATGCAAGTATTAAGACCTTTAGCATTGAAGCCAAAGCAGGGACACACTCACAATTTCGATGACTATTCTTCTTGGCAGACCAAACAATAATAAGGGTCTATGGGTGTCCTCAAGCCCCACATGTTTTACATAAATTTGTTTCTATTTGAATTGTATTTTTAGAATTTATGTGGAAAATGTTATGGATGGAGTAGGATGTTATGAAAAGACAGAAAAGGGAGACATTCCTCCCTGACCTAACTGAATGTGAGGGGCTATCCATAGGGTTTGACACTCTTGAAGAACTGCATAACTATTTGAATATGTGGTATTCATTGAAGTCACAAGGAGAAAGGGTCTTTGATCCTAAAGGGCTTATTAATTTTATAAAGCAGACACATCTCACTAAAGTTGGGATTACCCATGTAATGGATTACGAAGATGTATTAAGAAATTTCTTTACACCTGATGAAGTTTTTCAGAGGAAGAGGAAGTGGGAAATCATAAAGAGGCTTGAGGAGGAGAAGAAGAAAAGGGACAGTGGATTCCAAGGATTTTATGTTGAAGAAAAGGATCCTATCAGAAGGATGAACATAATAATTGACAACTTTGAAAGATTATATGTTGAACCAGAAAAGAAACCTGAGGGTCAGTCTTCGAAACCCTCCATGTTGCCCATCAAACCAAGTGGTATTGTAATCATAGAGCCCCTACCAGAAACTGCCACAATATAATCAAAAGCATCCCCTGAGCAACCAAGTCCTAAAAGGAAGAAGACACATAGAGTGGCCCCCTTAGTGGCATATGAAATAAGTGGAGTAGGGGATATTGAAGAGGTAGTTGATGTACTTTTGAATTTTAAAGATGATGAAGTTGATCAGCCACCACCTAAGCTTGCAACTGATGCTCACAAACTAGAAGAAAGAGGATGTACATGGGCATAATGATCAAGAAGTGAATGATGATGAAAGGGTGATTGTTGCCCTTAGATTTATTGAAGATGGTGAATTTATTCAAACTCCCAAGTTTAAGGATTTTTGGTTTAAGATGAAAATGAAAGAATTTGAGGAGAGATTCCAAATTAATAAGATGGGCAATGGCGAGTCACAGCATGACCAGATTGTTGCCCAGACTCCTGAAGAACTCAGGATTAATGAAATTATTGTTAGCCCCCAAGAAGCAAGAAAATTAGTCTTAGAAAGCAATATACTAATTATTCCTAGGATGGAGTTAAAAAAGATATTCTTATTGGATCAAGTAAGAAGCCAAGAAGATCCCATGTTGGTTTTGAATTCAATTCAAATGAGGGAATGAGTGGAATAGGTTACAATCCAAGACGTGAAACCCTAGCCTTTTGGACCAAGCAAAAAAGAATAGAAAAACCAAGATTGCTTGATGTTGTGAAAGAAATGAGAGGGACTTCCATGGTAAAGACACTTCAAGACACATTAGCATTGCAGACAACTACTATGACAATGCACTCAGCAATGTTTACTAGGATGTGGTTAAAGCTATGGAGCTTACATTGGCAGAATATGAGAAAGCACAAACTGATCTAAATGATGAAGTGAATAGGTTATTCATAGAAAATGTGAAATTGAAACAGCAGTTGAAGGGAGCAGGTCCTTCCCAAAGCACAAAATTAACAATATACCAGCCCCCTGCCATCCAAATTGATACAAGCGAAATCACTGTTGAACAAGTTAATGATCTAAAACAAGAAATTGAGAAGTTGAAAAAGAGTAATGAAGAAGCAAAGGAAAGAGCAAAGAGAGAAACCCTTAGGGTATTGGAACAGATCTTAGAGCATAGGGTTAAACTAATTGTGGAAAAATTGGAAAATGTGTATGAATGTTATGTCTCCTTGTCACAAGCAGTTGATCAGATAAAGGCCCATGTACCTATATTGGACCCTTTATTCAAGAAATGGCAACCTGTACATCACACCTTAACGACTTTGTGTAGAATTTTACAAAGGAGTGTTGAGGCCCCCACAACTTTAAAGCCTACTGAGCAAATGGTCTAAATGGTCACAGATGAATTTCAATACATGTCTGCAGAAGAGTAAAAGATCAAAGCAAGAATAGATTCATTTCACATGCTAAAGTAGTGGTTCTTGCCTAAGATACTAAGGGATGATGATCAACTGAAAGGCTCCAAGGATTGGACAAATGAGTTTAGCAAAATTGTTCCCAACTACCCCACTAATATACAGAAGGATGGTGAAATAAATATTCACCGCCTCAATTTAACCTTGGATGGAATAATTGCACTAGATGCTAGGTATTCAAAATTCATCATAGATACCAAAGGGTTATTAGACAGTAGATGGAAGAGTCACTTGGCCAACACAAAAAAAATCTAGGAGTACAAATGGCCTCATGATAACATGGTGTACCAATGGGAGGAGGCATATCTAGCTCCCCCAAAAGAATAGGCCTTGCAGTGAAGTACCAAGCCTTGCAGATACTATCATGGAGAGAGGACTTTGCCAGATCTGAATGATCACGGGTACCTTACGATGAGTAACGGACTTCTGTATCTTGAGAGTGTTGTGGACTTCAACATCTGATAAATTCTCTTCACTTCTCATCTTTCATTGCTTTTAAAGTTTTATGTAATCCTATGTAAAGAACGATAATTAAGACTTTTTTATTTATGTTAAAATTGGGTAATTGACAAGACACTTTTTGACATGTCAGTCAAGACAAAATTTTGAAACGTATTGTAAAATATTTTTGAAGATCAATAGAATGAAGTTATAATTGGTGGTTGAATTCTGGTTTCAATTGTTTGTTGAAGTGAATTAATGAATGTTATCTTGTTGTCTCCAGTTTGATCTTTCCTTGTTATTTAAATCAATATATCAAGGGTATATTTGGTTTATCAAAACACATTTGTTGTCAAACAATTCATTTTGTACTACATTTTGGTGTCAAATCTTTGCTAATTATGGTTAGTTTCATCACATTCAAATTATGAATTCTAGGAAATTATATACAGTAAATAAATTGATGGTTGTTTGGATAGTGAAATTAGCTTTCTTAGAAATTAACTGAAATATCTTGTCTTGAAATATCTAGAAGGATTATTTTAATTAAAGAGGATTTTTTGGTTATTTTTCTAACAATGATTTTATAGTGTAGCTAGATTGCTATTTTCATTCAAGATACAAGTCATGATCAAAGTCAAACACATACCAAGAAGATGGTACTCTACTTCAAACCCTCAATCTCACTTAGTTTAGTCTACTTACATGAGGATATTAAGGAAGTTGCTAAATAATTAATATATATCATTTGTTGTTTGTGAAGGAGAAACCTGTGATCCACTATGGTAGTGGATCAATATCCGATTTCTTTTTTGCTAATACTAAACGAGTTTAGGGTGCTACAGCAACCAAGACGCTATACTTTAGAACATTAGAGTTTATAGTTATGGCGGTTGATACAATTCCTCCTGCCATTCTTGATCCTTTGATTTCATTGGCCAAAGATAAGGTATTGATTTTTTCTCTCCTTGTACCATTTTGAATTTCAACATTATTGCAACCTTTTAAGATGCCAGATGGGCATTGCAACATTTTTAGGCTAACTCCATGTGCCATACAATACCTAAATCATTCCTTAATTTGTGAGAGGCTTTCCTTCAATCGCCTCTAATATGTTTCAACTGTTCACTAGCAATCTTTAGATCATGTAG
The DNA here is from genome assembly GCA_007258455.2 of Sequoia sempervirens. Taxonomy (NCBI): domain Eukaryota; kingdom Viridiplantae; phylum Streptophyta; class Pinopsida; order Cupressales; family Cupressaceae; genus Sequoia; species Sequoia sempervirens. Next base: position 15,698,577 of record VDFB02047230.1, on the reverse strand, counting down.
ATGTTGCAAAGGTGGATTGAAGGGATCGAAACCAATAAAATGAACACAGTTTGATTCTTATTGTATAGGGCAATAATGACATGCGTAAAATGGTGGGATTGAAACTACATGAAATGATGTTTGACATAGTACAAAACCCTTTTAACTGTGAAGTTTTCCCACGATCAAATCCCCTAACTTGCTACCCTTTTTTCTAATTTTGATGAACTATATCAGAATAAACCTAATTAACTTGCATAGGAACATCAAATTTTTGGACTTATACTAACAATGAGTTTTGAACCATTTGGTGATGCTTCTGTGTATTTGTTCAAGTAGTTGTTTTCTTGCAAGTTTAATGGATGCCTTAAGTTTTGTTATTAATCATTAGTTTTAAAGTTACCGTTGTATAAAGTACCTTATGTGTTTGTGCCTTCAAAAGTTGAATTGGGCAGTGCTTGTAAAGTGAATGGGGAAGATGATGTCATAGTTGGAAAACTTCTTGTGAAACATCAGGTTAGTACTTTTTGGATGTTAAGGCTTCCCAATTGGATATCAAAGTTTTTTTCTCATCAACTTAATTTCAAATTTATGTATAAATGGATTCTTTAATGGTGTGGGTCTTTACTAAGACAACACATGAACCAAGGTTGACATTTTTTTTGTCCAAGTTTGATGGCATTCTTGGGCTTGGTTTCCAGGAAACTTCTGTTGATAATGTTGTTCCAGTCTGGTTAGTGTTGATAGCCTTCATTGTATAATATGTCAACTTCATTCTATAATCTGAGCGTATCACCTTTCTTAAATTTTGAACAAGGTTTTGAAATCAAGGGTTCAATATGCATATTTCAGGCCTATGTTGAACACTTTGTTTAAGGCATTTGTTGACAAGGCTACAGTTTTTTAATTGATTTATCATTTTGTTGTGTTTGAACTTTCTTTTGTAAACTTGCAATATACAATGCACTTTTATTCTTTCTGAATTGAAACTAATATTAATTTTGTTGGTTGTATTAAGGCACAGCTTCATTCATGGCGGAAAAGGTAGCACCCTGTTGCTAATATTAGATGGCATGTTGCATATAAAGGAGGAAATATTCTAGTTGGGTTATTGTTGATTGTATTGAAGGTCGAGAGAGCTTCATATATCAAACATGATCAACACTCTCCTTGGATTCTACACATTACAACTTGCTCCAGGAAGATTGTCCACGTTGTAGGAATTTTAAGAGATGAAAGGGGCATGTGCTTGCATTGAAGGGCTTCAAGCATGCCTTTCCATCATTGCAGAAGTCTTTTGGAGAAGTTTCTTTCAGGTAGTCATTTCTCTGCAATATTGTAACTCAAATTTTCAGTCTTGTGATTGAAAATAACAATTGTAATACTCTATTTGTAAGTTGTAACTGGAACACCTTTCTTTTATTAATAAAGTTCACCGATTTTGCCTTCTCAATGGCTGTCTTATTGTGTGCAATTGATGATTGATATGTATTTGTGTTTTATGCTTAAATCCTCAAATATAAGTCAATTAAAATGACTAAATATACTACTAATTGACATCAATTAATAATTAAATTGACTAAATATACTACCAATTGACAGAAATCAGTGAATAGTGAATAAATATGACTAGATATATGACCAATGAAATCAGTGAATAAAAATGGCTAAATATACTACCAAATTGATAAAAATGATAATTAAAATTAATGACTAAATACACTACCAATGCATAGAAATCAGTGAATACAATGACTAAATAAGTGACTAGTTAACAACAATCAATGATTAAATATATCAGTGAATAAAAAAATGACTAAATAAGTGACCAAATTACAACAATCAATGACTAAATCAACAACTAAATAAGTGGCCAATTAAATATATCAGTGAATAAAAAATGACTAAATAAGTGACTAGATTACATCAATCAATGACTAAATCAACGACTAAATATAACAGTGGAAAAAAAGTGACTAAATAAGTGACCAAATCGCAACAATGCATGACTAAATCAATGACTAAATATACTACCAAATCGATCAATCAAAACAACCAATAAATGACTAAAAATGGTTTAGTCGTCAATTTGGTCCCATTATATATGATTGGAAATAAACTACTAGTGGTTGCGTGACCAACTATAGTCATTTATAAGTAGTTTTTAGTAATTTTTTCAGTACTTTGTTGTTTTTGTACTAGTGATAATCAAAACATGAAATTATATAAAAGCAAAATAAAGCAAAGCCCGTAAAATTTTGAAATGCAAAAACATCCTTTCGTGTCCAAACCGACAAACAAAGGAACATACTAGAAGTTTCAAGCATATAAAACCAGTATTACACCAAGCATTAGAGTATAGGGGAAACATGGAAAACTGGGGAATTTTTTAGGAATGGTTGGTCAGTGAATGTTGGAGAGGACATAAGAGCTATAAATAGTAAATATAGAAATATCTAGCAAGTTGGGAAGAAGCATTTAAATTGAACAAAATTGTTATATTCTAATATGAGTAAATCTTAAACATGCAAATCACGTTTAAATTGGTAGATGTAAACCCCTTGTGCAAATCTTTAAAATACCAATTTATTTTGGTGTCGCACATCTTATAGTCAAAGAATAATATGAATATAAACCAATGAATGCTTAAGGAAAGAAACCCAAACTAGCACCTGAATAGTATTTCAGCAAGAGCAAAACATCCATCCAAAAACATTGATATCATCTCCCAACAACCATCTTTATAGGGGGGCTAATAAGTCTACAGACCTCCTGGCCTATAAAATCTTAGAGCAAGCAGGGGTAGAGCTTCTAATAAACAAAGGCCATCATGAGAGCCTTATTGCAGCCATTCTAAACAACCACTCACTGTTATAAGGGGTTTGCAACCCTATCAATCTTTAGATCTCTTCGATTAGATAGAAATGGTGTTTATTAGCATCTCATATCCCATACCATTATACCACCCCCATTTTCAACTCACATTTATTCACATTCTATGTTTTGTAGCGTTTCTGGGATGGGGATGGTAGGAGAACAAGGGACACACACACACACACAGAGCGAGCCTCAAATTTCTACAAGGAAATGAACAACATAATAGCAACAATATAAAGACATTGTTAAAATGATCTTGGATGATGTCTGTAGAAGTCTGCATGCCAACCACATTCTCAAAAGAAATTGCTTGTTTGCACAACTCACATAATACCACATTGTACCAGACCATGGCCAATGCACATTTATTTATTTTTTGCAATTGATAATAACAACTGACTCTAATACCATATCAAGACTTTTCAAGTTAGAGACCTTTTTGAATAATACCACTATTATATTGGTGTCATGTTACACTATTGTTATTATGTTGTCATGAAATATTTAACAGTATTTTTTTAATGTTATAAAAAAAAAAAATTAAACATTATAGAAAATTGCTTGTTGAAGGGCCAGGGGATGCCACAGCCCTCCCCTTATCCCACCATCCCTAAAACACCTAAAGGATGGGCACAGGGATGGGGATTTGAAGGGTGGAGACATGTCCTTGTGTAACACACTTCATATCCATCATACATTTTTTGGCTTTTGTTGTGCAGCCACTGTTGTCTTATTTCAACAATGGTGGGAAAGAAAAATTATGGTGGGTAAGTGATGCCCAAATAGTCTCTTACCCAGAACCAAAAGAACCCTCCTCGAATAGGAAGTTGAAGTGCTCCTTAATATTTAAAGGAGAACCCCCTATAGAGTTAATCGATAAGAATTCTAAGAGTTCAAAACAAGATTGTCAAATTATATGTAACCAAAATAAAGAGAAAGAGGCTTCTGATAATGTATCCTTCAAAGCAAAGTTTGGTGAATTTGTTTCCAACCCCAACCTCTTTGACTCCTCGGACAATACTGGGTAGAACGTCACTCATGGTCAGGATACAGCTATAAACAACTTGATGTGTAAACATAATCTCAACAAATCCATAGATTCAGTCCAGAGAAGAAAATTCCTAACCATCCCCTTTGATAACATATCAGAGCAATTAGAAAGCATTTTGAGGAGCAAAACTCCTCTCCATAATCTTAAAGAGGATCAAATAGGAGTTGACAAACCATTTGATTCCTCAGATAAATCAAGGTTGTAAAGAGGAAGAGACAATATAGGAAACATGAAAGAGGTCCCTACAATAAAAACTACAATAAAGCTAAAGAGGAGAACCTACTTAAATGTTTCAATAGCTTTAAGAATAGTTCAGATGAGCCGTAGAATATGGAGGATGATGCATCTTAACTGCATAAATTGGAATATCAGAGGACTAGAATCCCTTAATAGAAAATACATAATAAGAAGGTATCTAAATATAGAGAAAAATAATGATGTTGTCCTCCTTCAAGAAGTAAAAGCTACAAATTCCACATTGGAATGCAACCTCAAATTCCTATGGAATGAAGTTGCCCAATACTACTACAACCATGATAGAGGCAAGGGTGGTGTGGCTATTCTTTTGGCCAATAGGTGGGCCAAATATGTTTCAACATATGGTCTCTTTGTGCAACAAGGCAATGTAGGTTGCCATAGAGAAAGAAAACTATAAGTTTGGTATCTGCTCTGTATATGTTGCCAATGATTACAGGGAAAGAATTAACCTATGGAAATGGGGCTCTATGAGCTTCCTAATATCCCCTAGATTATCTAAGGAGATTTTAACATGATAGAAAATACTCGAGATAAAATTGAGAGGTTGGAGTTTGACTAGGAAGGTAATGAGAAGCACTTTTGGGACAAAATGAAGTCAAAGTTAAAACTTTGACCCCCTAGGAGGAGGGAAAAGATCTTTAAATCAATTTGGTTTACCTGGGGCAATGCACAAAAAGGCAATAAAAGAATTTACTATCGTTTAGACAGATTCTATGCAAACAAGGAATTCTTCTTTTTTGACAAAATAGAAGAGGCAAAAGTAAAGGTCTGTCCTTGCACACTCTCAAAATTATCATCCTACTAGTTCCAAAATCTATTAGCAAACCAAGATACTAAGGAGGCCAAAAAGGGAAAAAAATCATCTTAAATTCCAATCTCTTGAAGGACAAAGATTGTAATAATGTTATATTTACCTTAAAAGAGATTATTAAATGGCTTCTAAAAAATGAATCTCAAATTGAAAAATGGAACAATAATGTTAAACCCTAATCTAATTTCTTCCAAACAATGGGGGATAAAACGCAATGGATCATAGAAGAAAGGAAAACAATCTTCAAGAAAACCTAATCAACATGGAAAATAGGCTTCAACATATTCTAGAGAAAATAAAGTTAAAATGAGAAATTAATTCCATGCAAAAACTCTTACAGAAGTATGCAAACTAAAAAAATTCAAGGCTTGGAAAAGGGCTAAAATAAATTGGCTAAATAATGGGGATAAAGGCTCAAAATTCTCATTTAATTCTATAAAAAAAAGGTATAAAGGAGAAGATAGAATGTTTATGGGATGGTGATTGCCTAATCTCTAAACCTAAAGAAATTCTAGAACAATTTAGCCTCTTCTATAATAATATTTCTGCTTCAAAAGGTCAAAATGACTGCTCACTTAAAGCTAGAAGCTTTTGCAAAAAGTTGATCCCTAGGGTAATCTCAAAAGAGTGGCTCACAATCTGAAAGAAGAAATATCTAAAGAAGACATAGAACCCACAATTCAAACCTTCAACAATGATAAATCCCCTAATGGCCTACCTATTGAATTTTATTAAAAAAAAAAAAAAACATAAATTGGATCTCTAAAATCTATTGCTTGTATACAATGAAGCAATCTTTAAGATCTCCCTTGTTGCATAGCTAAACAAAGGTATAATAAAATTAATTCCAAAAGATGGGGATAAAACCTTTATCTAAAATAGGAGACCAATAACACTCCTCAATGTATCTTATAAGATTCTTACAAAGATAATAACCTTTAGATTGAGAGAAATTCTCCCATTAATTATCCAATATTCTCAAATTGGCTTTTCATCGAAGCGAGGTACATCCTTGAAAATCTTATCACAAGTTGGGAAGCAATGGATTGGCCAAAGACCACAAATCAAAACGTAGGCATGCTTCTTTTAGATTTTGAAAAGGCCTGCAATATAATTGAATGGCCTTTCATATTGGAGGCTCTTGAGGCCTTTGGGTTTCCCAAGGAATTCTGCAAAATGGTAAACACTTAATTGATTGATGCTAATGCCTAGATTGATGTGAATGGGAACTTGTCTCAACCCATTGCTCTCCAAAGGTCGGTAAGGCAGGGATGCCTCTCGCCCTAGCACCATTTGTGATTGCATCTGAAGCCATATTCTACATACTTAGAGATAACTCCGGTGGCCCAAAAATTAAAGGTATAACTCTACCTAACAACCAAAATTAATCAACATCCATTTTGCTGATACTACACTTTTTGTGGATTTTGATAAAGAAAGCATAGATTGCTTAATGCAAAAATTGAATATCTTTTCTGAGGCTTCTCATGCTAATGTTTCTAAAAGTAAATCAATAATGCTGAGTTGGAATGACTCTCCGCCAGACTGGTTTACCAAATATAAAAATACAATGAAGGGGTCAAGGTAATCAAGTAAGATACCTAGGTATCCCATTTGCATTTAAACCTCACCTAAAAGAAATGTGGAACTAGACTAAAACTAAAATTGAAAAGAAAATTGACAAATGGAATAAAATTTACTTATCGCTAGCAAGGAGAACCCAAGTCTACTAAAAGGTTCTCTCATCGTATACAATATACTTCCTCTGTCTGGCTATTCAATAGCTATCAAATAGAAGAAATCCAAAAAAAAATAGGAACTTTCTCTGGTCTGATGGGGAGGGAACAAAAAAAATCATGTTGTCAATTAGGACTGGTGCACCAAAAGTGAAGAGTTAGGTGAGGTTGGATTAAAGGATCTAAGAAAACAAGGTATTACACTTAACAGTGAAATGGATCATAAATGCATTGGAAGGGGAAGAGCCATGGAAAATTTTTATCAGAAATAACATACTAAAAATTGTCCCAAAAAAAGCATAATTTGTGGAAAAATATTTCTTTTAGTGACTATTAGGAATATTCCCTAGCCAGCCAAATGGTTCCATAGTTTTCAAGACTATTTGGAAAGCATGGGATCGGGTAAGGAACCTAATATTGAACAATGACAATAAACTATGTTCTAGCAGGTCAATTTGGTGGAACTATGTCTACCAAATTAATATATCTACATGACAATAAAATATGTCTTGGACGAAGAAAGGTATCATTACCTTAAAGATATCATTTGTGATGACTCTATTAAACCATGGGCCTCTTTAAGTAATGAGTACGATCTTCCCCATACCCAATGGAGAACATACTCCATAGTGAGAGAATCTTGTAAAGGTTTATTGTTTGAAAATAATAACGCAAATTGTTGTACTTCTAACCACTGTGCAAAACTAGCCAATCTTAAATGGAAAAATGACAACTGAATTTTTTAAAATGAATGTAAAAAAGTTATATAACTTCTTGTGTGGTTCTAAATCTATTACAGAATATGCAAACAAATGTTGAAACAACAATGTAAACCAAGTTTACTGGAATAAGCTCTTTAAATGGATCTGAAACGGAGTCTTGGAACCCAAAAAGGCATGCTTCAAACGGTTGTTACTCTTTAAAAAACTGCCTTGGTCTGCATATAACGTAAATACAGATTTGTGGTTTATGTAAAAAAATTGATAATATTAATCATATTTTTTTGAATGTTTCTTTGCTAAAGAGATATGGCTAATGTTTTGTGCTGATCTTAGTGATTGGGGCAACTTAGGACAGATTGAAAAATGTGAAATTATTACTGGTAAAATTGAAGGAATGGATAATGATTGTAATTTATTTTGGTTTATACTATCTACTGAAATTCTTTGGATGCTGCAAAAATGAAGGGGCATTAAGACCAGAATTTTAAACCGTCTTCAGAATCTCTGAGGAAGCATGACCCCTGGCAATTGCAAGAATTGTCTTCAGACCAGATGATTTAGAGTCTTGACAACCTTTACTGAAGTGTTCCTTGAGAAGTCTGTTGAGCTGGACATAAAAGGTGTTGTAGTCATGGACTCTACTGATGCGGTGCAATAGTCACTAATTAATACTTGATAATGTGAAGGAAAAACAGGCATGCAAGGAACTGATGCTATCTTTAGCCTTCCATGAAGAAGAAATCTCCTAACTATTCCACGGGCAGCTTGTACCTGTGTGTTCCACTCTGATGAGAAGAGCATCAAAGATATTTACAGAGGAGAGACCAGTAAAAGGAAGAGGTAAGGACAGGAGTTAGGGCGAAAAGAATGGGTGTTGCATACCATGTGGTTAGTGCCCCTTAGAAATGGATTTACGAAAACCGTTTCAGTAGCAAGTGGAATTTCCCTCCCCAAGTAGTGTGCCATTTTGGGTAACAGTCCCCCAGTAGCATAACCACCAATGAAGTTGGCAATGGGAGCAAGAAGACCAGTGCATTTAGCCTTGCTACAACCACAGCACAGAGATAGCAAAAGCCTCAGGTTCCCATCAACTTAGGTTGCACATGCATATAGTGCCATATGTTTTTTGGCTTTCTGATAATATTAGGCAGTTTTCTGGAAATGAGATAGTTCTGCCCCACAGGCCACTGTAGTGGTATTGGAACTGAGTCAACAACTGTGACTCAGATTCATATTTGTGGTTGCTCTGCTTCCAAAGCACTCTTGCTACTTTCTACAAAGTATAATTGCTGGAACATAAGGTCAATATCCTTTACAAGCTTGGAGTTGTCAGTTATGTTTCTTTATTCTTTTTGCAAGTTTGGGCATTGTCGTGACTTTTGTGTAATTAATCATTTATGAAGCTTTAGAATAGATGACATTTTCAGTGGATTGGCAAAATACGGATATCCTCTTTGGCAGAACGTCTCCAAAAATGTGCAAGAAACATCTCCCCTTCGGGAAAGAAACAAGCAAATGCTGATGGAGCGTGGAATTCAGATAACCAGTAAAGAGCAATCAGATACTCACTGAAGTTACCAGAGAACAGAGATCGAAGTCCTGCTTATAACTTCATACAACATAGAAGTGCATTGAAGCTAGTATCTGACACAACATGAAGAAAAGTCAATACAAAATAATTGGAAATGGAACGGAAATGGGAATGGGAATGGGAGGCAATATTTCCAAGCCAGGACTGGCAATGATAATCTATATACTGTCAGTATAAATAGGCATGACTTGGAATTAAGCCCAACCATAAAAAGCCATTTTAAAAGAATTCTTCAATGCTTGAATGAAAAAACTTCAATCACACATAACCAATATCTTAGAAAGGAGATAAAGGTTTTCCCCTTTGTCAATCATCACAAAGTTTTCTGGTGGATAGGAAACAAAGAACTAATATCCAGCCATTCTGATATTGGCCATAACAGCGGTTTATTAGACAATTTAAAATATCATTGGTAAAACAGTAATCAAAGAAGCACTCGCTCCACACCATAAAAAGTAGCTTATCCAATAAACCATTACTGGATAAATGGTGGGAGATATGTAAGAAGTAGAACTAAATAGTTAAATATTCAAATATCTATTATGTATGATGAAACAACTAGAAAAAAATATTTGCCTAGCTACATAAAATTGCTGATCGCATTTACTTCCTCAACTTGAATGTAAAAATATCATCATAGGGTCAATCATAGAAAAACACCTAGATTGGCATCCTTATATCAATACTTCAAACCAATTCAAAGGAACTGAAGTGGAAAACATCTTTTTGTGATCCATATAACTTTAACATACAAGAGAAGGAAGCAAAAAAGCAATAAACAACAAAGGACACTTAAAAGGAAACAGTATTTCATAAAGTTTATTCAAACAGTTTGAAAGTTTCTGAGGTTAATTTATCAATGTGTAAGATTCCATGAAATGCACCCAAGGCTTCTGTCTAATGATATTCAATAAAATGATGTTCAAAACCTTCCACCTGTAACCCTCAAAAATACTAAATAGCAAGCCCAAAGTGTTACGAATGTACTAACAGATGAACCAAAAACTTCAAGACAATGATCTTTTCCTCAGCTGACAAGAGGATCATTCAAGGATAAAGCTGCAAGCTCCTCAACTGGCCCAGTGGGTTGTTGAGACACATTGCGCAAGACCTCCATAGCTTCTGCAACCTTAGATTTCAAGGCCTCTGGAGATTCAAGCAAGTGCAACACCTCGGTCTGATCCATTTCCAAAAGCATACCAGTGACTTTAGCTGCATGATCATGTTCTAAATGATCCACTAATGGATATAAGCTTTCTCCAAGCATCTGAGAAACATTCCAGAAAGCTTTCAGTAATTAATGTATACCAGACAGAAAGTAGCATTAGGCCAAAAAAGAAAATTAATGATATGCATGAGGACCTTAGTGGGGACCTAACCAATTAAAATATGCACTACAGCAATCATATACAGAATTGGTCCCACATGTCCCACATGATGGCTTTCAAAAAATAATTCAGAAATATAGTATATACCGTTCTTTGTTGCTCAGTGCTTGCATTTGCAAGAGCTGAAGCCAATGTTCCAGCAGGCAAGCCTTGTGAAATCACTGGATCAGCCATGGGTACAGGAACACCCCCCATGTCATAAGGGACAGGCAGCATGCCTCCACCTATTCCTGGTAAAGAACCCTCGGGAACATTCCTCACTGGTGGGTATCGCATCATACGACTCCCTCTGGGAATCATCTGACAAATAAAGCAACTTGATCAAGAAATTTAACTGATTCAACTCAAGTAATATCAGTGGAACTCTCAGCACAGTTAGGAAGACAAGGTTGCTGTAACTTGCTTTAACGAGAAAAGCAGTATTTTCACAAGTTGTAAAGCAGTTTACCTGTTGCTGAAACTGTGGTTGAGGCTGGTGCTGCTGTTGCAATGGTGCTCTTCTTGCACCTGGACGCTGGCCTTGCTGGCCATGTCGAACTAAAGGAACAATAAAATTTTGCAACTGTGCACCTCCCGGCCTCATGCCAGGTATAAACTGTTGCTGATAACCATAACCAGAAGGCTGCAACAAATAACATAAATGATTAGAACCACCATAAGATATAGAATACTACATTCAACAATTTTATTTTATTTTTAAGTGGACACGAAGCAATTATTTTTATTCCCAAGTCAAATATTATTGATGTGTATATAATTATTATTATATATGTCACCATGTTTGCCAAAATTCAAAATTCGGCAAACTTCAAAGAAATCGTAAAAATTTGTTTCATTCGCATTAATATTCGCCCTAATATTCTTTTGAACACTCTTTACCCTCTCCTGGCACCTCCTACAGCCTCTTCTCATTCCCACCCACAACCTGATGATGGATTGATTGAGATTTTTGTCCTGTACTGTGCAACTCAGAGACTTGCGATAGACGGATACCAGTGGTAGCGAGTGGCGACAACGGACAGCAGTGGTGGCAATAGCGATGGTAGCGATGACTGCCAGGGAATCACAACACCATCCAAAAGACGGATAGGGATTTTTGGTTTCTAACCCCGATAATTGATCGATTCTGATTTTAGACCTAGCAGGGAGTTCTGGCTTTTATATTCAGATTTTAATTTTTTAGATTTTGTTTTTATTTTTATTTTTATTTTTGAAATAAAATTTAGTGTCTTCATATTTTATTTTTTAAACAATGTCAATTTGTTTTTTATTCAATATTTTAAAATTTAATATTTAAAATATTTAAATTAGATTTTTAATCATAATATATTAATGTTTTATATATTAATGATATTTAAATTAATATTTTAAACATTATTATATTATGTTAAATTTGTTATTTTATTTTTATGGATTTATAGTTTATATAATTATATTTTAAAAAATTCAAATTTACATAAGGCGAATTTAATCCGATATTTATACTTTTTGAATTTTTTCCTGGTCAAACTTCATCCGAATTTCAATGTTGCCGAACTCAAATTCGAATTCGAACCTGGCGACTTAGATTACAATATATCATTTACCACCTATTATTATATCTACTGAACAAAGAGTAAACGGGAAAAATTTAATGGTTGCCCTGGCTCAGGGAGTTATGAAATAAAACTTTGATGGAAATTTCAGAGGCGACCAAAGTCTTTGTGGAGAACATCATATTGCCAATGACAAGGCATGAACCTTATTCGTAGCCTCGTTGTAGCCTCGTTGACCTTCTACCCGGAAATAATAAATAATGAAGCAAAATCAATTGCAATGACGGAATGCCTTCTGATGGCAATGGAGAAGTCAGGATTTTCCTTTGCCTGTTGCTATTGTGAAGCAAACTGATCCACTGATCTCTTGGCCAATTCAGCAAGCACACAAGCCTCCATAATACTCACTTTCAGCATGCATATCAATTATTGGGAAGGCTCTGCAAAGTCTTTTCAGAAATGACTTTCCATAGGTTCCTGTGCCTTGTCAAGAATTGGTAGATTTTACTGTGTTAGGTCAGGCTGATAATTGAAAAATCAGAGTACTCATGCAACTCACAAGTACTTGTGTGTTAATATCACAGAGGCAAGAAACTTGCCCACTTACTCATGGGTAAGTTCTCGTGATTTTTACAGTGAATATTGTGGTGAGTCCATAGAGAAAAACGCGCCCAAGCAGTCTGCATGAAGAAATGCAGAAGAAAAAAATTTGTTAATTTATCTATATAGCAACTAGTCTATCCAAGATGAGGACCTCATGTTTATAGGAGGCAAGATTATTGATTTTAAAAGGTAGAGGAAGGTGTAGAGAAGCAGAAGCAAGAAGCATTGGATTGGATATATCATGGTTGAGGATGATGGTGATCTTGAGGATTCGTCATTACCTATTAGTTCAAGGATGCACCTGCAACAGACTGCAAGGAGTAAGACCCCAACCATCACTAAGATTAGGATGTATATGGGGAAGAGAAAATAATAAATTGTTGCAACTCAAAGAGAATTGTATTTTTTGATGCTGATTTTCCATCGTGTGATCATATCACAGACTCATTTCATATGTTTTGTAACTGTGTTTTGCATAAAATTATCTTTTAATGAATTTAAGTATTTTTAGTATTTTAATTTTGCTGACTTTTGCTGAGTCCTGGTCATAGTTGCATCTGTAGAGTTTTGCCAAATCACAAGTTTGAAAACTATGATGCAGCCCACTTCATATGGTAATGTGATTGGGATTGACTTGTGCAAATGGTATGTCAGCACTCATATTGTATCAAGATTGGCATTGACTTATACATATGGCTACATAGAAGTCACCTCCCTCACTTTCTCCCATTTCTTTGCCTCCTCACTTCCCTATATTCCTCTTGACTAGGCTTTTCCCTGTAATGGAATTTTCAAAGGAGGATAAAAGAAATAACTTTCATGAAGAAATCACAGACCTCCACCTCAAAAGGTGGTTCAATTTATTGGACCTACAAAATCCAGCCCTACCACAATGAGTTCTAGGGCACAGAACTTTGGTATTTAATGGGAGAAAGCGGAAAATTTTGATGATGGTGACAAATTTCATGAAGAGCTTTGCCAAATTGATAAGTGATGAATAGTTTTGATAGGTAACAACTGCTTTGAAGCACAATGAAAACAAAAAGTCTATAAGAGAATTACTACTGTTGATGGATGGGAAGGTACACAAATTTCCAGTTTTGGGGCTTCGCCAATTCTAAGGCAGAGCATTGCTCTAGAACCAAAGAAAAATAAATAGTATTCCTTGAATATGTGCACCTGGAAAAAATCCCTCATTTCTAGGGACTGACATGTCTTGTGAGCAGCAAGACAAGGACGAAACATCCCCAACCATTCCCCTCAGCACCACTCCGTTAAAAGAGGTGATGTACTGTGTACATTAGCACTGCAACTTGTGGACCCCTTTGTCAAGTTCTATCCTCTAATGAACAGCTTGCATGGGAACATGATGAAGCTGGTGACTAATATTATAAATGGCCCATTCAAATTTTGGATGGCATTGGTGTATCTACTTTTTCTTTATTTGACAAATAATGCTCTAGTACTCTTCTTTAGATGGAGAAAAACAACAAGTTCTATCATCTTTGAAAACAACTACAAAAACAATGCCAAAACTTGCTCAATTTGTTTACAACATGGCTAACATTGAGACATCAGACAATCCAAATGATGATCCTGCAAATTCTAAAAGTCGAGTCTTGGTCAATGGTACAATTTCCACTCAAGATACGGTTGAAGATATGTTAAGATTCATATCTGATGCAAAATGGCATACATCAATAAAGCTTTGTATAAATTTCATCAGCTTTTCTTCATTATTTACATAAACGATAAATTGCAATTTCTTTCACTGCTTTTTGCGATTAATTTTTCAGATATTAACCTTTATATATTATTTTAATAGTAATTGCCAAATTTTGAAAAAAAAAACAATTAGTGTCCTAAAAACTCTGTGGAACACTACAAATAAACAGGTAAGGCAGAAAATCAACAAAGAGAAAACCTAATGAGGAGCAGATGGAATTTTTAGCATAATCACAAAGGCAATTCCTATCTAGAGGCGAGGACAATATGCTCACCCCCATAACCATGTCAATGACTATAATTGTGTATATCATAGATATTACTAATGAATTCAAGAATGAACTAGCTAGTTTCATTATTCAAGGAAGAATGCAATATATACAACCTAAGTTACCGAGTTGCCAAAAAACTAGGCCAATTCCAACTATGAAATGTCTCGGAACCGGAATCAATGAGAAATCAGCACAGAAATGGATTTTTTGTTTTTTGACCTCAAAAAAACCCTCAACCATATTTTAAAGTCTTGAGAAAATCTCTGACAACACTCATTTTTAATGACAATTTGGATGATGGAAACAGAGGAACGATCAGGGCCTCTACCAAAGAATATGCGGATAGGATGGATCTGATCCGCATAGCGATAGTTTTGTTTTCAATACCCTAATCACTGAGATTCGTTCTTTTTCGACCTGGGGGTAGGGATGCGACGAGAGGGGATGGGGAGAAGACCTAGTTATGAGATATTTGCCCACTAGGATAACTCGACCGGTGGGTCCTTGTAATGGGGACTCAACTGATAAGGTATCTATTAATATAAACTACTATATATTAGTATATTGTTTATTAAAATATATGTTAGTAATTATGTAGTTAGATTATACAATTATATATTAAATATTCTATTAGTAATTAGTATATTGGGGTGTTTGTTTATTAAAATATATATTAATAATTATATAATAAAATTAATAATTAATAATTATACAAACTAATATATATTACTTATATTAGTATATTATTTATTAAATTATATATTAATAATTAAATAACAAAATTATAATTTAATAAGAATAGTAACAACTATCAGAAATGAGAGTTGGGGTTTCTGCGATGAAAGAAGGCGCTCTGCGCCTGCGCGCGGGCTAGGGGAAACCCTAGCCACACTCTCTCTGCATTATCTAATCTCTGTGCTCGGGGACGGTGGAGTAGTGTTTGGAGGTACAATTTTGTGTTGGGAGCCGTGGGGAGGCTCTTCCTTCTCTGCAATTGTTGGTTTCTTCTTTGCCCTGCGAGCTGTGGTGAGGGGAGGCGGTTGTGTATTTGAGTGTTGGGTGTGTTTTTTGACTATTGTCTTTGTTTGCGTGGGTGGGTACACCTGGTGTTGAGCTCTCTGCTATTGGCATGGCTGGGACAGGTGCTGCCCCTTTTATAATGGACTCGACCATGATGAGTTTAGATTCCTCTTCTTTTGGGCATGGTACTAGGGTTTTGGGGGGGAGGAGTCCGCAAATGCTAATGGCTCTTCTCGCATCAAGAAAGTGAATGGATGCTTGGCTAGAAGCCAAGATTGTCCTGTGCTAGTTATAAAGCCAGAGACCGTTTCGGATGACATTTCATATTGGTCGGATCATGCTTTAATCTGCAAATTTATGGGGCTTAGGCTCTCCCTACCGGTCTTAGAAATGTGGGCACAATGGGTATGGAATCCTAAAGGAGATATGGAGATCCTGATGACTACTAATAATTATTTTATAGTTGTTTTCTCATGCATGTCGGATAGACATAAGGCTTTTGAGGGAGGTCCCTATTTCTTCAAAAAGATCGGGTTGTTTGTCAAACCCTGGCATTCGGAGTTCAATTCAGCAGAGGAGCTCCCTTCTAGAGTCCCAGTTTGGGTTCGGCTTCCGTTTGAATTCTGGAAGAGTGATATTCTACATTCTATTGCTCTCTTGCTTGGCAAACCAGTTGGATCGGCTACACAAACTCAGGACAGAAAGGTAATTTTTTTGCTCAAATTTGTGTCGAAGTTGATTTGAATAACCCTTTACCATATTCTATTGAAATTTGCCTAGGTACTTCTTCCTGGATCCAACAACTGGACTATGAGACCCTTCCCTTCAGATGTCGTTTGCGCCATGAGTATGGACATTTGCAAAGGAAATGTCCTCGGTTTGTCTCTAACACTCTAGATTTGTCAGCCCCTTTTGGTTCTGTTCCTTGGAAGGATAAGGGGAAGGCACCTATGGTTGAGGTGAATGCAGATAAGGAAGGATTTATTCCTGTGAAATCTCGTAATAAGGGGAGAGGATAGAAAAGGACATGGAAAGATAGACAAAATGAAGTCAGTTTTAACAAATTTGAGGTTCTCGAGGGTTTTTTTCACGAAGAGGGCATTCCAGTTGTTCTTTCCTTGGGGGAAGGGACAAAGGATGCGACAATGCTTGGTGATGGAGGGCAGGAAAATTCTAGTATGCCTATGGAGGTTGAACAAGGAAGGCAGATGGATACTGATGTTCTTGCTCAGATCCCAAATGGTCAAGACTCGGGTGGTAATGAGGTTCAGATGGGCACTAGTGTTGGGACAGAATCTATTCCTCCTCCAACAAAGGGGGCTCTGGGTCATGGCAAGAGCAATAGTGCTTCACAGACTTTGGGGATACTTCAAAAACCCCTTAAGAAAGGGCCTGTAGAGAAACTCTCGAAGGCAGGGCGAAAGCCTGATCAAGTTAAAGTGAAGTTGATTGGTGAGACTTTAATGGAATCTAGTTTTGTTAAGACCATTGATTCTCATTTCTCCCAACCTCATAAATGATTGTCATTTCTTGGAATGTGAGGGGTATGAATAGCATCCCTAGACAAAAAGCTATTCGCAGATTAATTGAATCTCAGTATCCTGATATAGTCTTTATTCGGGAAACTAAGCTGGCAGTGGATGATTTATTCAGTAGGGCTCCTCGTGTCGGCCCCATGGCCATTGGCAAGGAGTGGGTGCGCATGGTAATTTAGGTGGGGTTGCCTGCTTTTGGAATCCAAAGAAGGTTGCCCCGTTGTGGTGGATTTCTAGCCGCTCTTCCATTTCTATGGTTGCTTCTAGCTTTGAGACAGGAGAACTATGCCTTTTCTCTAATATTTAAGCCCCCACTGATCTTTTGGGTAAGTCACAACTTTGGGCTCATATTAATTTAGTTCGCTCCTTGGTTCCTTTCCTTCCTTGGATTGATGCTGGTGATTTTAATGTTGTTGCTAGCTTGGAGGAAAAACGAGGTGGATTAGCCAGACTTGATCCTTCTTCAAATTTGCTCAGAGATAATATTGACCTCTTGAACCTGATTGATGTAAAACCAACTAATGGTGTCTTCACATGGAATAATAGGAGAAGTGGTGTTGAGGCTATTTCAGAAAGACTTGATAGATTTCTGGTCTCCTGCTATTGGGTGAGTGACAGGTGGTCTACCAACTCTGAAATTCTTGATTGGAGGGGTTCTGACCATTGGCCTCTCAAGTTTTCAGCTACCTCATATAAAATGTCCAAAAACCCCTCTTTCAAATTTCAACTGATGTGGTTGCGGGATCAATCTCTCCAGGATCTTATGAGTGTCTAGCGGTATGAAGGAAGGCTTGCTCATGGTAGGGCCATGTATACATTTGGAAAGAGGCTCCAACATGTGAAATACAGACTTAAAAAGTGGAATAAACAATGTTTTGGCAATCTGCATTCTCAGAGGATGGCTGCACAGTCGAAGTTGGATAATGTTACTCGTCAGATTCAGGATCAGGGGATGACTTCAGATCTTGGTCGGGCAGAGTCCTTGGCCCTTAGGGAGCTGGAGGAGTGGGAGTTGCGTGAGGAGATTTTCTGGAAGCAGAAGTCTCGAGTTGATTGGCTTCAAGAAGGAGATAGAAACACAGCCCAGAGGTATGGTAATTCTATTACTTCTCTCATCTCTTCGAAAGGGGCTCAACTCTCTTCATGTGCAGATATTTCTAGGGAAGCTGTCTGTTATTTTTCAAATATGTTCACCAAGGATGATTTCATTGTTGTGGAGGAGGAGAGGGCCATTTTAAATTGTATTCCCCCATTGGTATCCGATGAGATGAATGATGCCCTCGTTCGGACTATTTTGCTGTCAAAATTGGAGGAAGTTGTGTTTCATATGAAAAAAGGTAAGGCTCCTGGCCCGAATGGGTTCCCCATTGAATTTTTTCAAGAATTTTGGGAGATCGTTAAGTTTGATCTGCTAGAAGTGGTTCAGGAATCTCATAGGAACAAACAAATGCTTAAGTCTATGAACTCTGCTTTTTTGGCTCTGGTTCCCAAGAAGGACGGGGCTAACAGTTTAGATCATTTTAGGCCTATTGCTCTTTGTAATGTGATCTACAAGATCATTACTAAGTTGATTGTTGAAAGACTTAAGCCACTTCTTAATACTCTAATTTATGAGGAGCAGGGTGGTTTTGTTGGGGGGCGACAGATTTTGGATGGTGTGGTGATAGCGATCGAGGCTATTCATTTTATGGCAACCTTTGAGGAGAAATCTATGTTTATTAAACTGGACATGGCTAAAGCTTATGATCGGGTGAGCTGGGAATTCTTAAATAAAATTCTCTTGGCCTTTGGTTTTGGAGAAGAGTGGGTTGATTGGGTTCTCAGTTGTGTGACTTCTTCTTCCTTTTCAGTTCTTATCACCAGGGAACCGTCGGAGTTGTTCAATGCTTCTCGGGGACTTCGGCAAGGGGATCCCTTATCCCCTTATTTATTCATTATCATGGTGGAGGGACTTGGCAAATTTATCAAATCTCAGGTGCAGTAGGGTCTTATTTAAGGCTGGAGTTGGAACAATGACTTGTCTCCTTATTCTCACCTTCAATTCGTGGATGGCACTGCTTTGATGGGTGTGGCCAGAATCAATGAGGCAGTGAATTTCAGGAGAGCTCTGGATATCTACTTGAAGGCCTCAGGTCAAAGAATTAATGAAGATAAATCTTTTTATCTATTTCTTTAATACTCCTCGTCTTATTCAGAGCAGGATTTCTAGGATCCTCATATTTCAAATTGGTTCTCTCAACCTGATGTACCTTGGGATTCCTTTGGCCTTGGGATCTCAATGTAGGGAATTTTGGCAGGGGATTTTGGACAAGTTTCGGAGTAAGGTTGGCCACTGGACTTTTAGATGGCTTTCTTCTACTGGGAGAGTGATTCTCCTAAAGACTATGGTGCAGGCTCTCCCTATCTATAGATGTTTTGTTTAGGTTCCTCCCTCTAACTTTGTTTGGGAGTTTGATGCCCTTTCTTGACAATTCTTATGGTCTAGCAGTCTTCTTTCTTCTAAGTGGAGCTTAGTCAATTGGGAATCTAACTGTAGACCGAAGCATGTTGGGGGCCTTGGTCTTTGGTCTCTTGGTCTGGTCAGCAAAGCCTTGGCAACTAAATTGTATTGGAGGTGGTGCAATTGTCAAGATTAGGATTGGGCCAAGATTATAACTCACAAATATTTTCTTGGAGTTGATAGCCATGATGTGCCTCGTCTTGCTTTGACTGGAAGAGGATCTTGCATTTGGGACACTCTTCAAAAAGGTGCACAACTTATTAAGGAGGGTCTTTTCTAGATTTGTAATAAGGGCTCTAATGCTCTTTTTTGGCAAGACTCTTAGGATGGTCACCCTCCTATTCTTGATAGCTTCCCTCACCTCCAATCTCTTTGTAATATTTTCACTGATGTTGGTTGGGTCAAGGTGGAGAATTTTAAGACCACCAAGCGGCATGGTCAGTCTGAAATGACTTGTTGGAAAGAGCCACATGAGTGGCCCTTAGGGGGCTCAGCTGAGGATCGTATGGAGCTGGCCAAAATATTGGAGAAAAGATTATGCAACTCCCTTAAAGGAAGAGATATTTTGGCTTGGGGTCCCAACCCAAAAGGAAAATTTAAGGTGGTTGTTGGGTATGCTTTGTTGGACAGGCAACTGCATGGTTTGGCTTCAATTGTGGCAGAAGATAGTTAGCAGGCTCCATGAGACTATTTATGCTAAGTGTGATATGTCTGAAAATGTGGATCCTAGTGATCATGTTATTGTGAGGAATCTAAGTTTGGGGGATAGTAGACGAGGATGCACTGCTCGCAAAGGAACCCGACATGTTAAGCAGAGGGTTTGTAGAGATGGAATGTGGATGCCTCCTCCAGGTGGAGTCTTGAAGATTAATACTGATGGATCCTCTCGTGGGAACCCAGGTCATGCTGTTATTGGTGGTATTGGCAGAGGTAATGATGGAGATATTTTTTCTTCTCTATTTATAAAGGATAGCATTCTAATAATTTGATGGAGGCTCTTGCTATTAAGACTGCAGTTGAGAAGGGCCTGTCTCTAAGATGGAGGAGGATTATCTATGAGTCAAATTCTCAGATTGTTGTGGATATACTGAACAAACTAAATTTGGATGATGTTAGTTGGCAATTAGCCTCTGTGGTTCGACAAATTTTAAGTCTATGCAGCTCCTTGGAGTTTGTTTCCTTCTGTCATATCCCCAGAGAGTGGAACAAAGTGGTTGGTTGTTTGGCGAAGTGGGCTTCAGAGAACATTGATGGTTGGGATATTGAAGGGAGAGATGGTTTACCTCTAGATTATCTTGAGACTTTAGACAGGTTAATGTTGGAGGACAGGAATATGTAGAGTTGGTGCTAGAGGTTTCTTTTGGGAACCTTTTAGTTTGTTGTTTTTGTCCTGGTGAACCTGAGGCCTTTGCTTTGTACCTTTGATTTGATTTGAATAAATCTTTACCCTTTTTCTTTTAAACAAAAAAAAAAAATATAATTTAATAAAATTTACAAATTTAAAATTCAATACTTGTATGAGTTATACTTCATTATTAAATGTTAATATATTTATTTTTAATTAATAAATTTAATTTTTAAAGTATATATTTTATAATTTTTATATGTTTTTTTGTACGAACTTACCCAAATGTACCCAACCCCCACAAAAAATATTGTCAATTAAAAAGATTAAATGACTAGACTAAGCATACCTAACCAATTACCAAACTACCCATGTTAGTAATAACGTGTATATATTATTATTAACATTTATTAAACAATGAAATAGTTTATTAAATATGCATTATAATATTATTCCAACTACTCCTATTGTTACATTATTTTCTCAAGATTACAAACCAAGAAGATTCAAAAAGCTTCAAATTTCATTATCGCAATAGATTTAAGAAAGATGCCAACACATTGCTCTCCAATTGAACAATATTGGAGCTGAATATTCTATTGTTGAACATGTTCATAGATGTGGTGCACTTAACCTCAATGTGTTTACTACACTCAAAAAAATAACTTACAAACAAGTTTCAACACTCCTTAATTGTCGCAAAACATAATTATAAATTGTTTCCCAAGCACATCCATTCCTATCAAGATGTGACGTAAGTGTAACAATATCACTTCACAGTTAGCTCTACCTATGGCATGATATTTTGCTTTTGTAGCAAAGCTGGTTGTTGGTTCTCAAAACTATAGGCCCTTTCCCCTAACACCATTACTCAAGTGAGACAAGGGGAAGAAGGTATCTCAGGCAAAGAGAATGGCACGCCACCACATCGAATTGTTCACAAACTTGTCGAGTAGTCAAGTACTCATATGATTTTTCTGCCAATGAGTTTTTGCAAGATTAACTTGTCGAGTCCAAATGCCAATCTTTTTGAAAAAGTCGAGTTTTTTGGCAAGTACTCACCAAAAACTCAACAAGACTGATTGTTTCGCTTGCTGCTCCAAAAAACATGCCAAAAACACATAGAAGACTAAAAAAATTGGAAGATGCAATTTTTCGCCTATAAAATCCCTATTCAGCCATGTCAAGACACTACAAAACATTTTGTAGTTGTATTCCGCATTTTAAAAAAATCAAAATTTTAAGTGTTCTTTAATTTGCCAAGTTAGAAATTTTTAAATGTGTTGGTGGACAAGTAACAAAGGACAAGTGCCTTGATCATATTTGGCAAGAAAGTCAAGATTCAAACTACTCACACAAACGCATGCAAACAAAATATAGAAACCAAGAGTGCATTTATGAACCATAAGCTAGGCTCTATCATTAAACAGGCACATTCCTTCATGTAACCAAGAACATTCATAACAAAGCCTAATTAGTAATCCATGTTGCAATCTCTACATAAATCAACTAACTATTACAATACTAGACCACCAAGTATGGTCTCAAGAATAAATACAACATACCCATCCCCTAAATTCACCTAAACAATCATGGATAAACGTTTGTCATGACGAAACCCCTATGTTTTGCATCGTTCCTTGACTTACAATATCCACTTGAGATGAGAAACTAAACTTGAGCCTTTTGTTGATGCCTTATAATATGCCTAATCAAAATGGAGAACACCTCTATAGTAGGGCAATGCCCCAAACCAGCCCACCAACCCTTATGCAACTGAAAATTGCATATATACAAGTGCACAAGTCACCCAAGCCTGCTTATATCACATTCAAATGGCACTCTATATGTAGCAATACCCTTTGCATTAGTAACCATCTATATTTGTGCCAAAATCATGTCCTTGGGGGGGCCACAAGTGCTAAGAGGCATTTGAATGTCTTCCCCTATCTCATCAAGTCAATCTAGGACCATTAATGGTTTCTTTGGTCATGCATAGAAGTAGGTAATTCCCTATGTTCAAATGATGGAGATTCGTAGAAAGAGCTACTTCAAAGATGTACTAAAAATAAAAAAGGGTCCAAAAGTAGGGAACTTGGGGACTTCAAGGAAAGGCATATCAAGAAGAGAAAGATTGAAATCTTGAAATCAAGGACTTTGAGGAAAGGCATGCCAAGAAGGGAAAGTCCAGAATTCAAGAAATCAATGGACCTGGGGACTTTATGAAAAGACATGTCGAGAAGGGAAAGCCCAAAATCTTGAATCAAGGAAATTAAGGAAAATGGTGATTTTGAGGAAATGCATGTTGGAGAGGAAAAAAGGCAAAATCAACAAAATCAAGAGACTTGGAACTTTCAAGAAAGATATGCTAAGCAATTACAGTTTGTCAAGGGCCAAACAAGAAGAGATTGCCAAAGGAACAAATTAGAGAACAAGAAGAAGCTAATGCTATGAATAAGAGAGTAAAATTAAAATCTCATCTTTTAGCAAAGAAAGGATCAAGGAAGCCACCTATAGTGTCTCCTTCGATAGTGGCTACCGCACATCCTTCCTTGAAGACACGTCTATCAAAGAAGAATATCCCTCTATTTCTTTCCACAAAAAAAGGCCCATTGGAGAAGGCATTTCAATATGAGGTAAGGGGCAATGCAAATGAATACATTGCATGTTGCAATTACATCAATGGTCTTCTTTTCAACCTAGTGAGATCACCATATTGGGAAAAAATGGTGATAGTAATCAGTCAAACACCCTCTGGTTACACAAGTCCTAGGCATGAGAAGGTGTGCACCACCTTATTGGAAAAAGAAAAAAATAGTAGAGACATCACTAAACCCAATCAGGGATTCATAAACTGAAAGAGGAGTGTTAATTGTTTCTAATAGATGAAAAGATTGCAAAAACCTAGCTTTAATAAAATGCCAAAAACTATTTGGAGGGAAGGTACATGTTGATCAATAACAATAACATCATTTACTCAACATCAATAATCATGCACATGAGAAGAACACAATAACACACGATATTTATGTGGAAACCCTTGCAGGAGAAAACCACGGCAAAATATTGCTTATATACACTTCTTACAAATTTTGTAGGCTCCAACCTAATAGAGGCACCAACCCCTCATTCAATTTGTGAGCACCAACTCACTAGAGGCACAACCCCTCCCACAACTGAATTCGTAGGCACCAACCTACTAGAGGCACCAATTATCTCTTGAAGCACCAACTTCCAAAGCAAAGTACCACCCTCCATGTTGCTCCTTCAATGGATGATGAACATTATGATTCCTTCACCAAATTTGCATTCTATTCTACTTCACATATTCTTATTCACAAATCTTCTATATATCTGATTACCAATCTGCTCAAAACGCTCTTCACAAGTCTACTATAATTCTGCTTATAATCCTGATTTGTATCTGTTTCAATATGCTTTGTAAATATGCTCCAAAGTCTTCTTTAATCTTGCATGAAACCTCCTTTACAAATATTCATATGCTATATTCATATATCTGTTGTTGGATATCTGCTCTTCTAGGACTGATTATTCATGTGTTCACTTGCACATCTCATATGTCTTTTATATCTTCATGAACTGTTGTGTATATATGATGAACTTACTTTACTCCACACTTTTTTTTTATCTCTCACACAATTCTTTTTCATTTTATATCCACATATTATTTTTTGAGGAGATACAACACTTCACAATGGATATATTCTTTCTAAAGAGGCATCCTTTTGTTAACACTCTTTATGCTTGCCATAAGGTTAATTACTGCCTTCAATGACAATCGCTTCCCTTGACATAAAGAAATCACTACACTTTAGTAATCATTGCCTTTTATATCATAGAGTCACTGCTATTTATGAAGCGTTGCTTTTCCTTATGTATTGCTGTTTTTTAATTTCTAACTTTGAATGATAATAATCGCTGTCTTTCAACTGGGCTTTGTTAAGCTAATAATATCGCTTCTTTTCACCAAAGCGCTGCCTCTAAATGACTTCCAATTGCTTTTTATTTTTGTCTTGATTCACTTTCGTCTCATATGAAATTTTGTCCTTTTCTTAATTTTGTCTTATCTGCTTTTTTTTATTAATATAAGTGCTACCTTATCAAATATAATTATTGCATTTTAATTTATATAACTTTCATGCCTAACAGAACTTGGTAGGTGGGTAGCGAATCATTAGAATCTGATTACATAGACTATATTATTTATTTATTTTTTATCTCAAAAACTGTTACCACTTCCTTCATCATTTGTTGGCCTTTTTCTTTTTCTCTTTTTGCTATCTTTCAGTTCAGATGAATTAAGGGTATCATTATTTTGAAGTCATCTCTTCTTTGCAGCAGGTTTACCAATTGCTGTGACTGATGGTGTTTGTTGCCGTGAAAGACTTGAAGATTGTAGTCTAGCAGTCGTTTCTAGTTGCAGCCAAAATTGTGATCCATGTGTAGTGGGCTCATGTTCAATAGGCAGGCCTTCAATTGATGTCATGTTGCTTTTGTGTTTGCACATCATTATAAATTTTAAGTTATCTTTGGGATATGCTTCTGGATCTATTAACTCCAATAATTTCTTAGATGCAAACATTCTTTTTCTAGATCTCAAGAATATTACTTTGGCCTTAAGCTGCTTCCTGCTATCTTTGCATTTTTCTAGCTTTTCATGAAATCACAGCTTAGAAAACCTATTCATTGTATTTTGAATAACTTGGTCTGCACTTCATATTACTCTAACTTGTGCGATTAAATATTTAAATAAGTTTCATTGTCATTTTCCATATAGTCGGCTAACTCTTATCTTGCCTTCCCTTAAAATGGTCATGTAAGTTTATATTCCGAGTGTAGTCAGCCACCTTCATGACTTGTTTTTGACCAGCAAATACAATGGTAACATCTGGCTTATCATTATCATACATTAAGTCATTGTAATATTCATTTCCCTTTGCCATGAATGACAATTTCGTCTTCACACCTTTGTCATCAATGACAACATTTCTAACAAAAAATACACTATAGTTGAGGAGATTCAAATGTACCTGGCAAACTATTATATGTCATAAGACATCTTCATATTTGTTATTAACTTATTTTTAACACTACATTAGATTGTTGAGACTTGAGACTCATTTTGCATCCCACATAATCATTTTGAGAAAGACTTGGGAGTGGTCAAGAAGTGTTGTGTGGTATGGTTACTAGCAACCAATGGAGTGCCTACAAGCAATCAAATCCACAAAGAACGCAAAAAGTCATATCATTAATCCTAGATGATGATTGTTGGGCTCGTGTAACCTACATCTTGAGTATCGCCAAGCCCATCATGAGTATGATAGGTCATGTTTGGAAGAAATCTATGATGGCATGGACTCTATGATAAAAAAAAATAAAGGCCAAAATAGCAAAAGAGGAGAATGAACCCTAAGAAACATTTTTCTTAAGGGTGAAAAAAATCATTCTTGACAGTTGGAACAAGATGACCACATTCTTGCATCTCCTTGCATATGCAATATTTCCCAAATATTACAACACAAAGATACTTTCTTTGCCTAGGAGAATGGCACCATATAAAGACAATAAAGTTGTCTAAGGGTACAAGAACACATTCTAAATAATCTTCTCAGATCCAAAAGTGGTGGATAATGTTAGGACTAAATTTGGTAATTTCATCTTGTCACAAGATCATAGTATTTATGCTCTTTTTATTTTTAACATTTAAGTTATTCACTCTCTCCAATTTCATCAGGTTGCAAATTCTTCTTCCACTTAGCAAAATTGGAGTACATACTCCTTTATCCATTCAATTAGGTGCAACCAATTTGCTGCAAAAAGAGCAAAAATTTGTTCTATGTTCATTCCAACTTATGCCTCCTATGGCATAACGAAGTTGACTACAGGCAAAGGGTGATGAAGAATTGGGACATAGCCCCTAAGTGTGCCAACTTGGATGAATCTATGTTAGAGCTTGCTTGAGTCAATATAGATGACAACAAGGCTCCTACACATGATGTCCATGTAGAATTGCTTGTTCTATGTTCATTCCAACTTATGCCTCCTATGGCAAAACGAAGATGACTACAAGCAAAGGGTGATGAAAAATTGGGGCATAACCCCTAAGTGTGCCAATTCGGATGAATCTATTTTAGAGCTTGCTTGAGTCAGTATAGATGACAACAAGGCTCCTACACATGATGTCCATGTAGAATTGCTTGTTCTATGTTCATTCCAACTTATGCCTCCTATGGCACAATGAAGGTGACTACAAGCAAAGGGTGATGAAAAATTGGTACATAGCCCCTAAGTGTGCCAACTTGGATGAATCTATTTTAGAGCTTGCTTGAGTCAGTATAGATGACAACAAGGCTCCTAAACATGATGTCCATGTAGCTAGTGGGAGTGGCACTACAATTGCTTGTGGTTCAAATGAACTTGAACCAAGAAATAAATTAATCTATATGGTTTTGATGGATTGCAAGATACAATTTTTTATTGTAATTACTATTTTCAAGTTTTGTAATGATTTGGCATATAGATATATGATATAACATTTAATTATCAATTATCTTTTCAATTCACAAAATGAAATGTAGGTATATGTTATTTACATGCTATGAATTATGACTTGACATATAAATATATGATATAATGTGAATGAATTAAGAAATGTATTTTCAATTCTATTATTTTTGTATCAGTATCAAATATATTTTAATATATATATATACACTCGTACCCAAGGAAAAAAATTGTTGTATCAACAAACTTGAACCCTAATCTCGAACACATTCCTATTTCCCTACCAAAACCAGCAACTTGGGGAAAATGTAACTTAAAGGGGGAAAAAATACTATAAGCCCTTAAAAAGGTAGAGGGGGAAGATTGTCATTGCAAATTCAACATATTGCAAATTGCATTTTTTCATTGCATTTTCTTTTTAACATTTTAGCTGTTTTTAGTTTGTTTAGGTTATTTAAATAGCCATTCCCCATCATCACCCTATTGTCCCAAAAAATTGGCAAAGGTTTTGTTGTCCCTGAACCTGTGTCCCCACATCCCCAACAAATTAGGTTATTTGGACTTACAATGTTTTGGGTAATACAAGTTTACTTGAGGGAAGCGATCTTGTATTTTTCTTTCAACAAAAAATTTGGCAGCTTGTTTACTCCTCTATTTTGTAGATATTTTGGCTCTTTTCTTGAAGTGCTCTAACTACTATTAATAATACTAATAATAATAATAATAGGAAAATTAATATTAATAATACTTAGTGGAGGCAATATTATACATAGTAATAACCATAATAATAATGTTGACAATCAAATGTTATCAATGACTTTAATATTAACTATAATAATAAATATTTTAGACGCGTAAAGGACATTAATATAATCCAAAATATTATCGAAATAATAATAGCATTAACAATGGTGAATTACACAGAATTACAATAAGGATATAAAATAGGAAAATTAATATTAATAACACTTAGTGGAGGCAATATTATACATTGTAATAACCATAATAATAATGCTGACAATGAAATGCTATCATTGAATTTAATATTAACTATCATATTAAAAATAATAGACAAGTAAAGGAAATTAACATAATCCAAAATATTATCATAATAATAATAGCATTAACAATGGTGAATTACACATTTAGATTATTACTAAAATTTGAAATACCAATAATAGTATTAATTGAACTTATTAGAAAAACAAAAACAAATGTAAAAATAAAATAAAACCATAAGGGATCCCAATATTATCCATAAAAATAACCATAATAATACTATAAAGGACCTTGAAATTAACTATGATATTAATAACAAAAATAAACAATTTAATAAACTTAATAATATTCAAAGTAACGTTGCCAATAGTGGCATACTGTGATAGTTAAGTTGTGATGTTGTTCTTGCCATCAACGTTCAAACCCCACAGGGGTGTTATTGTTGAATATTTTTATTGGAGATGAGGTCCCCCATTTGTGACCTCACTGGTTCATAGCTCCAGGTCAAAAACGTTTACCCCTTTCAAAATATATATATACTTTTATTTGAACTTTGCTATGAAATTTATAACCTTCTTCTCAGAGCATTTTTGCTGCATTACATGTTCACCAAATGCCTTATTAAACTTTCAACCATGCAATTTAGTTTTATACCATAAATCGTAACTAAATAGTATTGCATCAGTTGAAAATGTAGTTGAAATAAAGAGTCAACTTGAAGTAAAATAAGCCACTCGCAGTTCACAAATTTGAGTAAATACCACTGGAAGTTTCAACTCCAGCAGGCATCAAAATGGTAACATTAACAAAAACTAATAACACACATGATTGCATCGAGACTAGACAAAGCATGCCAAACCACTAGATTTAAAAACGTATAAGGACCATATAAGTGTAATATCTCAACTGTTAATAATAACAAAATGTTTATATCAATTACTTTCACGTTCATTAAAAAAATCCAATTCAGGAAAGCATAAAAACATTGCAAAGTTGAATGGGATAAAGGAAATAAAATGCAAAAATGTGAAAGACACAGAAAGAAGTTGAGTTTTACTATTCTATAAAACCAAGGTATCAAGAAATGGAATAAACGCAGGTGGCAATATTAAGGATGAGACATAAATATCTATATAACATAAAATACTGGCGAGAGAAAACTTGTAGAGTATAAATGAGCACCTGTGGAGGAATCAATTGAGGTGGTCCCTGACCATAGAATATCTGTTGCCCAAGTCCAGGATTGCCTGGAGGATACATAGGCATACTAGTTGCCACAGCTGGTTGCATGCCAACTGGATTCCGAACAGCAAATTGAGCCTGGTAAGAAACCAAAAAATGAGAACTCAGTTAAAACATTCAACTGCTATTCTCAAGGTTTAATAGGAACATTAGTTCAAAGCTTCCATAACACAGTTCCTGAAAGTGCACTTCATAAGCACTTAGCACACATATGAAGATATATATAGCTAATCAAATCAATACAAGCATGAAATCAATAGTCTACAATCATATTGTAATAAAGCTATACCATTTCACACATAAATAATGAGAAGTCAGGCCAATCTGAGAAATAAAGTTAACAAATACATGTGCAGCAATTTCTTGCAACTTGTTACAAGGTAACGATGATGGATGATTGTTAAACAACATAATAACATTATCTAGAAGTTCCCAAGTGACCTGGTAGAACAGAGGAACAGTACAAGTTTATACGGCTTCTGCCTGAAGTCGACCTGATGAGATTGAATCAAAGTAAGTCACTCGCTCAGGAATGCATATAATGGTCTCTATAACTACAGACTAAATGTTTTTTACTGCAAGAAGAAACCTAAACAATCTGTATACAGCTACTACATAGAGTAGTAACAAGTAAATATAAATTATATATGCTGTCAATGCCTATGTGTTAACCTGTTACCATTTCTATTTAATCTGTTACTATTTATGTAAGTTGATGAACGTTATTACTAGCATTACCAAACTTACATCCCAGCAGTAGCCTACATTAAAAAATGTAGACAACAATCTGACAACTCAGAACTCACAAGCCTTTTTTTTATCTCAACACCACAATAGACCAGTTAACACCTCAACTAATTTAAATGACACAGACAGGGGTAGAGAGAAACAATTAAGACTGCAAAACCATTTCTCTACCGTTGTATACCATATAATAATTCATGAGGCTTATGACCTATCAGCAAGGTAGAAGGAAATTGTAGAATTTGTTAACAACATCAACATATGAGAAGCACACAGGAAATACTGAGGGGGGTCGTGTGAATCACTATTTCAAACTATTTCAAAAACTATGAATGCATAAAGCCATATAAAGCATAAAGAGAACAACATTAAGACAGGAACACCTAATTTCTCGTGGAAAACCCTTTCGGGTAAAAAACCACGGCATCAAATAGCATTCATGAACAAAAATGGGCTCCAACCCAGATTACAAAAAGGAGAGCACCAACTCCCTGAACAGACTGAAGCACCAACTCCAGTAGCTGAAGCACCAACTTAAGAAAATAAACTCAAACACCTATCATAGGAGAATAAAAGAAATCAAGTCCAGAGAAACCCGTCACCACAGCTTATGCATATCCCTTGTTGAATGAAGATACCGACTAAACCATTGTTCACTTAGAATTCACTCACAAAGCATATTCACAGACTTCATCAAACTCACTGCAATTGATTCTTAAACCCAAAAAAAACCTTTTAGCTGTAACTTCTGCCCAGAATATTAACACATGCCTCAGAAGAAAGAAAATATTTTTAAGACAAGACAACTATCTGACCCAGAACAGCTTCAGAAAACTCAATTACCCATAAACCAAACCATAACCCAAGTAACTCCAAAAACATGAATGCCAAAAATCTGGGTGAATAAAATCAGCTGCCCTCAAAAATAGATGTCAGAGAAACATTAAACTCTGCAAACTTATAATTAGCCGCGCTCAACAGAATTCTACAAAAAAATCCTCTTGAAATTATCAGGCCATTTCAAAATAATCAACTTTTAGAAACTGAAGCCAGAAAATCAACCTTCCTTCTTTGACTCATAATGATTTGCACGAAATCTCAAACACCTCTTTTTATGTCGCTGCACTCCATACAAAAGAATCTGAAATTGTTATTTTTGAATGAACACGTCTCTGCCAGGAATAATAAAGGCATTTAATCCTGACTGAAGAGAATCACGTCCTCAATGAATACAAATTTCTGAACAAGTTAAGACAAGTCAACAGTCTGAAACTATCGCACCAAGTATAGAAGACATTTTTCTTCAGAAAAAAAAAAACAGCCGCCCAATCACTTGCATAAACCACTACTTAAAAAAACATGCCAGATAAACCACCACTGTCAAGAGTCTTTACCCAAACACATACTCATAAAAATTTAGCCACTAAATACCTGTTGCATAGTCTTTAAAAAGAATCGAATAACATACTGAAAGAATGTGATTTTTAGAACATAGCTACCCGAAAACTCTTCACCACGTCTTTTATTTGCCTCTAAAAATAGTCCGCAACCTCAACACATTACCAGGGGTGTTGCACAAGGAATTATCTTGAAATAAACAAGGAGCTGCCTCACATAGATAAATCGTGTCAAAACAAAAAGCCAAGGGAATAATATCAAAGCCATCCTCAAAGTCTTCAAAGCTCAAAAGAGGTAAATGCAATAGAAATTCATGAGAGGCTGACAAATAGGCACCAAAGGAGAGGCTGACAAATAGGCAACCTCAACACATTAACAGGGGTGTTGCACAAGGAATTATCTTGAAATAAACAAGGAGCCACCTCACATAGATAAATCGTGTCAAAACAAAAAGCCAAGGGAATAATATCAAAGCCATCCTCAAAGTCTTCAAAGCTCGAAAGAGGTAAATGCAATAGAAATTCATGAGAGGCTGACAAATAGGCAACCTCAACACATTACCAGGGGTGTTTCACAAGGAATTATCTTGAAATAAACAAGGAGCCGCCTCACATAGATAAATCGTGTCAAAACAAAAAGCCAAGGGAATAATATCAAAGCCATCCTCAAAGTCTTCAAAGCTCGAAAGAGGTAAATGCAATAGAAATTCATGAGAGGCTGACAAATAGGCACCAAAGAAGCTGATGCAGACACCCAGGCAGCTCAAGTAGGCAACCAAGGAGATCAAGCTGCTCAACCAGACATACAAGTAGCTGAGGCAGGCAAGTAAAGAGATCAAGCAGCTCAACCAGGAAAGTAATGAGCTCAAGCTGCTCAACCAATCAAATAGACACCTCAACCAAAAAGGCAACCAGCTCAATTAAACAGTAAGGAATATTCAGCAACTTGACAAGCTCAAATAAACCTTGACATCAATGACAAAAATTCCAACAACATATAAGTCAAATATTAAAATGAGCTACATGCTTGATCAAAAAGGATTAAATTTATGTCAATAAGCACAAAATATTAACAAGTAATAGCATCAAACCACATTACTAGAGACTAAAAGTTAAAACCATACACTAGGCTTCAATAACAGTTCGATCACACTTGCCCAGTAGGACATACAACATCGCATTGCATGATTCCAGCACAATGAATTTAAATTTACAAAATAGTAAATACACAATATATCATGGATTGCCAGGCAAACCTGAGAGATGAAGCCACTGTTTATGTATCACACTAAATATAATAAAAAGAGCTGGACAACATGATTGTGCAATAATCTTATTACGTCCAAGCCAATTCAGAAACTTCTTTTAAAAATTAATTGTTTTTATCTTAAAATTAAAATTTCATCTCTCTGCAAACTAATGTACCAGCCAACCTTATCTGCACAGCCCAACAATTAAAATTTTACAACACATTTACATAATTTTACATATTAATTGTACACTTTATTTTGAACCAGACCTAACCAATTTTTGAGGCAATTCAGTATTTTTGGATTCTTTCTCATACTATTAATCCATATATCTGTTCCACATAACCATGATTACCATTCCTAGACAAAGGGTTCATTCTAACAGGGTCAAACTGTTAAATTCCCTAAAAAATATCAACATAGCAAGATAATAGATTATTGCCTAAAAGTTCAAGGATTTTGATCTGTAAAGTCATCAATTATTAGTATCTTTCCTATTTTCTAAAGTTTTTCATTTCAAATATTGTGTATCTCATTCCAAAACGCACATCCTTTTCCTTTCCTTGACCAAATATATTTCTTTCATTCATTTCATCAATCACCTCTAGTACAATTGACTATCATGGTCAGCACTAATCATCTGGAAGCA
Source organism: Sequoia sempervirens (assembly GCA_007258455.2). Taxonomy (NCBI): domain Eukaryota; kingdom Viridiplantae; phylum Streptophyta; class Pinopsida; order Cupressales; family Cupressaceae; genus Sequoia; species Sequoia sempervirens. The sequence continues at coordinate 15,664,820 of VDFB02047230.1, read as the reverse complement.
CAATTCATATAAAACCTAATACTCCACCCCAGAATCTTAATCATTGTTTCTTTCTATCCTTTCATTATGTGTGCATATCCATCCATATAAAAGATAAGATCTCATATCAAACAACTCACACGAAGTACTGAATTGCATTAATAAATCCAAAAGAGAAGGCAGTAGAAAAATAGCAATAACTCACATCCTCCCATACACTTAGCCAGACCTCTAATCCCTTTCATTTCCCATCCTATGGTACCATCTCCATTTTAAATTGTTGCATACTACAAATCAGCACTTCCTCATTTCAGTTGCCATTATGCTTAGGCCCAATATATTACCATAATCAACACTACCGTTTTCTTAAGGTGGTTTGGGTACTAATACCCTCCTGCTCTTCAAAATTCATGTGATTTGTGTCAACTTGTAACAAAATGTCAAAATCATACGGATTGGATGGTGCAAATTATAGAAACAATTATCTTTCTTGGGGATTTCTTGGCATACCAAAAGACAAAGGTATTTTCAATTTCTTGGGATATATTATCAGGAGCCCAAAAAATGTATAAAAAAAAATTAAAATGAGAAATAACTAATGTTTTTTATGTTTGAAGCCATCCTAATTGCATAAGTGAAAACACATGAGAGTGTACACAACAAATTTCAAAATATGGATTATTCTCATTATTTTTGAGTTCACTGATTACAGATATTTGTAAAATATATCTCTTTAAAAAAGTTAACAAATAACTCTGTCAGAATAACAATGAATCCTTCATTCAATAAAACACAACTAGGGTAAATACAACTTGTTAATCCTGCCATTCTCCTTAACTATTGAGTCCAAGAGACTGATCTATACACAAGACAAGAACAGTCTCCCTAACCTCTTCAAATATCTCTTAAGTTTACAGCAATGGCAAAATTCATGCCTGTCATTTCAAAACAGCAAAGCTTAACAATGTTTTATATTAATCATTATGATCAGCAATATTTCCTATAATGTTATGGCAGCAGTAATGATGCCCATATTAATTGATCATGGTACTATTAATGATTCTACTGAACGCCGTACTGTTCAAGAATGATACAGATCACAGAAATGATAAAATGCTACAGATCACTTATCATAAAAAAAAAACAAATAGTCACAGAATGATGGTTATGTCAAAGGGCAATAATGACGACAACAATCTCAACAGATATGACATCATTAACAGATGATATGTAACAACGAAAATTCCCAAACAATGACCTCAATAACATGACTATGTTTACAAATGAAGTAATGAGAACAATATCCATTGATAAGTAGAAATGATAGCAAGTCAACAACAGCACTAACACCTTTGGTGTAATTATAATCACAAGTTGAAGAACAGCATAAACATTTGATGGTTTTGTATAGTAATGACTATGCTCACAGATCATAAATAATGGCAGAGCATTTCCTGTTATCAAGGGCAATAGACATAAACAGTGGTCACAATAACAGTCACGTTCCCTATTCGCGGGGTTTTTGAACCTGATTATACCAATTGTCTTCACAACTATAGATAATTTGTGCTCCACTCAGACACATCCCCTCAGAAAAATGTAGTTTCCGGAGATGGGGATGTCCCCAAGACTTGGGGATGGCTGGGAAAGATCCCATCACTGTCCCTCCACCACAACCAAACAGGTAGGCAACATCCCCTGAACGTCTCCCCTGTTGGGGACATTAGGGGAACTTATAGATGTCCTATGGACTTCAGTGAAATCTCTCATGCATCTCCAAGATTGCTGTCCATCCACTGCATAAAACACCTCCAAAAAACAATTTCTTTTATATCAGACATTTTTCTTGATGTTCATGTCCCCAACACTAACCCTAAAAGTTTATGGGCCCCACCCACACCCTAAACACTCCAAAACATCGATATATACAGCTCTGACTCTCACTCCAAAATACTATCAAAGCTTGGAAGCATTGAACAAGGTTGCATGTTGCATAGCAAGAGGGAGAACAATAGTAAGAAGAGTAAGTGCAAAAAGCGTAGTTATAAAATAATGAAAATGGCATGCACCATGAAGGTTTGTGTGGTGTCCTCAAATCTAAACCCTTGGTCCCCCCATCCTGAGACTCCGTGGAACATAAATAATTACATCCATTTTTTAAATAACAACAAAAGTAATTGCTGGTGTCCCTTGGCAACAGACCTAACTGCCCTTCAATAATGGCGGCTGGAAATCTTAACTACTACTTACACTGTTCAAGGTGTATAACCTGTTCATAAAAGTTCTAAAGAAGAATGATCAAAATATCACTGGTCTGAGGTTTATATAGGATCAAAAAATTAAAATTACAAATAAAAATTATTAAGATATTTCCAGTGATATATCAATAAATAAAAAGTATGGTCAAAGTCGTAGTCCATGATATTTTGAAAACTTGTGATATTTGCAAGAAAATGTTGGGAACCCTAACGAGAAAAGATATATCAGGATATATTATGATGTTTCAAAGATATCTACTTCTGCGGTGCAAATCATATATGCTCATATTTCATGACTAGTATTTCACAAGAACCCATCTCCCATGAGCATAAACAATTTACTTGAAAATTAGTTTGTCTAGATGTTGCTCACGAGGGTGAAGCATCGGGTCTTTCCAGGAGGTCCACCCATCCCCAATACTACTCTAGCTCTCAAGTGTGCTTAGACAACTTGTCATATAGTTCCCCCTCATTTTCCCAGATATATGTACTCACCCATAAGGTACTTGATACAAATACAATGCTACTAGACATGGCATTGATATCATATCCATATAGCAGCACCTATTTGGAACACATCTAATATGTCTGGTTATGGTACCCTATCCAATCTAGGGTTATGAAAACAGTCAAAATTGCAAAATAAAAACAACAAAATTAAATTGCTCACATGTATGTATGCGTGTATGCTATGTTACAAGGATCATGTTTATGTTGAATTTTGATGAAGAAAAAAATTGGAACAAGTTTGTCAACTAATAAAATTTGAAAAAAAAATAGTTATTAAATTTGAATAACATAAATTTTTATTTTTATTTTGTTTAGACATATTGTATTAAATTTAAAATTTATATTATTAAACTTTAAAAGAATTTAAAATTATTAAAATTGAAATCTAACCCAGATATATTAAATACAAATAAATTATTAATACCAATTAAAAATTATAAATATTGATATTTTTAATTTAAAAATTAAAACCTAATAACTAAACCTTAAACTAATACTGTTTCAATATATTATAAGCTAAACCTCAAACTAATTTAAAAGAATATTATTATTGATTTAAAAGATTTTTAAGTTTAAAATAATACAGTAGAACGATATTAGTTTTTGATTTACCAAAGCCACCTAATATGTAGAATGATATTCTTGTCACAAAACAGAGCTGTATGACCAGCTGATCGAATATCATTCCACCACAAGTAGTTTACATCAGACATCATGTATGAAGCAATGCTCTTTGAGTCTTTAATGTGTGCCACTGTCATGCCCCCTAATCCTAGCCTGCACAGGAATATAAGACAATCGCTGACCAAGCAGACTTTAAAAAGGATCGATGCAAGTAACTAAGGGAAATATTAAATGCAACAATTCCCTATTAATGATATAAGGCAGCTCTAATATAATGAAGACTTTAATTAAACCAAAGGCAGCGATCATTGCATTAACAACAATTAAAGAAAAAGCAGCGCTTAAATTAAGGAAGGGTGCATCCTTTGTAAGGGGTGCAATGATTATAAAGAATTGTGACTATTCACCCCACCATGAAGGATATATAGGGAGGTGGAATCATTTTGTGGAAGGCATCAAATGAATCAAGCAGATTGGATTAAAGAGAAATAAGAATTGGAAATTGTAAGAGATCTATTGGAATAAATATTATTTTTAGCAAGGATATTATTGGTAAGTAAATTTAAATATAATTAGGAATAACCAGTGTTCCAATGCGTCCCCCCCAAAAAAATCCACGTTTCCTAGAGGGGGACGTCTTGGAGACTTGGGGACTTGGGGGGGACGTCCCCCTACCAGCCCACCACCAGTGTCACTGTCTCCAAGACGCCACCAGGACTTCGAGGATGTTGGGGTGTCCTCAAGACGTCTAGGGGACTCCTAGCTGTCTCCAAGATCTATAATTCTTATACTTATACATCTTTTTATAACTATTGTTTCAAGTACTATATGTATTTCAGCACCCTGCGGCCGCCCCCCACCACCCCCAAACTTAGACCCCGCGTCCCCGCGTCCCCGAAACGCGTCCCCCTCGTCCCCGCGTCCCCGAAACGCGTCCCCTCCGTCCCCCCGTCCCCGTCCCTGAAACCCCGTGGAACACTGGGAATAACAATATATATATGTATGTGTATACATTATAATGGCATAATAAAACAATATTTGAATTACAATTAATATAATAAGATTCCAGCAACAATCATATTTGAAATCAATGTGAAATGTTTGATAGGAAGATGCATCAATACTGGTTCCCTCATCAAGTACGCCAACCCCAAGATGGATGGAGTGGAGGTCCTGCCATACTTGTGGGCCAAGGGGCCGAATGACTTGGAGGCTCATTCCATGCCCTTGGGCTTGGTTGAGGAGGACAGTCTCCCGACATCCTATCAAGCTTTTCCATCGGATTCCTAATGTAGTTGGCTATTGGAAATAAGCTATAAAATAGATACGAATGAATTTAGGATATTTTGATTTCAATAGAGATTAATTGTATATGATCATAGATCCTTGATACTAATGCATTGATATTAATTAATTAAGATTCTCTCTAAATTGTATTTGCAATTATGTAATTTTATAGAATTATATTGGTAAATGAATTGCATTTGTTGGAATTGTTATTTTTGGGCAAAAAATCAGGTATATCCCCAAAAGGGACATTATAATTGGTACGAGAGCTTTGATCTTGCCAGCCTAGGGATCAAAAAAATAAGTATATGCCTAGGAATTTCAAACCAAGGCTATGAGACCTATAGGTTCTTCTGGTTACAAGTCATTAGCTTGTAAGATTCCCAAAGAAGGAATAATCAATCATTCTCTAACAGCTTGACATAGTTATTGATAAAATATAACGATATAACTTGATTTTCAGTTCTCAAATAGATAGAAATCCACATGTTGCCATCACTAGTTGTCACTAGAACTTAGGCATAACTAAGATACAAAGATGCAATTAGATTTATTTCCACACTATCTTACTTCCACATATTCAAGGTATAAGTGCACAAAGATATCATCTTGACCTAGGACTGTCTATCTCTTAAAAGCCAACCAATTAAAATCCACAAAGCCAAGACTACATTCTTGAACAAGGAGCAGGCCATTTTGAATCTTTGATGCATCCAATGCTCCCATAGTGAACAACCAACATTGAGTAAAGTCAGCAAGAAGATTTGGACAACACCTTATAAATAGTACTCGACATATTAGGCAATTCTTTAGCAACTTTATTCTTACAATCATATAGGTGATATCAAAACAATTGATATAATTGCACCCAAACTTCAACTAAACAACGATAGCTAAGCTCTCTCATCAAGATTTATTAACTCATTAGTGATTACAATCAACAACAGCCTCAAATTCAAGGCTAAAGGAATCTCAAACACATCTACGGATAAGACTTACCATTGGTAAAGCCTAAGACATTCCAATAGATAATTACAATCATCATTGATTAAAAAGAATTGTAGGGCTGCAAGATGTCCTTTTGTTTCTTCTCTTTGAGGATGAGAGAAAACTTGTCTTAAATTACTAACCTTGCCAATTACCAACTCTTCGTTTTGTTATTAAGAGTTATTGGAAAATAGAAGTACATAAGCTAGAAGTATAATGGACAATAAGGTATACTTTAGAGGATGGTATTAACCCTATTGGTAGTCGAGTTAAGGCATGTATACTAACAACCACTCTCCCAAGACATCATTGTAGTATAGAATCAAACATAACCAAGACAATCATCACTGGTTGTAGAATTTTCAATTCCTATTGCTTGAGGACAAGCAATATTGGGCAGGGCGGATTGTCATGCCCCCTAATCACAGCCAACACAGAAATATAAGGCAATCACTGACCAAGGAGACTTTAAAAGGGATCGATGCAAGTAACTAAGGGAAATATTAAATGCAACAATTCCCTATTAATGATATAAGGTAGCTCTAATATAATGAAGGCTTTAATTAAACTGAAGGAAGCGATCATTGCATTAACAACAATTAAGGAAAAGGCAGCGCTTGAATTAAGGAGGGGTGCATTGATTATAAAGAATTGTGACTATTCACCCCACCATGAAGGATATATAGGGAGGTGGATCATTTTGTGAAAGGCATCAAATGAATCAAGCAGATTGGATTAAAGAGAAATAAGAATTGGAAATTATAAGAGATCTATTGGAATAAATATTATTTTTAGCAAGGATATTATTGGGAAGTAAATTTAAATATAATTAGGAATATATATATATATATGCCGCATTATAATGGCATAATAAAATGATATTTGAATTACAATTAATATAATAAGATTCCATCAGCAATCATATTTGAAATCAATGCGAAATGTTTGATAGGAAGATGCAGCAGTACCGGTTCCCTCATCAAGTATGCCAACCCAAAGATGGATGAACTAGAAGTCCTGCCATACTTTTGGGCCAAGGGGCGAAATGACTTGGTGGCTCATTCCATGCCCCTTGGGCTTGGTTGAGGAGGACAGTCTCCCGGCGTCCTATCAACCTTTTCCATTGGATTCCTAATGTGGTTGGCTATTGGAAATAAGCTATGAAATTGATACGAATGAATTTAGGATATTTTGATTTCAATAGAGATTAATTGTATATGATCATAGATCCTTGATATTAATGTGTTGATATTAATCAATTAAGATTTTCTCTAAACTTTATTGCAATTATGTAATTTTATAGAATACTAGTGATAAATGAATTGCATTTGTTGGAATTGTTATTTTTGGGCAAAAATCAGGTATATCCCCAAAAGGGGAAATTATCCACGAGACTACATGCTCATCAACACTTTTGAGGAATTAGAAGGGAGAAAGATCACAACAATAGTCAACATTAATGAGTTTCCATCCTTGTCAATACATCTTGTTTCTCGACTAACAACCCTTCATCCAACTCCACACTACTTTCTTTAAACTACAAAGGCCACAATGCTAGAGAACACTAATATTAGAATAACTTCCCAAATTGAACGCCCATAACGACTTTGGTTGCCTACATAATGCAACTTTGTCGATATGGGCAAATTTTTAAGTAAATTTTAACCTTTTTGTCATGTATTGATGTTCAGCAAATTTTGAATTTTTTAGTTGGAAGTCACCAAACTCTGACATAGTGTATGTATGTGTATGGACATATGTGTGTGTGTGTATATCACCAAAGGCACAAATATAATATAAAAAAATTATTATTATTAAACTAAAAATATAAAAAATCTAAAATGTTTATGAAAAAATCATTTGTGTTATGTTTTATGCCTTTAGATGTATAAATAATTGAATGTATTTCTATACTTGTTGTATCCATAAACATCCATATTTATAAGTCTTGAAAATTTTCCATATCCATATACAATATTGTGAAACTCTAGCACTGAAGAGTGGAGTTTCCCCCACAACCACACCACTTAATTTGCTGCCCCATTTGCAAAAACTCTACATAAGTATTTAACCATTTTACCTTCCCACTTGTATAGATCAAAATATTTACTATTATCATCTACATTCTAGCATGATTATCTACTTCTCTTCTAACCACCTTTAAAATTCCATTCACATGCTTCTTACAAACTTCTAAAAAAACTGCAAAACCAATTCAAACAATGAGAAGTGCAAACCAATGTGCCCAAGGATGCATCCCTAGGGTTTTTTGGGCATTCCCTAGAATAGGACATCCTTAGTACAACTAGATAGGAATGAGACTATCCCTTGGCCCTCACACTAACCCAAACACCCCAACAAAGCAAAAATATCTAAAGGGGCATTCACCTTTAGAGTGTTCAAAATGCTCAACATTTGGAGACAATTGGGGGTGTTTGGATGTTAGTGAAGATGGGGAAAAAACTGAAGGTAAACAAAATGGAAGATAAAGCAATACAAACACAATACCTTCACCTAGAATCTTTGCTCACTCCTTGATGAGTGGAAATGGAAAGCACCCTTGCTCCATTTGATTTGCTCTTATGATATTGATAGGATGTGGATTGCTCAATACTCTAGCATAACCTTGATAAGATTGCATGATGAGAGATCAAAATGACAGTATAAGGGTATGATAGCTTGATTCTTAGATCAAGATGAAGGATGAGAGCCTCTAGATATAGTGCTTTGAAGAGGCAAAATCAATGGCTACAAATGATTGATGATGGATGGCTAAGATTGAATGAGGATTAGGGTTTGGCTCAAAGATGTAGTCATGTGACAAGTGGCACATGAAGGATAGGATTTAGGTTTAGGATTTGGGATAAGGACAAAAATCCTTATGTGAATGGCTAGGATTAAGAGGTGGGGTTGAGATGAATGGATAAGATGAAAAGTTAGTTTGACTTTTGAGGAGGCGTCTAAGTTCAAAGTATCTATACAAGGAGTTAGAATAAAGAGGAATTAAATAAGTAAATAAATAAATAAATTATTTATTTTATGGGATCATGTGAATGGAAAATAATTAAATAAATATTTAAATTAGGATAAAGATGGGAAAATGATGGAAATTTATTAAATAAATAATAAATATTTATTTACTTAATGGCTTAGGATAGGCTAAAATTAGGTGTGGTTGGGTAAGGTCAGATTTTAGGTGTCTACAGTTAGACCCTAAAACTAACTAGAGAATGGAACCGAGAAGAACCCCAACCTAAAGAACCTCACTAATGGAACCGAGAGTGGAAATTGAAGAAGATGAAAAAGAAACAAACCAACACCAACTCCTTGAGGCATGTTGGCATTTCCCAAATCACATCAATAATTCATCTTCCCATTTTCAAGTTTCTACTTCAAAGTTCAAACTAACATCAAGTTGTTTTCTCTAAATACTAAATATTTCCTTAAATAGTAAATGGGATTGCAAGTTTTGTGTATTCCTTGCTTTTGTAAACCAAGCGGATTGAAGTATGAATTAAAAAAAATAAAATTGTATGACTAGTAATTGTTTATTTTTTGTTAGTTGCAATAGGGTAATAGAATGTCTTAATAGTCTTAAATAACTAAAAAAGTATGGTCTCTTCTATGCATTCTCTTGCTTCTCTATCTCATACAACCTAAAATAGGAACAAAATAAGGAAACCCTCTTATGTTCATACCACTAGTGATTGTTTTGAATTATTAGCTGGAATGGGCTAACCAAATGATGTTTTAGCAATCTTTGAAACGGATTATAATTTCTATGTATCCTTTTTTTAACTTAGACTGATCTGATATGAGTGGACCACATTTGTTGAGTTCAAAGGCTACACTGACAAAGATGGATATGAAGACATTAACATACAAGAACTCAGGGAGTTGACAGTAATTCTATGGGCTCCATCATTTATACATGCATTGGCCATTCAGCTATTATCACACGTTTGCAGTTCATCAACAACTGAGAAGAGCTAGCCTACGTATAAATTCATCCAGGGAGTTGACAGCAATTCTATGGGCTCCATCATTTATACATGCATTGGCCATTCAGCTATTATCCCATGTTTGCAGTTCGTCAACTACTGAGAAGAGCTAACCTACGTATAAATTCATCCAGGGAGTTGACAGCAATTCTATGGGCTCCATCATTTATACATGCATTGGCCACTTAGCTATTATCACATGTTTGCAGTTCATCAACTACTGAGAAGTGCTAGCCTACAAATAAATTTGTCCACTCTATCAAAAGGAATTGTCTTGCCTCTAAGAGAGCAGAGAAGCTTGCAGAGCTATACACAATGGCTTACATTTCATGGATCGCAAGATGATTGAGTACAAGAATGGTGGGATGTAGAGGCAAAGCAGACACAGATTCATGAGGATCAAGTTGCACATACAAGATAGGTCAGGGCCCAATTTCAAGAGCTAGATGAGTTTAGCAATTCCCATGATAAGTCTACCACAACATTTGCATCAAACAATAAGTTAGATTAGTGATTGTATTTTGTACCTTAAACTTGATGAATAATTACATTATGTATATACTTCTGTCAATTAAATGTCAAATTGTTGAACGTTATATAAATTTCCGCTTCTTTCATTCATATTATTTTCACAAATGATAAATACAATTTCTTCTATTGCTTTTCGTAATTAATTTTTATCTAATATTTTAACCAATGTCCCCAAAATCTAGAATAAAAACCTTCCATCCCACCCACTCTCCCCAAAATCGGGAAATAATTTTGACATCCCCAAAACTCAGTTACACTCATTGAAGCCTACTGCCTGCTAACCATGCATATTTACTAGAGATTGAAATGCAAGAATACAACTTCATGAGAAAATAAAGTACTAATTCATTGAACACCATAATCGCATTATTTACAACATAAATCAGATTCAATTGCATATTCCCTTTCCATCAAGCACAATGTCAAATATTATACAGTATACATCTGCAGTCAGTACAAGATTCAAATTATCCAATCTACCTTGCAATCCTCAAAACTAATTGAAACATTTATTTGCTTCAAAACTCCATACTAAGATCTTATATGTTTCAAATAGCTACGATACAGTCAGCAGGAAAAAAATGAAAATCACTACCTGCATTCTTGCTTTTCTCTCCTCTTTTCTCTCAGCTGGGGCAACATACAGAGGTTTGCTGACTACAATCTTACTATTCAATGCTATAACCTGTACAAATAAAAAATCAAAGCTACTGAATTGCTATACTATCTACACAAAAAAACTATATCCAGTGCCCTGCCACAATACATCAAAGAACATTTCATTCTTACAGCTCGGTTTGCCTCCTCTGAGGATGTGAATGCCACAAAGCCCGAACCTCTACTCTGACCCTGAGGATCACGCATAACCTGAAAAGTTATATCAAAAGAATTTTTCTCAGTTCCCTGGAACAATATCTGCATCATCCAACAAATTAATAAAGATACAAAATCTTGCCTCTTTTCAAGATAACAAGGAGAAATAATGAAAAGCATACAAATCAAAGCCCCTAATACACAAGCACGTTTGTCACTAAACAATGTACATGATATTTTTATAGAGAAATAGCTCGTTTCAAAAAACCAAGATGCTTATAATCCTCAAGAAAAAGATTTTATTAAAAGCTTCACCACTTGTACATCCAGGGTGCAGATGAACAACACATAACCTAGTCATAATTGGCTAAGCATAAAAAAAACTACTTCATATCCCTGTCTCATCACAAACTATGACAAATTAAATCCTTAGTAGCTACAGTTTAGACCAACCATATTGACCGAGGCATCGCACTAACACAAATTAAAAACCTAGTGCATAAAATCAGTTGCACAAAAAAGGCTAAGTTCTAATATTATCTTACCTTGCAAGATGTTATTGTCCCAAACTCAGAAAATAATTCCTTCAGCTTATCATCATCAATGCTATCATCCAAATTCTTAACATAGAGATTACCTCCCTGAAATTTTTCAATCCGTTCTTTCCGTAACTGTTCAAATCTTGCTCTTAATTCAGCCTCTCTCTCATACTTTTTTTGGGCTCTTCCAACATACCACTCCTTGTCATCAAATTTCTTACCATTTAAACTCTCAACAGCCTGTGCTGCATCATCCGTATTTTCAAAGTTGACAAATCCAAAGCACTTTGACTTCCCCTCTGCATCCCTCATCACTACTGCACTTGTGATTGTTCCATACTCGGCAAACTTTTTTCTCAAATCCTCATCTGTGACTGACTCTGATAAATTCTTAACATAAACATTACAAAACTTTGTTCCTCCATTCGTTTGCTCTCTCTCCTGCCTTCGCACGAATTGACCAACATAGACCTGCTTGTCATTAATCAGCATGCCATTCAACTTGTCTATTGCATTTTGTGCAGCTTCCTCTTGTTCAAATTGAACAAATCCGTGCCCTTTAGATTGCCCCGACACATCAGTTGCAACTTTACATGATAAAATTGGACCAAAAGCTGAGAATGTCTCGAGAAGGGCTTTGTTATCTATCCCTTTATCTAAATTCTATCAAGAAAAAAAAAACAACAGATCCCCATTTAGTTCTTTGGAACAATAACTTATCCATTGAATCACTCATATAAAAATAAAATTATCAAGCTATTTACCTTGATAAATATGTTTGCAGTTCCGCTTTTGCGAATACTGGGATCTCGATGGGAAAACATTATTCGAATTGGCTTCCCATTGACAGGAGTGAAATTGAGCACCTCCAAAACCCTAGAAGCTGCAATACAGTATAACCATGCCAATACCCCAAAAAAAGTAGTCACATTTCAAGGCACTGCTCTAGAATCCACAAAAAAGCCATCACTTTGGCTAATCTTCTAAAAAAGTAAAGTTTCAAAAAATTGTGGATTGTGAGCTAAAAGAACTTGTCCAAGTTTGAATAATCACACCAAAAAACCACTTGCATTCCCACACATCTGATTTGCGCAATTAGAGACAAGAAGCTGAAAAAGACATCAAGCATAACAACAAAAGTACTAGGCTCAAGAGAACAAAAATCCACAAAGAAAGCAAATAGTAAAATTTGGAAAGATAAATGTGAAAATGGCATAATTGTTCATGCATGCATTGATTGTCTAAAGAACCAAATCATACAATTGACATAAAACTCAACCTTTGCATTTAACATACCAACTGGGGAAACAATTTTCTGTTCTCCTTTGAGGGATTTGTTACAAATACAGAAATAAACTGACCTAAAGCCTGGGACCCAATTTCTGTATATAAAAATTTGGGGTTTTGTACAATTTTTTCAATTTTGCAGAACAAATTCCCAAATAGTAAACATGGTGCACCAAGACAGTCACAAAAATCTAGTTTATCTTATTTGACATAGTGAAAATGTTTTCCAACAAGGAAATTAACTCAAAAACAACTGCTTATTGGACCTGGACTGTAAAATTAGATATCAATAATTTAATTCGACCAAAAGAATGAACTCTCAATTTATCCCTAAACTTACAAACTGGAAATTAACATGTAACATAATCCATCAGAAATCAGTGTTTTTAATCAGTCATATAGTCAACTTTGACTTCACCATGGTTCAATAATAACTTTGAAATGCTAAAATTTAGGATAAATACTTGAGAGTCAACCCATATTTGCATTCAAACAATGTGAAGGACGACTCTGAAAGACTCTTGAATTTACAAAACACACCATGTACGATCATTCTTTGAGATAGTGAACAGTTCATGCCAAACATAGGAATGCAAAATCCCATTTCATTGTTGGTCACTGTGGTAAAAGGGCTGTAGTTTGGGAGGCCTATACTAAGTCGGCCAGCTACAAATTAGAATCTCAAAATTGCATGGCTAAGCATACCATATGTTTGTTAAATATATTCTTCCCTAATGATGAACCCACTACTGGGCCCAAAACTTCAGAAAATAATATTTCTACCTGTGCTCCACGGGGACGCGTCCCCTAGGTTTTTTGCCCGTTTCCCGTACTGGGTACGAAACGGGGACGCGGGGACGGCTAGGAAATGTCCCCTGGCAATCCCCTTTTGGCCTCTGAGTACCCGGTACTTACCGGGGACTTTTTGCTCATTGGCAGGGGACATAGGGTACGGCTAGGCATACTCAAAACGGCCCAGCTGTCCCTCGTCCGTACCGGGTACGGCTAGCCGTACCCTGCGGCCCAGCAAAAAATCAGACACGTTTTTTTAAAAAAATAAAGTTTTTTAAATTAAAAAAAAGGTATGGGGGGGCCCAGAAGGGACGCCCCATGCCACTTAACCTAATTTGTGCCTTATATGTGGCCTAAAATGAGAAAAGCAACTCATTTTTACTTCTTGCCTTGTGAAGTGAAGCATAGCAAAAGGAGAGCAGCTGAGTGAAGGAGAGAACAACAATTTGAAGAGGAGCTTAGGGCATCATTTCCAGCATATTAGAGGTATGTTTTTCATCTTTGTTTTGTATTTGCTATTTGTTTTTAATTTTTGCAAGATTTTTTTGAGTTTTTCAACACATAGGAAGGGCATTTAGTGTTTACTTCTTCTTTTTTTTAACTTGCAGCTCTTTGAAATCAGAAACTTCATAAAAATTTAGAAAACAACCATGAGTAGCAGCAGTGATAGTGAAAGTGAGGATATTGAAATCCAAATGCAAGAAAGAACTCAAACTCAAAGAACAAGAAATAGACATAGAGGTAGTGCAACTGCAAACATTGGGGGGTGTTCAGAGAGTGGGAGTGGAGTAGGGTCAGCAAGTTCAAACCCATTTGAATGTCCATCTGAAATCCTCAAAAAATGGGCAAAAGGCCCATTTAACCCCAAAAAACCTCTACTACAATTTGCAACAAGAGTTGATAAAAAGAAAAAAAAAATCGGGGGGTAGTAGAGTATGGGAGTGTCATTTGTGCCACAAACAATATAGGGGCAGCTATACGAGAGTTTATTGCCATCTTTTGTGGATTGGTGGTCAAGGGGTGAAAGGGTGTAGAAAAATAACCCAACAACAAAAAATTGAGGCAACTAGATTGCATATGGAGGGGGAGGCATTAAGTAAATGGGTTTCAGTTGAGAGTTTGCAGCCTAGTATGGGAATGCCTACACCATCAGTAGATGTTGCTTCAGCTTCTCACTCTCATGTGGGGGAGGATTCTACTAGAGGAAAGAAAAGGAGTATGAATGTTGCTGATATGTTTAATGTTACAGTAAGAGATGGGGCTGATTCCTCTATTGCCAAGTTTTTTTATGCTAATGCCATACCATTTCATGTCTCATGTTCACCATATTTTAAACAAATGTGCAAAGATATTGTAGTTGTTGGTCCCTCATATGTTCCACCTGGAGAAACTAAGTTACGCACCACCCTTCTTGATAAAGAGTACTCCAAGGTGAGTATTTTGATGGAGGATATGAGACAAACATGGTTGACAGATGGCTGCTCCATAATCATGGATGGGTGGACCGATATCAAACATCGACCACTCATCAATCTTATTGTCACTAGTACAGTAGGCTCTTATTTTCTTAGAGTTGTAGATTGTTGGGCAAATGGAAGGATGCAACCTTCCAATTTCAGATTTTGAGAGATGCTATAGAGGAGGTTGGAGCCTCTAATGTTGTGCAGGTATGATTTAATTTGATTTTCTTTCTTTCTTATTTTTTATTTTGATTTTCTTATTAGTTATTTAAGATTTTGATATCTATATTCTATACTAATCTAGTAATCTCATATCAACTTGATGATATGCCACTGCCAGGTAGTGACCGATTCAGCCCGTGTGTGTAAATTAGCTGGATTGATGGTGGAGAGTGCTTATAAGCACATTTTTTGGACCCCTTGTTGCGTGCATGCATTGAACAATACCTTGAAGGGCATTGGGAAGATAGATTGGGTGAAGGCAGTGGTTGCAGAGGCTAGAGAGGTGCAAATGTTCATTTGCAACCATTAGACTTCACTTGCTTTGTTTAGAACATTTTCAAGGAAGGAATTCCTCAAGCCCATGGAGACTAGATATGCCAGCTACTTCATTTTATTGGAGAGGATGCTTGAGGTCCAAGAGGCTCTACAATTAATGACAGTCAATGTAGAGTGGGGTAGATGGCAAGAGTCAAGCACAGTGGAGGGAAAAAGGGTGAAACAAAAAATCCTTGATGATGACTGGTGGTCCACAATGAGGTAAGAAAATTGGCATTGCTGATTTTATTATTTATTTGAATTATTAAATTTTATTATTGCTGATTTTCATTTTATTATTTAATATTTATAGGCTAGCAGCGTAGCTGATTTTAATTTTTGTAACTTGTTTGCACTTGCAGATATGTATGCTCCTTCATCCAGCCTATTGTGCAAGTGATAAGATATGTTGATACTGACTCTCCTAGCCTTGGAGAGATTTATGAGACCTTTGATAGTATGCTTGGCCAGGTCAAGCAAGCAATTTATAGCAAGGACCCTTCTTTGGCATTTTATGAGGAACATCTTAGGCCCATTGTGACGTGATGGTGGGACATTATGAACACCCCGCTTCATATGGCAGCCTATGCTCTCAATCTGAAATGGTATGCACCGAGGCCTGGTAGAGTGGCTCCATCTCATGATGAAGAGGTGAAAGAAGGCTTCATGAAGGCCCTTACAAAAATGTATACTTCAGAGGAATCTACCATACTTCGCACACAATGGCTTGCATTTGCCATTCTTCGTGGTCCAACCTTCGACAAACCAGAGGCGAGGATGAATAGAGCTACATTGGCTCAAACCGACCCTATTGGATGGTGGACGTGGCATGGGAAGGATGCACCAGAGTTGAGATTACTTATCGTTCGCCTTCTTTCACAGGTTGCCAGTTCCTCTACTGCAAAGAGGAATTGGTCCACATATAGCTTCATCCAATCAGTCAAGAGGAACTGCCTTACCTCTAGACGATCGGAGAAGTTGGTGGCAGTACACAGTGCTTTGCGGTTATAGGATCGCCAGTCTAGTGAGTATTGTCAGACTCCAGGCTTACATTGGGATGTTAATCCCGAAGATGCTATGCAGATTGAGGAGGAGGATGCACATGAGGGATTGGTTGGTGTTCCATTGGTTGAGGCAAATCCTTCTATTGACATGAACATTGACACTGACTTAGACTCAAGCTCTGATGGCGAGGGCAATGCTGATTTAGACCTACCTTCTGCTGATTAGGGACCATGGACAGCGATATATTTTCTTAGTTTTATGTTTATCATGTCATTTCATAGTTGAGACTTGGAGCCTTTGGGCATTTTGGTTATAATTATCAGACTTTTATATGATATGTATGCACATTTATAATGACAAGCATTTGAACTTTGTTAATTTGTTTGTCAATTCTCATGTGAAATCTCAATTCAAGTCTAATGATATGTATTAAGCTTATACAATGTCTAGAATGAATGCTTTATCAATGTTATGCTATGAACATTTGAAATTTCTCTATATTTTTAAAAATTCCCCCTTTTTTTTGTCAGCCGTCCCCTAAAAAATGACCCAAAAGTACCCCCGTACCGAAAACTCATCCCGCCGTACCGAGTACTCCTCATCCCTGAAACCCCGTGGAGCATAGATTTCTACCCAATAGGACCCAAAAATTATCTAAATTTAGCACTACAAACACAACCTACATACAACAAATACCTATCTTCTGTTACAAAAACTTTTGTTTTTTACACATTGCATTAAAGTTGCAACAAAAAATGGAGTAGTTTGCAAATACTAAGTTTAGCATTCCTTGTGGTATTGGGTAAAACCGCAAAAGAAACTTCACAATATGTTGGAATTTCGGTTAAAGGCGCAATATGCTCGATTGCATTCATCATTCCTCCCCCCACTAAAAAAATGTTAAAAGGTAAATGAGCACCCTTGCCTTGTAAATATTACCAAACATACAAGAGGAAAAATCGCATTATCTTGTGATGACTTAAACCACTTATGGGTCAAATTGTAATATCCCTTTTTTATTTTCCTTAATTTGATTTGAATATAATAAACCCTAACTCACAATTATAAAAATTTGCACGATTAATATAAACATAAAATCCTTGTGATTCAGAAATTTCTACTAATAATTAATTCTGTAAATTAGACTTAATACTCAGAAAATAGTTTTAGAATGACCAAAATGGTCTCTTTCCGACAGTTGGTAAAACAGTCTATTTTTCTGCAGTGATTTGTCTTCAATGGACTGCCTTAGAAACGTCTCTAAATCTGCCTGAATCAGAGGTGTTCGTCCACTCACTCAGCAATGGAAATTAGGGGGTTTCCGTCCTCTAATTGCAGACCTTGAGGTGTTTCGTCCTCAGATTGCTGAACCATAGTTCATGGTCCACAAGGAGTAATAAGCAGTTATAAAATGTATTCAATGATGATCCTTAATTCTCCTTTTTGGATTTCGGGCAGTGTGTACCCTAGGGACGCGTCCCCTCTAAATCCCGAGCGTTCTCGGAACAGGAACGTCCCTGGGACGTGGGGGCGGTGTTCCCAAGTCCCCAGCATCGCCACCAATTTTGCCACTCGCTGCAAGGGATGTGGGGACGTCCCGACATTCTCGGGACGCTAAGGGGGACTCCTGTGCGTCCCTTGAGCGTCCCCTGCGGCGACAACTTCAAGCACATGTTTAAAAAAAAAAAACACACATTTTTTTTATTATTTCTTTGGTTCTATTCAAACCCTAAGGGTATGTGGGGCCCATCTATGGTCTTCCATGCCTTCAAAAGGCCCTCCAAGCTTCATTTGTATTCACATTTTCATTTCTAATTGTTTGCTACAGCAACAAGAAGAAGAGTGAAGAGCTAAGAAAAGAGTGATTGGAAGAGTGAAAGGAGTGATTGCAAGTGAAAGAGGAGTGACAAGGAGCAATTTTACTTCTTAATAGTCTTATACATCTTTTCATAACTAGCATTTTAAGTACCATATGTATAGTATATACTATATACAACCCCCCCCCCCCCCTCAACCGCTGTCCCCAAATTGAGGTCCCTTTGTCCCCTCATCCTCGACAATGGTGTAACTATGGGATTTCCTTATATACCTCTTTTCTCCAATAATCATAGCCCTTCATATGCCCTTTGACTTTTACTAAGATAAGACTTTAAATTAATTTTAGTTTATTATCATTCTTATCATTCAATCCCTTTACAAGACCTTGCTTGCATTCTTCATATTATAAATATTAATTATTGAGTTTGTGAATCAGCACTCATCAATCTCTCAAGACCCATGGGAAAAGATGGGCACAAGTTTTAATTTTGGGTTTTCAATTTTAGGAGGGGGCATTAATCAAAACCCACAAAATTTACAAATTCAAGTAAAAATGCTTGTGGAATTCTTGAATTGTTGAACTTTACGAGCCAAAAAGCAAGAAAACATGAAAATTTATTCTCACAATTAACGAAAAATAAATCCAAGACAAATTTGTAAACAGAAAGAAAATCAAGAAAACATTTCAAAATCACTTAAAATTTTTGAAATTTGGCATTGCTTGGCTCACAGTTTACCATTTAATGTATATTAGATTCTGCAACAAGCCCTAAAAATTAAAATTCATAAGTGAACATAAAGATAGGACCATAATTACAATTCTCTTCCTAAATGGCCAAGAACTTACTAGCTTAATTTTACTCAGAGAGAACAAGCAAAGTCAACTTTTTCCTAAGTTACTGGCATGTTTTTGCCAAGTAACAAGTCAACCATTCCTCTTTAGCTTGTAAAGATGTCATTGAATCTGAGGTGCCATACTATGTTTGGCATGAAATGGGAAACCCATTCCTAAATACTCTACAAGGGATGGCAGGAAGGTCAGAAGTCTACCAAATCAAAGATTGGCAACAATGGCAGTTCAAACTTTCAACAATAAAAGATATCAATTGAAAAAAAAGTCATTTAATCCTGGACTCTTCTTAATTCTGGATTGATATCTCCAGAAATAAGTACAATACAAAGCACTTAGTAATTCTTTTAACATTAACAATAAGTGCTTACATTAATTATATGATTTGTTTACAGTACTTTGCACTGGACTTTCCTATAAAGGCTCTGGCATTTAGAAAACTCGAAATAAAAGCATCTGGATCTGTTGGAAAAGTGGAATCTAATTAGCAATATAGTACTCACATTGAAAGAAGGAAGAAATATGACAATTTATTCACGAGTAAAGAAATCCAACTAGGTGTAGGCCCGTGTAAGAGAAAATGACATCAACAATGCATGATTGGATTCTATAGTAACTAGCATGGAACCGCCCCAACTCAGCATGACTCACAAGTCTAAGATAAGACTTCACCAAGACAACACAACTAACGCAGAGTCTTTGTCAATTGCTCAATGTAAAGTGCCCAGCCAAAATGAGACACAAAATGCTAGCAAAATCACAAAAATACAACCATTGGTGCTCAGGGAATAATGATAATACTGAGATTAAATAACGGTTATAAAACTCCTTCATATATCAACACAAAAATATCATTAATTAACATTCAGATATTCCATTGTTTGATTCACATGAACAGATACTCCAGAAACAATGAAGTTTGATCCAAAATGACGACTCAAGGAGATTCTGATAAACACCAAACAGACAAATCCCGACTACACCAATGCCTCAAAAATTATATATTTTGCTCAAGGCATGAGGTGGCCTTGATTTGCGCCCACAAAAGACAAAGGGTGAGGATGTATGTGAATTTTGAGGACCTTGTGTCTGATTTGATTACATCCCGGGCTCATGATCATACAAATGTGCCTGTGTTATGTTTCTAGGATGGAACGCTTCCAAAATCCCTTGCGGAAATGATGCTTAGCTGATGTTGCAACGATCTACGCTCACAAGACCCCCCGATCTGCCTGTGAGGAGGAACATGTGAGTTTGTGAGGTTGACAGAGTGGGTGAAGTTCCTAGTAGAGTCTTGACATGGTTGGGTGCTTTGAACTGAGGACGGGAATGAGCCACAAAGGAGATCGTGATCGAATCTTGAATACTCCAATCGCCTTTAACATTCAATGCTTGGTTTTCCCCCCTTTCGCAAATACTAGCGATAGTCTTTGAAAAGTGATAGACATTGGTCTTTTGAGCAGAGTGATGGACTAAATGTTGATCACCTTAGGAGATGACAATTGTGGCCAGAGCAAGATACTCGGCCACAAATCGTGTGGATTATCACCCTCTTCACTGGTTCCTACAAATTCACGACCAAAGAGCAAAGATCGTGTTCAGATTAATATGCTAGAGAATAACAAAGCACACGAATTGCAAGTTTGAGGGCTACGTCTTAACCTAGTGATGATCGACAAGGGGCTACATCCCTTCAGATCGCCATGATGATTGTCCAAATTCGTGATGCCTCCAACCCACCAAGGAGTTGATATAAATAAGCAATATAATTGCCTCCCCAAATGGGTCGGCCCAAACACAAACTCGAAAATATTAATTTAAATATTATTATTTAATAATTTAAATTATTATTTATCTAATATTATTTTAAAGATTATTATTATATTAATATTATTTTAAATTAGCATTTAAAAATGCTTTCTTTTGCCTAGTTGGAGATAGGTCCCAATCGGGGACATGACAATCTTCTAATCTCAAGAATTGCTTGCCCTCAAGCAATTGCAAGCTCATGTCCATGAATGCCGAGACGATAAATAAGTGATGAAACGTATGGTGTCTATACCCCAAACCTATGTTGCTCAACTCTGATGTAAACGTCAACAAGCCAATACTTGTATCATGATCCCAAAGAAATAGTGCAGCAAACATGTCAATTCCTAGATCCCATGTCATCACACCTTCATGCTTAGTAGACACTAGAGGATGGACATATCTCCAAAGGCCACCAACTCCCATTAACTTCCAGGTTTTGAATGTTCTCCCATGGGTGCGTAAAACAAAGGAAGAAGGCTTCTTACTATCATTCTTGTGAGTAAAGGCTGCCAACTCAAGACCGAGCAAAATCCAAAGATTGTTGTTCCAAATCAGAAAATCAGGGCAATTGTCATACCTTTCTTTAGTGCCTTCAACCACCTCAAACTTCTATTTCCACATTGCTGCATGCTTTGAAGCTTGGTTGGTAGCTTCTTGGATATCACTTGAAGTCAGAGACACCTCTTCCTTCATCTCGAGCTCTTCAACAAATGGAGTCTTTCCCACCTTCACTTCATCAATTTTCTATTGGTGCACACAATCATTAGGGATCAACAAGCCATCTTCATCTTCATCTTGCTTATGGAGTTCCTCTTGTTGTTGTTCTGTGATGTCTTGCCGCTTCAATTTTTCTGCATACTCTACTCTCATCACATCTTCCTTGACCCCCTCATTCACAGCTGAAATCTTCTCCACCTTAGCCCCACTTCAGCGTCTTCAAGGGACTCAATCAATTATACGACTTCCTCCTCTTGTGCGATTGGCTCAAGTTTCATCGCCTTGGGCTCTTCTTGATTCAAAAATGATTCTTCTAGCTCCAGCCCTTTAATCTCTTCCTTGGCAGTTTTTGAATCTTCCTCTTCTTTCATCTTTCGTCTAAAGTAGTTGTAAAGTCCTTTATTTGGGTTTCTATGTTCAAGACATTGCAGATAATCTTCAAAAGGAAGTACGAATTTGATCTTATCGAACATTCCTTGATATTGGTCGAAGATCTTGGTAGCTTCATACGAATACCTTTCTTGATCCTTCTATATCTTTGAGATTAGCTCCTAAAGGGGATCCTTGGTTAAGAATTTTGGTTGCCAATCCATGCTGCTGCTCCAAGTAGACCTGCAGGCTAGCAAGATACACCTGCTTTGATACCACTATAAGGCGCCCTGCCAAAATGAGACACAAAATGCTAACAGAATCACAAAAAATACAACCACTGGTGCTCAAGGAATAATGATAATACTGAGATTAAAGAACAATAATAAAACTCCTTTCCATATCAACACAAAAAATATCAATAATTAGCATTCAGACATTCAATTGTTTGGTTCACATGAACAGATACTCCAAAAACAATGAACTTCGATCCGCAATGACGACTCAAGGAGATTCTGATAAACACCAAACAAACAAATCCCAGCTACACAAATGCCTCAAAAATTATATATTTTGCTCAAGGCATGAGGTGGCCTTGATTCGCACCTGCAAAAGACAAAGAGTGAAGATGTATGTGAATTTCGATGACCCTAAGTCTGATTCAATTACATCCTAAGCTCACAATCATACAAATGTGCCTGTGTTATGTTTCTAGATGGAACACTTCCAGAATCTCATGCATAAATGATGTTTAGCTAATGCTGCAACGATCTGAGCTCACAAGACCCCCCGATCTGCCCATGAGGAGGAACGTGTGAGTTTGTGAGGTTGACAGAGTCGGGTGAAGTTCCTAGTAGAGTCTCGACACTATTGGGTGCTTCAAACTGAGGACGGGAATGAGCCACAATGGAGATCATGATCGAATCCTAAATACTCTAATCGCCTTTAACATTCAACGCTAGGTTTTCCTCCCTTTCACAAATACTACCGATAGTCCTTGAAAAGTGACAGACGTTGGTCTTCTGAGCGGAGTGATGAACTAAATGTTGATCCCCTTAGGAAATGACGATTGTGGCCAGAGCGGAAGGCTCGGCCACAAATCATGTGTATTATTGCCCTCTCATTGGTTCCTACAAATACCCGAAAAAAGAGCAAAGATCGTGTTCAGATTAATATGCTAGAGAATAGAAAAGCACACGAATTGCAGGTTTGAGGGCTATGTCTCAACCTAGCTAAGTCACCATGTTCGAATTCGAATTCGAGTTCGGCAACATTGAAATTCGGATGAAATTCGACAAGGGAAAATTTCAAAAAGTTAAAAATTTGAATTAAATTTGCCTTATATAATTTTGATTTTTTTAAAATATAAGTAATATACTTAAAATAATTAAAAAATAATATTGATATACTAATATGTTTAAATATATTAATAAAGTTAATAAATAATAAATATATTTAAAGATATAATTTAAATTTTAAATATTATTCATATATAAATAATAATAAATACAAAGCAAAATGGGGTTGGGGCCCTAGCTCGGTTGGCTAAATCTTTCCTGTTGCAGGAGGTTGGTCACGAGGTCGTCTCCCCCACCCCCGTGGTACTGGAGGGCGTGTCGCACCAGCGCCGCCGATCACGTTAAAAAGTTTACCAGGCGCACTGCAGTTTATATGGGGTCGTGCTACCTGATTCCTGCAGTCTAAAAATAATAAAAAAATAAAAAATAAAAAATAAAAAATAAATACAAAGCAAAATAAATAATAAATATGTTTCAAAATATAATTTAAATTTTAAATATTATTAATATATACATAATTAATAAATTAAATTATATATTCAATAATAAATTAATATAGTAAAAGTTTAATTTATTTATTTTAAAATATTAAAACATTGTGAATAAAAAAACAAAAATAAATCCTAATGGACATTAAATTAAATTGTAGGATTTCTTTCACGAAAGGCTTTTAAATTTGTTATTAAATTTTAGGCTTTTCCCGAAAGCCCTTTCCATACTACTCCCCGACGAAGCCACGGGCGTTCTTGCTACAGGATGCCTTGCGCCGAATGGTGAAGTCCAAGACGAGAGTAGTTGTCGTGCTCAAGCTCTCCATTATCGCCATCATCGATGACGGAAAAGTGGTCGACCAGGGCTCCGACAAGCACAGTCACAGTCGGGGTTTCCTTATTGTCGAAGGCCATTCGTCGTCACAGAAGCTCCGTCTTTCTGAATGTTTTTTATTTAAAAAACCTATGCTATTTAGGCAAACGAATATAGGCGAATCTGAACGAATTTTTAATCTTGTTTTGAAATTCGCCGAATGCAGTGACACAGCAACCTAGTGATGATCAACAGGGGGCTATGTCCCTTCAGATCACCATGACGTTTGTCCAAATTTGTGATGCCTCCAACCCGCCAAGGAGTCAGTATAAATAAGCAATATAATTGCCTCCCCAAATTAATCAGCCCAAACACAAACTCCAGAATATTAATTTAAATATTATTATTTAATAATTTAAATTATTATTTATTTAATATTATTTTAAAGATTATTATTATATTAATATTATTTTAAATTAGCATTTAAAAATGCTTTCTTCCGCCCAGCTGGAGATAGGTCCCAATCGGGGACATGACACTCAGCATGTCTCAATCAAGTCTCGTAAAAACTCACCAACTCTCAGCCCAACTCCTACAAAAAGATAACTGATTCCTGTAAAAATCTCTGGCAAATCCTAATCGGGGTTTCCTTATTGACGGAGGCCATTCATCGTCACAGGAGCTCCGTTTTTCTGAATGTTTTTTATTTAAAAAACTTATGCTATTTAGGCAAACGAATATAGACGAATCTAAACGAATTTTTAATCTTGTTTTGAAATTCGCCGAATGCGGTGACACAGCAACCTAGTGATGATCGACAGGGGGCTATGTCCCTTCAAATCACCACGACATTTGTTCAAATTTGTGATGCCTCCAACCCGCCAAGGAGTCAGTATAAATAAGCAATATAATTGCCTCCCCAAATGGATCGGCCCAAACACAAACTCCAAAATATTAATTTAAATATTATTATTTAATAATTTAAATTATTATTTATTTAATATTATTTTAAAGATTATTATTATATTAATATTATTTTAAATTAGCATTTAAAAATGCTTTCTTCCGCCCAGCTGGAGATAGGTCCCAATCGGGGACATGACACTCAACATGTCTCAATCAAGTCTCGTAAAAACTCACCAACTCTCAGCCCAACTCCTGCAAAAAGATAACTGATTCCTGTAAAAATCTCTGGCAAATCCTGAAATGAGAGCATAATTTTTTTGGTTTGAGGGTAACAAGACATATGTATTCTTTGAATAATGACAAGTTGATGAGTGCAATACACCTATGTGTTACCTAAATGTATTAGTTTCTGTTTTTTTGTGTAAACACAGTATAATCTCTGCAAAATTTTCAAATATATATATATATATATATATATTTGAAAGTTTTGCAGAGATTTTATTGTGTCCCAAGTCCCGAGTATGAGTAAAAATTGTGGGCTACCAAGTCAGAGCTTTCCAACCATGATTGGATTATTTGTTATGACAATGCCATCTAGGATTAGTCCAATGTGGCAAAAAATGACAGTAGTGTTACATCCCAATATTATAGCTACTATTGTATAGGGCAATTGATTGTAATGTTTGAATCTTGATGATGAATAAAACATGGTTGATCTCGTTATTAAATGAATGAGTCTTGTTTAAATGATGGTTTCATTTGATTGTTACTTCTAAATGATTTAATTCTTGATTAAATGTAGCATACAATTATGGAATAATGTTATTCTAACTTGTGAGATGTTTTTACCTTGTTATGAGCATATGACTGCCGATGTCATGTCATGATGTGCAGGTATGAAGACTGTTCCTCCGGACAGAGGAGAGACATCATTCGGGGAGGAACTTGGTCGGGTAAACAGTAACAATTACCAAATTGAGCATACACACACATACTATAGATTGAGTAAGCCAAGTCTGTTTGTCAAGATAACGGTAAGTCATCCATAGGCTTGTTTATTGACCATAAGGATTTTAAATTCACTTCTTTATACTTTAGGAGATGTGATGGTTTAAACGTCAGACTTGCTATACCATGACCCAAGTATGAATGATGTGAAAGTTATGAGTTAATGATTGTTTGGGAACGCACATACATCTATACATTGTGAACATGTATTTATATGTACAGACATATCAATACATGTGTATGTCAAGCAGACGGATATGCTCGTACACATGTGTCGACATGTATGTACGCATACATACGTATACACAGGTATATATATATGTACACACTCCACCTAGTGTCAATGGTGAAATTAATAATGTTTAATCTTAGCCTTTGAATTTAATAATACACCTATATACACATATACATGGGTACGTATGATGAAAGTATGCTGACTGACTCGCAGTATACGTACTTTGAAAAATAAAAATGTATACGGGTATATATGTATATTATTAAATATAATTATATATTTAGTATTATTATCTAGAAGATTTAAATATATATTTATGTATAAATATATATATTAATAAGGTGATTGTTAATATATATATATATATCAATACATAAAGAATATATAAATAATAATATATTTGTATATTTTATTAATTAAATGTATTAATATTAAAATTAATATTTATTTATATATAAATACGTTTATATATAAACAAATATTAATGTTTTAAATAATACATTAATAAATAAAATATGCAAATAGAAATTATTAAAACAATTTCAATTTCAAAGAATGAAATTCGCATTTTATATTTTAAAATGGAAGAAGGAAATTCGTAATTTGTAAAATGTGGAAATTTAAAAGGTTGCCATGTGAAGTATTTAACATATAAACAAATTACATTTGAAAAGAGGCGAACTACATTTAAGGAAATATTTGGAAAAGTTCGAACTATAGAAAATGAATGAAAATAAAAAAAAAGAAACTCTCCCGTGAAATGGCGGAAGTTCCTGCGCAGCTGGAAAGGGAGGAAGACATTTTCAAAGCTTTAAACCAGGAAAATAACAATGAACCTCTGTGTTGGATCGATTTGGAACTTGACCTAGGATGCAGCAATAATCTCAGGTTAAATTTTTACGCCTGGCAGCAAAACGTGGCTGTAGGTGGCGTTTTTATTGCAAAGTTGAAGTATTCTTCGAATTGCTGGCTCCAAGGAAGTCGAATCATCATGGAAGAACATGACTAAGGGTTTGAATGAATGGCAAGTGACATTTTGACTAAGTAAACATAGTAATCTGTCAATATACATGCCCAGAAATGGGGAAACTGTCTCTAACTCGGCTTATAAATAGTTCACAGTCCTTCATTCGAAAACATTCTTTTGCTTTCTGATTTGTGACGTTTATAGAGAGTCTATTCACTGTAAATTGAGAGCTAGTTTTGTGAGTTGTGTTATTATTATTCTGTGTCAAAGTGTTCAGTGAGAGTTGAGTATTCTCAGCTGTAGTTTACTGTGAAATAATAATAGCATTCTTTATTTGGAGAATTTCTGAGTGAGGATACTGTTGGCTGAGATCAACAATAGAAGATTGCTGGTAGAGGATTACTGGAAAGGAGCTTATACAGGCATGTTTCTGAATTAAAGACTAAAACTTTAAGTTGCTTTTCTTTACTGTTTTGAAATTGCTGATTGTATTGAGCTGAAAATAATGAATTATTCCTAGTAGTCATTTGTTGTTTGATAATCTTTTATTGCATAATGGTTTAAAGGGATTTCATTTTATGCATGGGTAAGGGTTAGGGAACGACAATGTAGCAAAAGGAGATAGCTTGATGTAATTCGTTATATTCAATTTAGTTAAAGAAGATTAAATTGGAATTGGGATTATGAAAAAAAGGGAAATCATGTGAAATAAATAGGAGAGGATTTATAATGCATTTTGAATGGTTATTGCATGTTGTGTATGATCTCTATATATGGAGAATACGTAGACGTATTATTTATCTACTAGGATCGAAATGATGGCAGAATCAAGTGAAGTTTTTTAGCTTAAGTTATTAGGATAACTGAGACAAGTTAAGTCCTCCTAGGATAAAGAATTCCTAGTTAAGAGGATTAATACAAGACACTTGTATACTGTTTTCATTTCTAGTAGGTTCGTATGATTGTAGGATGTCTGGGATGACAGATTCACCCATTGAAGGACAAACCTATGCGTAGAGTAAGGAAGCCTTAAGTCAAATCAGCCCTGAGTAGTGTTTATGATAGATGACCTTCATTCGAAGTACTGAATGAGAATACTTTGGCCAAAGTAGTGAAAGGTACGACATCCACCTAGATGTGAGATAGTTGAGACTACACTGTCAGTTCATTGTGATCCGAGTACTAGATCGAGATTGTGAAATAGCAAGGTTCTAGTTGAGTAGGACCACTACTCAGTTGGTAATCGTTAAAGGATACCCTACCAATCTCTTCTTGAAGGGAGGGCCGTTCATTGCAAAATGATCCGGACGCATTATAAGTCGTGGTTGGGAAAAGCTCAGTGATGTTTCTCCTCCACAGCGAGCGGCCGATGTACCAAGATTTGAAAGGAAGGACTCCTGGACCTTCTTACTTCTATTTGTGCAAAAGCTTACGAGCTATGTATGTAACTGTATTACTCTTTAACTTTGATTTATATTTGCAATGAAAATGAAATTCATGAGGAAACATATTGTAACTTGTACGTGTTTATCAATAAAGAAAAGAAGAAATTTTATTGTATTATCTTTGTTATATGTTACTTTTACATGTTTAAAGTGAGAATTGGAAAGTTTTTAATTTACGCAGAATTGGGTCGTTACAAGTAGAGATAGCATTACAACATCAAAGTTAATGACTATGAGCCTTAATTAAAATTCTGGAATTTAATTGAAGGGCATGGTCGTGCATGAGAAGGCAGCTCTTTTCTATAAATAAATTCGGTTACATCATCTCATTATCTAAATCAACGAAACCATATCCACAAGAGTAGACAAAATCTACAAATTTTTGCAAGCCAATTAATAAACAAGGTAAATGTTTCCCCCCTCCCCCCACCATAAAGAACAAATGGGTAAAAGAGACACTGATATCTCCTCCAAAGATCACTCAGTCCATGGAGAAACTAAAGGATGTTAGAAATTGTAGTCTTGATTCATTCACACTTCTTCTTATAGATCCAATTGAGTTACCAACATGTGTAAAGGTGTGTTTCTGGATTTAACTGTATAAGAATTCTTTATGACAAATTGTTACACATTTAAATCCAGAAACAAATTTACAATATCATGGAGAACAGAAATCTGATGTCTATACCAACATTTGTTACAACTTTAGGCTACCTTTTTTCTTATTTCAGTACCCTGTACATATAATATGGCCTAAATGTGCTAGTAAGGCCACTCTCATTAAATCTTCAGTAGCACAAACGAAAACCTGACCTCTGTTTGGAATCTGGATTATAAATTGACTCTTCAATCTAGGCGAAATACCATCAACGCAGTAATCCTGAAATTTGCAAATTGTGAAACCTTACGGAGGAGCTTTGAATGATTAGTCAGGAATATCAAGGATTTAAAGTTAATGACATTCCATGAGAGAAAATAATGATGTGACACATCTCTTGGATAAGAAAACCTCAGAAATGCAGGTTATACTAGAGATCACCACCAAAGGCCCTCAAGAACTGCACCAAGATTTCTTTATCTGCTTAAGAGGTTTACACCAAGCTTCCTTGTAGCTGCACTAATAAATCGTACTATACAACTAATAATAAGAATCAAATAGTAAACATAATGAGTCCTGGCCTTCATTTCATGATTGACATAAAGTTAAACCGGTTTTCAATCTCATGTTGAAAAGACATTTAAAACTTTGAAATATGATTTTCTCTGATCATTTATTGGAAATAATGCTGCAATATTACAATCTTTGGAGTCCCAAGGCATACCCTATGAGAAAGCCTCCAGGCAGAGGAGAGAGAAAGGGACAGTGAGCTTACATTTCCTCCTTTACTTTCCCACATCGGTGAGGCCATGGCCAAGTTGCCTGCCCACACCAACACTTCTTCATCGCAGTAACCAATCCTTATACCTTTCCTCTTAGATCTCAGGAAATCATATATTCAGCTTTTTCTGTTTTAGGTTTTCCCCTATTTCTGCTACTTTACCTCCTTTAATTAGGATGTAAAGTTTCCCTTGTAGAAAACACAACTGTTCTAACGTTGAGCAGAGAATGGCTAATTTTGGAAGAGACTTAGCAAGATTTGAGAATATTGTTTCAAGGGAAATTGAAGATTTGGAACAAAATAGCAAGAAACCTGCTGACAGGGACAGTGAGTTGACTTTACAGGAGCTCAAGCAGGGGGTATTTCAAAGGATATCAGGAGCACCAGTGGCAGAAATAATGTTTTTACAAAGTTTACCATTATCAACAAAGTGGCAAATTTTGTGATAGAAACTAGTAAATTCCTTGGTTTCAGAGAAGCAGCTCTGCTTGCAGTCCATGAAGGGTATGGAAAACTTTCTGCTACAATCTGCCAAATTCCAGCACCGCCTCAGTTGGCACTGATTCTAGAAGTGAGAGCTCTCAGTTTGTTTTCACTTTTCTCCCATCTCATAAGACATTTGGGGCTTACCATGTGTTTAACAAGATTATTAGGTTGGGGGATCTTTTGCTAATGAAAATGAGGGCTCTGAGAAAAATCCCAAAGCAGGATGTCAATCTATTAGAATCATTATTGATAAGCTGCTCTCCCAGGCAGAACATCTCTTTATCTTTAGGGCCAAATCAAGTAACCTGATAGAGATTAGGACAATCCAAAACAGTGTTTTCTTTGAAGTGGGCAATCCTCCATGGACTAAGCATATTACAATCCAAGCTTCAGAAACCTACATGCTAGGTTGCAGAGAGATAAGACAGAGGGGAGAGGCATGAAGCCTACATTGGCGTAAGAGCTGGTGTTGAAAAAATGGGCTCACCAATCTGTCCCCAATATTTTTAATAATATCAATCTGATTGTAAAACAGGGTGTTTGTTGAACAGTAGAATAAAGAAGAGCTGAGAAATAAAATCACCAACTACAAGGCCCTCACAGTTGGTCTATCTCCTAAATGACACAAAGCAATAGTAGAGAAGGCTCTGGTGACAGAACTTCCCCTGTTAGATTTTGCAGTCATGGGAATGTGAACTGGATTTGTGCTTGGAAGC
Organism: Sequoia sempervirens; assembly: GCA_007258455.2. Classification (NCBI taxonomy): domain Eukaryota; kingdom Viridiplantae; phylum Streptophyta; class Pinopsida; order Cupressales; family Cupressaceae; genus Sequoia; species Sequoia sempervirens. The sequence goes on along the minus strand of VDFB02047230.1, from coordinate 15,633,400 downwards.
ATGTGTTAAATGACAGACTGGTAGTGGATGCTACCATGGCAAGGAAGAAGAATTATATCACTGACAGGATTTTGAGTCATAATAGATGGATTAACGATAGGTAGAATTTCCCCCCCCCCCCTCCCCGATTTCAAGGGTTAAGAGATTCTACAATCTATTACTTGACAGAATAATAGGATTCAAAATTATCCTAATTTGAATGGCAAAAGAAGGGATTGGGAACCCCCTCCTAAGAATTTCGTGAAAATAATATTTGGTGGGGCTTCTAAGGGTAATCTAGGTAGTGTCCATGTGGGTTTTGTGCTCAGAAGCTCGAACAGAGGCTTTCTATGTGGTGGGTCTCTCTTTTGGGATGTTAGGAGGATGAAGAATCTGCATCCCAAGAAATTGATAAGCTTATTGTTGAAGGGGACTCTCTTCCTGTGATTTATGTGCTTCAAATTGGAGATTAAAGCAATATACAGAAGAAGCCTTGTCGATTGGCACCAACTTTGTGTCTTTAAGATGTCAACATTGCAGTTGTAAATTAAACTTGGATGCAATTCTTTTAGCAAATTCTGGGGTGAACCAAAAGCCCCTTACAATACTTTATAGTGACCAATCTCATTTCTTGGTTGGCATTGATCATCACCTCAGATATATGCCTCCATAATTTTTTGCATCTTTGGAGATCCCTTTTTAGCTCATGCCCCTGTAATCATTCTTCTTTAATTATTCTAGGGGGATTTGGTGTCAACAGCAAGAGTATTTATCTCCCTTGCACCAAATTTGATTTCTTTTGAGTGAGCCTCATGTTGGGGTGTGCAAATCACAGTTAATTATTAATTGAAGTGGTCGTTCTTTTTCATAAGATGAGGAGCTGGTTTAAACTGTTTGTGCAATATTGGCAATGGCTTGAGTTTGCCTGGCTGTTCGGATATAACTGTGGTTGGTGTCTGTGGCTTTTTCTTATGCAGACAGGTGTCATGGACTCCCAAAAATAATGCAGGAAAGCCTGACTGCCCATACAGGAAAGGCATAGTAACAAATAGCAGATTAGTTTCAATATTTAATTACTCCACTCCAACTACTTTAGAGTTTGTGAAAGCAGTCCCAAGTAAAGAAGAGATGGGGATGACAGAAGCATCAAGATCTAAAGCTCCTATCAGAAGAGATTTTGTGGAGAAATTGGCAGCTTTCATCCCTTGGCTAGTAAAACTCTGGTGTTGAGCACTGGTTATAGCAGCCAGTCAATGCCTCTTCCAACATTAGAGGTTGTTGGAAAGGGTTCTAAGCAGTTGAGGTCTTTGAAGAAAGAGGTTCACTTATTGTGTGTGCACTGTATGGATATTGGCAACAGATTGGTTGGCCTCATGGTGACACATAATAAGGGCCGCCTTGAGGTCACAAGCAATGATACTATACTTGTCTTTTGAGATGATACAGTTCACAAAGCTAACCAAAAGGCAGAGGTGATGTGAAGAGTGAGCTTCCCATCCCTAGATCCTGCTATGGTGGGGTCTTTGCAATTTCTGAATTCAATTGTGGTTAAGGATGCTATGTGATTGAACGATGCGCAACAATCTAGAGTTGCAATTGAGGTGTCTGTGGATGAAAACACTGGCAGTTTATGTCTTTTGGCTTTGTTTTGGATGTGTCTATGTTGGCTTCAATGCTGCTGATTGCTTTAACATTTTTTATTGAGCTCTATTGCCATATTTTCAAAATAGTGGTTTTTTCATTTGGCAGATTGGCTTGCTATTACAGCACAGTTGGTGGCTGGATTGTTGGTGCAGTCTGGTCCATGGGAGCTTTCTGGTCCGTGGGGGTTGGCTCCACCCTCAGGGTGACAGGTAATTTGGTCTGGTTATGGCTGTTATTAGTTCTTATCTATATTACCATAGTTTTGTTCAGGCTTCTCAGCTGTATTTGTATACTGTGTTTTTAAATTCTCAGGTATGAACCCTACAGATGCCTCCAAGTAAATTATCTTATTATAAAATATCAGGCACTTTGATGGATATAGTTTAAATTTTACTAGTCTATGCTTAGTGAAATATGCAACAGAATTAATTTACTGGTTTAATGACCTCTGTGGGGTATCTTTACGGCCACTTGGAGGTATCTTGCTTTAAGACTTGATATGGAGATTCTGATCCAGAAAACTACCAAATTAAGATTTAAGCCCAAATATTTTAAGTTATCATGCCTCTGTTATTAATATAATTTTGCTGTAACTAAAATTAAAAATTATTACAAGACATTCAACTGCCTCTGTATAAACTATAAACTCTATCACCTTTATCAGTTATCAACTTAACTTGGTTTGATAATTTGAGTTTTGGTGTTGGTTAAGAGCTCCAGTGGAGCAGGTGAACACAGAAGCGGTGTTTATAACCAGTGATGAAAATGAGAGGTATGTGCCACAAGGCCCTCTATGTTCTGATTCTTCTGAGACTCAAGACCTCTCATTCTATAACCAATCAACTGTTAACTGGTAGAAATTAGAAAATGAAGAGGTTCATGGCAATCAGCATATTTGTGGGCCTATTGCAATTGCAGAATATATAACTGCAGGACAACAGCAATTCTGTCAATAAATTGGCTCTCCGATGAATGGGGCAGTGGGTCGGAACATAAACCAGATAGCATCTTACCAGCAACTTCCTGAGGAAACAAGTGGACTTTGTCCACCATCACTTCCAAAGCGCCAGTCACATGTACTGCATGAACATGCTGACCAATGAGATAGGTGAGGAAGCTAGGACAAGGAAGCCATCTTCATACTGGAGCCACTGCCATCTGACATGGCCCACTGAATTTTTCTTTCGGTGTTGTGTCTAAGCTCATTTTTGTCCTACTAGATTTGGACATAATCTATGAGCTTATATTTATGTTTTATAGCTATAGGAAATTTTAGTAGTATAAATGAATGATAGGGAAGCCGTCCCGGCAATAGCTAGCAAATTTTTATAAGCAAAGTTGTTTTTGGGATGGAGAATCTTTCACCAACACGGACAAAGAAACAGCTAACTTCATCCAATATTTGGTATATTATTAGGACTTCAATCATAAAAGAAAACACAATCCTGCAAGCACATATTTCTAACCTTACATCTAAGCAACCCAAGAATTGGCATTTCAAAAAACAATCTTTGTATTTGAACTGAAATCAAATATCATTGGTTTCTAGTTTAGATGATTAACCCAACATGATTCTTCGTATAGCACTTAGTAAAGAATTTAACAGGAACATTTAAGCAAAGAAATCATAAGAAACTTCAATAAGATTGGTACAATCTTCAAAGAAACATAAGTTAAATCAATTTCTAGAGAAAATGGATTTCTGAAGATTGAAAATTACCTTGGGTATTATTACCTTTGCAATTTCAATATTTAATGTTGCATCATGTAGAAGTTGTATTGCAAAAACAACACAACATGCAGGCCATTATGACAATTACACCAATTAGGGAAGATGGCAAAATAAAATATTTGACAATGCCATATACTTAAAAGAAAATAAGAACTGCAATGCCAGATGGCAATGGAACCAAAACTTGCAACATCCTGCATTAATCTGTGACCCTTATAATAAGGATTGGATGATACTTAGTTGTTCAAAATACCTCTTTTTGCAAAAGCCCATAAAATTTGTAAAGGAGATTCGTCCATAAACAGGGGTATAGAAGTTAGACCAAAAATGTCAGAAAAGGAAAAAAATGTATAGATCACAAATATTTCCAAAAAAATTGTAATGACAACAAGCACAAAAAAAATCAAACACACCACGGAAGATGGAAGCATCAATGATAAAATTATGCAATGTGTTGCAATGTGTTTTCTAATTATGTGATGCAACAATTGTTTCAAAGAGTCCCAAATAGCAATGCAAATTGCAACAGGGACAAGAAGGAGAAGGAAAGATTCAAAGAAACACTATATATGGGAAAAATAATCTCAAAAGGGCCACAAAAAGCAAGAAAATCAGGACCTGTGTGATAAACATTAAATTAGAATTTGCCAAAAGACAAGGGATATAAAATAGAAAATTCCCTTGATGGATTCTGTTTGTTGTTATCTGACAATGCAGCACCATGGGGACAGTTCTGCAAAACCCTCAAAGTTATTGACCCATGTGTTTTTATTTATGAATTACAATTTTGAGAATTTTGCAGAATTGTCCCCATTATGCTGCACTGTCAGATGATAACAAACAGAATCCACCAAGGCATCTTTTAATTTCTGACAATGCAGCATTACTGGGACAGTTCTGCAAAACCCTTAAAATTGAAATTCATAAACAAAATTACGTAGGACAATATGCTTATTGCACAGGCCTCAGGTGACCCAGATGATTAAACAAAGATTCCAGAAAAGCAAGTGATGGACTTGTAAGGAGTTAATTCGATCAAAACCCTAAACCTGAATAAAATATACTTAGAAATTCAATTAAATTCGGAGAAAAGGGCACTACAGAATTTTAGGCGGACGAGTTCTAACAACCGTTTAAAATAAGATTAAACAAGAAACTACTCCAACAGAAGGTTACGGAAAGTACAACATTGTTCAATATTTCAAACCAAAAATAAAATAAAAGACAGGACTTTGAAATAGAAGAAAGGAACGCTAAACCGTAAAATAAAGATACAACAAGAAAGATATTTTGAAATCATACCAAATAACTAAAAACAGAAAAGAAAAGAAAAAAAGCATAATAAAGCTCTTCAAGAAAAGTTCAATGAAGGCAGAAATTTGTAAAACAAACGCCTCCGATTAAACGAAGGCAATATATAACAGTTTACAATCACTGTCCCAGTCATCAACGGAAAGAAAAATTGCCAATTGCAAATCCACAAATACAATAAAATTCAGAAATTGACAAGAATTAATATAATTAAACCCTAAGAGGCAAAGAGAACCCCAAAAAACAAAACAAAAAAACAAACAGACAAATGCACATTCAATTCAATTCAAAAGGCAGAGACAAATCCTTATATACATATATACATACATACCTTCTTGATGAGTGCTAAAATTGACATACGCGTAGCCAAGAGAACGACGTGAGATCATGTCCCTACACACTCTGATAGACTGTACATTCCCCCACGGCTTGAAAAGGTCGTAAAGCTGTGCCTCATTTACACTAGGCTCCAGTTCCCCCACGTACAGGGATACCCCTGGCACCACCATGTTATTGTTATTGTTGCCATTACTCGCAGCGGCCCCCACAACAGAAGAATTATTATTCATGTTGCCATTATTGCTGCTCGCAGCACCCAATGGAAGCGATTCGACGTGAACCTGCGACATAACCGCCAGAAAAAAAAAAACGCAAAAAACCCTAGGAAAAGAATAGAATTTGGAAGGAAAAGGGAAGGCCGGCTCCGAGAACTCTCAAAAAAATATGCTCGATGGAACCGCGGCGCAGGCGACGATCCGCTCTATAAATAAACGAAATCAACACTCAAGGGAAGAGAAAAAATTAAGTGTCTGGGGGATTTTTATGGGGGAAAAGAAATTCAAGGGTTTTATTACAACAGAAGAACAGGTGGCGTTTCCGAGCTGAATATGTTTCGGAAGCGGCGGAGCAGCTCACCAAGGTATTGGAAGTTTAGCGATGTTATGGGGCGGATGCTTTTGATCCCTCTCTCTCCTCTCTCTGCATTTCATTTCGAGTAATTTCGTCTCCATTTTGCTTCATTTCGCTCGATTTAGACTTTGTCTTGGGGACCGTTTTTTTGTTTTTGTTTTGTTTAAGGGGGGGGCTTGAATTGCGTATCACTTTCAGGTTGTCAAAAATTTGAATGATGAGCATATTTGGTGGCCTTGCGGAAGCTTCTTAGGTTGCTTTTGATGGTCCTTGTCAAATATATAATTTGCTCATTTTAGCATTGGAGAGGGGACCACTGAATTATCTTTGTCTTTGCTTTTCAAATGTTTTTTTTTTAATAATTGTAATAGTGAAATCAGCATGCCTTGTACTTTTCCTCTTTTGTTTTACATTTAAGTCAATCTAGTTATTTCTTTTATAATGACATGTGTATAAGCGATAAGATTTCGCTGAACGTTAGCATATAATTTTTACTTTATTTGATTTGATCTTTAATTGTTTTTCTAGGAACCAACTTTGATTCTTAGTATTTTAGTTTTTTCTATTTTTTTCAAATCTACAAGTTCTTAAAATGAGTCTAAATTTTTTTAAATTCAAATCCAAGTTTTAAAGCTGATCTACCCCTTGTAACTAGTCATTGTGTGTCAATTTAAAGTGTGATATGCTTCACTTGTCACCTTTCTGATTATATTTTAAGGACTAACCCTCATTCATTTTTATAGACCTTGCACTTAGATATCTAGAACATAATCAAAGCATTCATTGTCACATTACCTACTCGCATCAATATTTAAGGCATTCTCTTTATGACTATTTGGTGTCTTTGATCCTTGTTTACAGTTGTTAAAATAGTCCATCTAGGGGTTTGACCATGTAAAAGAGTACACCCACCTAACAAACTCATAAAAGGTGTTCCCAACCATTGTCAACCAATTAGAATAGGTAATAAGCATCTAAGGAAGTCAAAATTAGAGATCATATCTACACACCAAAGTTTAGATATGTGTGCTTGGGTTGGATTCATCATTCGCACATATCACTTCTACAATTGCAGAAGTGACACTAACAAATAAATAGTGAGTTTACATATTTCAAAATATTTCTTTCGTCAATCTTGTCTTTTTTTACAAACTAACAAAATATTTACAACTATATACCAAAGCATAGATCTACATCAAATTTCTAACCAAGTGCTTGTTATTTACTTATTTAATTTTTAATTCTTTACTCCAAGTATTTACTTCCTCAACTATTTTATTTCTAGGGTAATTGGTTGATTGTGTTTATTTGATTTATTTAAACTATTCAATTATATGTAAAAGGGATTTTATTCCCTCACATTTTTGGTGAACTTGAATGCTCCTCCACCCCCTTAGGGTTTCCCTATTACAATTTGTATTCTATTTTTTTAATAACTATTTTTTTATTTGAGGTTTGATCATTTTTTAAAAATATATATTTTCTCTTAGGGTTTCAATGCCACTAGTGATCTAATTGAAATCCTCAATTTCCTTTAAGAAGAAGTGTTTACTTAAACCTATATATGGCTTCTCACTCTCTTCATTAGGAGATCCCTAAGGATTCTATGAATAACGTTCACCATGAACAATATAATTTAATCATGGACTTGGTACTAAGAAGGCTTCTTCTAACTTTGTTTGTAGGGAGCATATTCCCCTTCTTGTTGAACCCTCTCTTATTATTGTTATTCATCCCACTTCTAAGGCTCCTTATGTTTTTTGTTTTTTTTAATTATGGTGTGCACTTTCCACAAACGTATTTCTTTTCCTTCATGTTATCCTACTAGTAGTCCACCTACCTCCCCCTTTCCATGTTCCTAGTTTCATCCCCTCCTTTTACTTTATTAATATTCCATCTTTCTCTTCACATTATAATATTGTCTCTCATCACTCAAGTTCCATCTCCTTATCTCTTTCTTGGCATCCTCTTTATAACTTTTCCACTCTCTCCCATGTCCTTGCATCCACCCTTGATGCACTTTTGCAAAATATCTATAAAGTTAAAAAAAAAACGTTGATTCCATGCCTACTGGGAAAGAGATTATTGCTTATTTTATAACACATAAAACTCTTCTTGCATTTGAGATTATGACACATCTATTCCTAATGGTTTTTGTGGCACCCTACTTTGAAATGTATAATGGAAAAGGTGACCCTAATACTCATTTACAAGATTTTAGTATTGAAATGTTGGGAAAGAGATCCTTAAACAATAAGGGGGTGTGTGGAAAGAGATCACAAGGTGTAAAGATTGACTTTCAACCTTAATGGTGAGTCGATCAAACCTGGATCTTAGTCCTTAGGACAATACAATAGATCTAAAACCAAATTAAAATGTTTTGCAATGCTCAAACTAAATGAATCATAAGACCTAATACATGAAATGCAAATTCTCAAAAGTACAGAAACTGAAATCATAGTTTACAAGCAGATCTGAGAAGGGTTTGGACACATGCACCTATCATTGAAATCTTATTTTCAGACCTACTGAAGGACTAGTTTGCTCTTGGGCAAATGGGTCCTAGTTAGGGATTCTTAAAACACTTTTGGTAGTCCTTTGATATTGGGTTTTAACTTCTATTTTGCACAAGTCCCATTATCAAAAAGTTGGAAATAAAGTCTGCAACCTAGTTTTTGTGGCTTGACAACAATGATGACAACTTATGTAACAATGCAAAATTGCTCTTCAATATCTTCAATTCTTCTTCAACCTGTAATCTACACATACATAAAGAGAAAAAATGTTTTGTTTGAATGGGGATTTTCTTTAGTCAAACCCCAAGTTCGATAATTAAACCTTGATAGAAATATAATGACAAAGGAGAAGGAAATGATGAATGAACACTTGCTTGTTATAACTCACCAACCATACCATGACTTTGCATTAGAGTCAGCCCTGTGAGTGCTTTAACAAAACTTTTACAACCTAACTGTGTAGGTGGTACATCAAATTGAGATGATATCAATGTAAACACATTATGGACATATCTGAACATGAGTATCATCCTTTGCATCACACTTAGTTACCATATTGAACATTGTTCTTCCCCATGCAGCTCTACAGACTTCCCCCAACTAATATCACACAATAACAACATACTTCAAAATCTCATTTGACATCAATGACACCCTATATTGGGTTGACATCAATGACAACACTTATTGCCAACAATATCCCCCTTTGTTATTGATGGAAACACACATATGCTTCTCTCCCTCTTTGACATCAAGGGAAAAGGGCATGATATCTTCTATTTACAGCATCCCAAAATTATATGATCTCCCCCTTACTATATACTCCGCTTGAGATGGAGATTCTCTAAAAATAGATGTTACATGTATAGAAAGATACTACACTTTTCTGCAACAAAATGTATAAGGGAAAAACTATCTTAACTTACTCCTTTACTCCTTTGTAGCTTCTTTAGAAGGTAGGATATTCTTGTAAATTACCTTTAGTTGCTCCAAAGTTGTAACCCAATTTGTTTTTGCTAAGGTGATAATATGACTTTGAAATTCAATTCCATGTACAATTCCTCAGCCTCATTTATTTTGTTAGGAGCTTTCGTTTTTTAACCCACCTGCACTGCTTTGACCAACACTGGGAATAATGATGTCAGCCACACATGGACTACTTCTCTTAACAAACTGAATCATTTCTTTAACTGGTCTCTTTGTTCTAGAAGCAAAGTCAATTATGCATGAAGATTCTTGATTTGTGTCCTAGTGGATCTCCATCCATATCTCTTGATAGATCATAAGTTTTGGTCGATTGTGTAATTTGTGACTCAATAGAGTCGATATGACTGTTGATATCTTTGGTGGAGCTTGGCCATTTCAAGCAAAATTGATAGATTTGTTACTTCATTCACACAATCCTTAAATATTTGTATGTTTTCCTATCATTTATTCCATGCATTAGCACACTGGTCAAAAGCTTAAACCATTCTTTTGTCTTATCTTTTTCAAGACCTCTTGTTTTTCCTTTTGCTCTAAGTGAAAGGAGTGATCCTTGAAAGAATCCATTAAGAGCTTTAGCTTTTTTTCTGAAGGCAAGGAGACATCAACGTTTACTTTTGGTAGACCTTCCTAAATAATGCTAACCGCCTTGTCAATTAATTCACTCTTCTTTGCATGTACTTGTAGTATTTATTTTCTTGCAAAAACATGCAAAACATCACCAAGTTGTAGCTTGTGGAGGGGAGATATGTTTTCCAAGTCAACTGGTCCCTCATGTGTTGGAATTTGCAAAAGTTGAGGAGTCACCATAGATTGAAACTGCATTTGCAACCCTAGAAGGTCTTTGAAAGAATTTATAGGAGAACCATGACCATTGTTCTCAAAAGCATCTTGTTTGTCTTCTATATCCTCCTTTGCATCCTAATATTTCTTAGGATTGTCTTCTTTCTTTTGCTTAATATTTTATTTTTCTTCATCTTTCCCATCTTTTTTTTGTATATCCATACCGGAGGATTCTTGCATCTTGTGTACACTAGAAACATCTTCTCCTTCTTGTTGTCTAGAGGGTCCTTATAATTTTTGTTGACATGATATGTTCTATTCATTTATATCTTCTAGAGAAGACAAATTAGAATTAGTGTTCCTCATAGGGGAGCCACCCATTGTACCTTGATCTTCTTTAACTTGTGTACTTGTGTTCACCTAAGAAGTAGTCTCTTCGTTCAACTTATCATCTTTTTATATCCTATCATCACCAGTTATATTGCTCTTAAAGGCAAATAAATCTATGTCTTGTGTAGAAACATTAGGTATATTTAAAGTCTCTGGAGGAGCTTGATCATAAATAATTTTAGCATTCTGCAATCCTTCCAAAAAATTTGGTGTCTTTTCTTTAGTTTCATTCTCCATCCTTTTTATTTCTTCTTTATCATCCCCCATTAGAACATTTATTCTTTGTTTGATTCTAAATTCTTATGCCAGATACTAAGAAATTTTACCCTTTCTTCATGAGAGATTGACACACCAACCTTTTCTAATGCTTATTGTCTCATCTTAGATTTTTCTAAAATAGCTTCATTCCTCTTGTTGTTGAGTACATCTGCAAGGGTTGCCAAAATTTGATCAATGATTTCACTTAGATCCATATTGAAGCTGCTCATGTACATAATTATTGCTTTCTCAATTATGGTCTTATCAGTAGGGGCCATTTCATCATAAATTATGATGACCTCTTTTAGTGCATCATGCTCTACAATTGCATTAATAGTAGCCCCAAGTTGTAGAGGCTCGTGTTTAGATGTTTCCAGAGGAGACCTTATTGTTTCTTCTTCAATTTCTTTTCCATAGATATATCTTCTTCTTCTTTTGTACTCTTCTTCCTCCTCTTCAATAAATAGGATTTCAATTCTTCTTCATCTTCCTCATCACCATCCACATTTATTGGAGTAAATTTTTCCCTTGTTGATTTTTTCTTAATTCTTGGCTTCTTTCTTTCAGTAGTCTTGGCTTTTACCGAAACATTAGTAGTACCTCTTTTTCTACTATGAGGTGATTGAGTAGGTTTGAAAGTTTTGACAGTAGCAGAGGTAGACCTACCTAATCTCCTTGGTCCTTGTGGAGTGGTGGTGGAGGCTTGTGATACATCCACAAAACCCTTGGCAATGCTAAGCACCCTCTTTAACTCTAACATCATCTTTCCTACTTTCTTCTTTGCCTTTTCTTTTGCAATCTTTTCCACTTGCTTTTTGTTTATTTCATCATAAGTACCAAATATCTCAATTGTGGTATCCTTAGGTTTGTTAAGCAATATTTCAACATATGCAATCCAATTTTCTCTGGAGAGTTCATAGGGCAGCCTTGTAATCCAAGAAGTCCTTGGTTCAACTACTTCCATGTAACAATTATCTTTATCAACCATGAAAGTGATCACATCCTCATACCTTTCTATAACTTGATAGGGTATCTTATCCCTCCTTTACATCTCACTCTTGAAGGTTTTAAAGAAATCCAAAAAACATTGTATTGCATTGATTAGTGTCCAAAAACTTATGCATGTATTCCTTAATCTGATGTGAGATAGGAATGTCCCTTCTCCAAACCATATTCTTCATACCCAGTAATTCATTCATGAAATAGAACATAAGGAAAATGATCAGAGAGCCATATCAAAATTTATACCTTGTTTCCTTTGTTTTGTGTTGATTCTCCAACAGTTGTTGTTGCATAAACTCACATAGATCAAATTATTTTCCTTCCTTCACCATCAGATGTGTTGTATGAATTACAGTGGTGGTAGCAGAGCCTTCTCTATTTGAGCAGTATATCTTGTATACAATTCCCATTGTTGCATAAAGGACTCCTAAGTATGTATTTCATCCACAGTGGGTGCCCTTTTATCAAATTTAGCTCTGGTAAGTTTCATGACTTCTTCATTCTTTACAAATTTTAGTACAAGTACCAATTCAGTGGAGCACAAACTAGTCACAACCCTGATAGCTTCCTTTGTGATTAAATAGGGTTGATCAAACCAAAAGATATCCTCATGAATTCGACTCAAATCAATTTTGACCCATTCATCTTCATGTAAAAAGTTTGGAAAACCCTTCCACACATCTAATCCTTTTAGTTCCACATTTGCATATTTAGGCTTTAGCTGAAAATCATCAACCAGGAGATGATTGAATATGAACTCTTTCATCCTCAAATGGTTGTATTTATTCAAATTTTAATGAATGTAGATGCAAACATCATCTGAATGCAGTACATTGATAGGAATGTGGGAGAACGCTCCATCCTTGTCAGTTTCCATATATTTGTATGAATGATTCTTAAATTTTGGTCCTGGCCTTTCAACAACATCAATGATAATAGGTGTAGCCATGATATCACTAAGGTTTTTCATGTGAATCAGAGAAATACCTATGAATTTTTCTTGTTAGGGTTTGCATGCACTTCTTTGAGCACCTTCTTCACTTCCCCAGCTTTTGCACGCGCTTGATATCTTTTGAATGAAATCAAATTTGAGAATAAATATGCTTTGTACCAACCCTAATTTCCCCACGTTAAATTCATTTCTTGGTTCTTGACATTAACAACTTTTTACTATATGTGAAATCATAGAACTACACATTCTTTCAGGATACTTCCACAAAAGGTGCATTTACTCCATAATTATGACCAACCAAATTCATATCACTATTCACCATTATGTTGAAGACTTCAACATCTCATACATTTAGGGGTTTGATAAGATTTACAAATGCAACTCCCCTTGAGTCAATGCATTCTCTTTAGTTGTCAAAGGACCCATCTGCACCATGTTGAGGTACAGATTCATTCTTCACTTCATTTTCTTCCTTCTCCTGTCAAACTTTGTTCATCTCCTTCTTTTGGTGACTGATGACATGCCTCTTTTGGGGAGAAAAATATTTTACACTCTTTCCCTTACAGATTCTAGCAATGTGTCCTGGTTTATTACAATTGTGGCAAGTGATACTAGCTTATGGAGTAAAATTACTTCTTCTCACATTTGATATGCAATCAACAACCTTATGACCAAACTTGTTGCATGTATAGCAATAACCATAGAAATATTGAGAGGTCATAACATTACTATTACTTATCATTTTACTTATGCATTCATTAGCCTTGGGACAAAATTTATTGCAAGCATAGCACTAACCATGAAATGATTGAGTGTTCACAAAATTATACCTTGGAGGTCTAAAATAGTTTTGACCCATCTTGCTTCTACATTCAACTACCTTATGACCAAAATTATTACAAGCATAGAAATTACCATTGAACCTGGTAGGAGCAGATTGTTTAAGAATAGGCTTCATGAAGTTCTTTTTGCTTTGGACATGGATGAATCATCCTTCTTTTCTATTTTTATGAATTTTCTTTGCATCTTTGGAGGATGTCTCCTTAGGTTTTTCAGTGTAAGCATTCTCCTTCCTTGTTTCAAACTATCCTTCTACTTTGAAGTTATCATATAGATTTGTTGATGCATTGATTATGGGACTTTTCCCTTTTTCAAAACCAAGTCTGGATTTCTCTTTTAAGGGTTTTTGAGAGTTAATTAACTCATCAAGAATTTCAAAGCCTCCTCTCAGTTTTAGACCTTTTTCAATTTGTTATTGAGCTTTTTCAATTTCTTTTCTTATGAATACAATCTCTTCCTCAAGCTTTAAGCATTCAACACTCTTGTCATTGAGCTTGATATTCAGGCAATCCTCAATCCTCTTGCCTTCTTCAACTTTGAATTTTAAATTTGAGATCATATCTTCAACTTCTTTGGTTTTCATTTCACATTCATTGCCTCCTATTCGAGCTTTCAGTTTGCTAATTTCTTCTTTTGATTCTCTATCTTTTTCCTTCAACTTATCTATTGTCTCTTTTGATTTTTCTAGCATGCACTCATATTTGTAATTTTACAATCTTGCTTCATCAAGATCTTTGAGAGTCGACCAGAGTTCTCCTTCAAAATCTACTTGACAATCTTTAGGATTGATGTCCCAACCTTCAAGTTCCATTGATTCTAGATCTGGTTCTGAAATAAATATATTATTGATTTTTACAACAGACCCCGTGTGTTCAAGAACAGGATCAACCTTCGTTGTTAAGCTTCTCAAGGCACTTGGCTCTGATACCAATTGTTGAACACAAAGATGTGTTGAGAGGGGGGTGAATCAACATATATTAAAACTTAACCATTCCCATTTGTAGATCAACAACACATCACATTAGCTAAAAGTAATAGAAAAAAACACAGGCATCACATGAAGACACCAAATTTTTTACATTGAAAACCCAATGAGGGAAAAACCACAATGAGGATTAACTCCCAATATATGTAGCTCAATGCTAACAAGAATTACAATGTTTAAGGCTCACTATCTATGGACTTGCAGACCAAGGTACACATCCTTAGAGAAAGATACAAGGGACCTAATAAGACTCATTGTCTTAGAGTAGGATACATGAAAATTAAAATGAGAAAATTGATTATGAATTGTTTTGAAGAAGCATCTAACACATGTTGAAGTTGCAGTCACTATTTCACACAATTAGCCCTTTGTACTGATTCAAACACTTCATCTATTGTATTTTTCACTACCACACATTAAATATGCTACACACATCTTCACAAATGATTTTTCCTACTATATATATTCTCCGCAAGAACTCAACACTTCAAATAGGTTGGCTCCAACATTACCTTTTGATAAATCAAATGATATAGCATAGGTCATCTTCAATTGTATTCATCATGAAGAGATAAGTACTTATGGATCAATACATAGTATTCCAAGGCCCAATTGCAACACAACACAACCTCCAAAAGAAGATTAATTGATTGGGATCACCACAAATGGAACAAATAAATCATGTCGGCCCAAATAGTATCGATACTATCAACACTATCACTATATGAATTTACACTATCAGGGAGATACCAAAAACTCCATACAAACCAAGATGTGAACCATGTCAGTAATCTCAACATCCCTACAACCTTTTCCAAAAATATTTGATCATCTTATGCTAACGCAATTGGAGAAACCTATAGAATCAACTAAAACAAAGCAACCCAAACAAATTGTAGCAAATTGTTGTTCAAAAACTAAACTTGCAAACCATCACAACACTTGATATTGCTAAGTAGTATGTCATGAACACCAAAGAATATGTTCAGAGAACCGCAAGACCAATAATTTTAATATGTTTTGGTTTTATTATGTATTTTATTTTTGAGTTTGATTAAACATAGGTTTTTCGCAAAAAAAAGCTCTTTGTTCTGCACATGTGGAAAAATAGCAGATTATAAAAAAATTTGAAAAGTATTAGTGCACTAGATATTGATGTCCCTGATCCAACAAAAAAAATTGAATTTCGATACATACAAAAAAAGTTATGTTTAGCCAGTGAGTCATGTCTAAATTGTAATTGGTTTGACTTTGAAGCTTAATTAAGAAAAAAATATTCAATGAAATGCTATGAAACCAATTCCATGCACTAGATATCGTAGTTACAAATCTAAATTCAAAAAAAATATAATTTTATCCTTCATAGAAAAAACGTTATGTGTTAGCCAGTAACGTCACTCTTTAAAAATGGTGTTTACTGTTAAAAACTAGTTTTCGAAGGAGATGGAAAAATAAGTGCAATCTAATTCCAAAAATTTTGAAAAAAATATATTTAGAATCTACAGTCAAAATGTCACAAAACACTAGTTTGCATCATCTTCAAATTCCTCACGGTTTAGTCGCTAAAGGTGTCTGAAAGTGAAGATTTAGTTAAAAGAAATCAATTCAATGTCCAATTTGGCCAAAAATTGTAAACCAGTATTGTGGGATCACCCAATAGTGACTTAATTTATCAAATAATAAAATATTATTTTATTAATTTTAGAAGGAAAATTAGATAATTAATCAAATTGAAATTATTAATCATAGAGGAAATAAAGAGTGATGAGCTAAAATAATGATGTGTCAATTTTAGATGTCTACAATAGCATATGTTTCACATGATAAAATTTACATAATGTAATAATGAATAATCTAATTAAATATTTTGACACACAACCAATAAATACAAGCATATAAATGTGGGTGGTAGGGTGGGTGCCACCACACTCCTTGAGTGCTGATGTGGGTGGTCGAGGGGGGGTTGTGTAAGTTGGTTGTGAGATGAGGTGGCAATCAGACTGTAAGTACTTTATAGGCGTTTGCTCTCACCATTATATGTCATCGGCATTTCGCGTAATGATGGTCCTCTAAAAGTTGATGGACAGTTTGCATAAGTTGGAGGACTAGTATGATTTCCAAAATCTTTATTACTGCTTGGTGGCTTCGTCTCACTTGCGGTGGTTGGGTTTTTGTGGTCTGTGTGAGTGATGAGCAGATTCATTCTTATTGTCTTTGTAGAAGAACTAGAAATGTGTGGGTTAGTGGCACCTGTGGATCTGAAAAGCTCCAATGATAGATAGCATTTGAAGGACCCATCTCCTCCCTTTGGCTTCATCATATCATTCAACATCCAGATTACCTGACGTTTGCTGCCATCAAATGTTTGGCTAGGAAAGCTTTCATGGAGGACATCGAAGGATATCACTTGGATTCAGACATCTCCTCTAGGATGTTGGTTGGTCTGCTTGACATTAGAGTCTCAAAAATAGATGCACGAGTGATCATGCAGGGTCTTTTCTGCAAAGATATGTTGGTTGGATTAGACAGAGCCTTAGTTGCGGCTCGGCTTGGAAAGGGTATCCCTTGTCTGCAGGACCTACACCTACTGGATGACTCAGACGCCCCGGTTCGTTATTATCCCTTCATCTTGGATGTTGTTGGCTTGGAGCTCATGGAGTTTAGGCGTTTGGCCATGGTAGGAGCAGAGTTCTTGAAAAAAAAAATTTGCCTGGTACCTGTTGAAGACTCGGTCTGGAAAAGGGATTTCAGAATCTTTGCTCAACAAAATATATGGTGAATTGGGTTTGGTGGTTTTTTTTGTTGATCCTGGGGTTTAGTGTCAATGTTTTGTATCTCTGTTAGTTGGTTAGGTTAAGTTTTTGTTTCTGGCTTGCAATGCTAGTTTTTGGTGGCTGCGTCCACACTCTGGAAATATGGTCATAGGTTCGGTTTGGTAGCTTTCTGGTGAAATCTGGTCGGATGCCCAATTTGGGTCGAACATTGTAAATCTTTTTTTTGAAAATCAATACAATTACCCTACTTACTAATAAAAAAAATACAAGCATATAAATTATCATTAAATCAACTCAATATTTATCACATGAATAATAATCATCTAACAACTAAATTCTTTGTGTCTAAATTACATTAGTACAAGATAAAAATAATGAATAAAAGAGATCAATAATTTACGATATTGCATACTCCTCTTAAAAATAATGACCCGAGCATCATTCAAATAAGGATACTCCTTCAAAAAGATGTCATCTTCCTAAGTTACAACCTTCTCACTAAGTTTTTCCCAAGAAATTTTAATTGTTTAATATTTTGTTTCGAATTCTAGCATCTATTTTATAAAAAAAATGATTGGTTGCAAAAGTATTTCCCCTTGGGAATCTACTTATAGAAACTACAAATCAATCATATCACTAAATCATAATACATTTTTTTAAGAAAATATATATGAGAAACATCATGAATCCTAGTATGTGGAGGTGGAAATGCAAGACAATATGCCACTAGAATGATCTTTTCCTAGATCTAAAATATTCTTACATAACAAAAAGCCAAATTAAATTTCTTTCTAAATTTAATTGAACTTTTACGAGGTTCAACCCTTAAAAACGCTTTCTCTCCAACTTCAAATTCTCTTGAAGTTATCTTGAGATTTGCATATCTCTTTTTTTCTATTAATGGATTTCTCAAGCCTTTCCCTAATAATCTAAATCTATTTATTTTCTACACCATGCCTCTAAGCCTAATCACACTTGATTTTCTACAATATCTTGACCAACTAGTGTTTTGCACTTCCTTTCATACAAAGCTTCAAAAGGTGTCATTTTAAGTGATGAATGATATATACTATTATAAGAAAATCCTATAATTGGAAAAATCCATGCCACTTTGTTAGTTGATCCCTAGATAATAAATCCTAAGCATATATTTGATTTTTTTTTGTATCTCTTTATTTTTCCCACTAGTCTTTTGATGATAATACGAACTAAAGACAATATTATACCCAAATGATTTCATCAAAGTCCTAGACCATGCCTAGTCTAATCACAACTTGATTTTCTACAATGTCTTGACCAACTAATGTTTTGCACTTCCTTTCATTCAAAGCTTCAAAAGGTGTCATTTTAAATGATGCATGATATGTACTATTATAAGAAAATTCTATAATTGGAAAAAATCCCCCACTTTGTTAGTTGATCCCTATAATAAATCTTAAGCATATCTTTGATTATTTGATTAGCTCTCTTTATTTTCCCACCATGATAATATGAACTAAAGACAATATTATACCCAAATGATTTCATCAAAGTCCCCTAAAATATATAAGTGAACATCTTATCTCTATATAAAATAGCCACTTTAGGAATTATATTCAAATGAACCTATAGACACCCAATTTTGACATCACACCTTTGATTAATTAAAATTCTAAATTTTAATTAATCTCTATCGTCACCTTATAATTAATTAAATGTCATATTATTTAATTAATTACTTCACTCCATCCTTTAGTTAATTAAATAAATAAATATTAATGATGTTTCCACAATCCATATTGTAGGCAGTGTAATTTCTGGATTAGATTGTGTTAGATCTTTTTGCATCAACGTTTCGGATCACACTCTGTGATCCATCTTCATTATGGAAGAGAGCAAGAGGAGAACAAAATGGTTGATTATAGACTCACACCAAATAAAAAGAAAGAGAGGTAGGGGGAGGAAAGAAGGCACGCAGTATATTCCCTAATTTTTTATTCTTTATTGCTTTTATTAAAGTATTTTTACATTCTTTCAACCAAGATTTTATATATTTTTATATATTAATTTCATATGTTCTTCTTTTCCTTTTTATTTACATGTTGTGCTTTATCATTATATTTACTTGCTTGCATTTGTTTATACCTTTCCTTTTAATATTGTTTTGATTTACTTAGGTTATTTATTATTTATAATTTCTTTTTCTTGTCTTCTTCTTATTGTTTCCTTTAAACTTTTCCTTTAAGTTTTTACTTTTGTTCTTCTTGCTTTTGTTTTGTCTTCCTTTCTTCTTAGGTTCTTTGTTATTCTTGTGTTTCTTTATGTCATGATCTTTTTCCCCCTTATCTCTTTTTGGAGTTGTTTTTTAGTTCTTTTGTTATTACTTTCTTCTCTTGTGTTATTTCCCCCTCTCCTAAAGTTTATGCTTTTATTTTGATATTTATTTGCTATCATTTTTCTTCTTTTTCTTATTCTTTTTTAGTTTTATTTTGATTTTGATTATTTCTTCTCTTGTGTTATTTCCCCCTCTCCTAAAGTTTATGCTTTTATTTTGATATTTATTTGCTATCATTTTTCTTCTTTTTCTTAATATTTTTCTTATTCTTTTTTAGTTTTATTTTGATTTTGATTCTTTATTTTAAGGTATTGCATAATTAGCTTAAGTTTTTAATCATTTATTTTTTGTCTTTTTCTTAATTTTATTTTTGTTGTCTCATCCTTTTCATTGTCATTCATTTGTGTTCTTATTTTTATTTTCATGCATTCATTGTTGTTTTGTATTGTATTCTTTTCAAATTTTGGGTGGTTTTTTGTTTTCTTGTGTGTTTCCTTTTTTCCTTGAACCATGTGCCTCCTTTCCTTCCCCCCCCTCTCTCTCTATTTGGTGTAAATCTACAATCAACCGTTTTCTTCTCCTCTTGCTCTCTTCCATCTTGATGATGGATCACAGAGTGTGATCCGAAATGTCAATGCAAAAAGATCTAACACAATCTAATCCAAAAATTGCACTGCCTAATTAAATATTGTTATTTAATTAATTAATTATTTCATCCTATAATTAATTAAATATCACAATATTTAGTTAATTATTTCATCCCACCTTAAAATTAATTAAATATCATATTTAATTAATTATCCTATTTAATATTCCCAAAATTAATTAAATATTGTACTATTTAATTAATTTAACCTTAGTCCATATTCTTCCAAATCCCCTAATCCCAGTTAAATTAATAAATCTATGATTAATTAATTTAATCTACATCTTAATCCTCATTAACATTTTCTCTAATTTTAAATCCACCCATTCCTCCAAACTTGTAGACATGTGACATGTGTCATACAAGCCTCTTAATGACTTGCATGCACATGTCACTATCCATCTTCCATTCATCCTTTGACCTCTTCTCTCATTGGATGCTCACACATGCGTGAGATCCTCTTCCCTGTGGAGCCACCCTGCACTTTCTATTTATTGAACCATTTATCATATCTTCAAAGCCTACTCATCTTGCACCTTGCCACTTTTGTTTCCACTTGTCAAAATCTTGTTCTTCCCAATGCGTGCTCATACATGTATGAGCACACCTTTCTCTCCACTTGTCACTTTCTTGTTCTTCCCAAGATGTGCTCAAACATGTGTTAGCACACCTTTCTCTCTTCCCCATGCCACATGTCATATTCACATACAACCACTTTGTGACACCTGTCATAATGTTAAGCCTTCATCATCTCCTTCAATCTCCACTATCCATTTCACAAGAAAATCTCAACCCTCCATTCCTCCATCCAAAAATCTATAAATGGAAGCCTTCTCATCCTATTTTGAATCATGTAATTTGAATTGGCATAATTTATGCTGGAAAATTTCTAAAGAGCAATCCACAATCATGAACATTGGAGCAAATCAACAAGTTTTTGGGTGTAAAACTTGGGAGCTCACTTAATGGAGGTGAAAGTGTGAAGGTATAATCAATTTGAGTGCATTTGATCCATGTTTTAATTGATTTATCTTCATTGGCATTTTATCCATCTTCATTTTGGCACGCTCAATGGGACCAACATCCCTTTCTAACATTTTTTTATAAGTTTTTATGAAGATTTTGTTCACAGGTTACATTTTTGCACTTGACGTTGTAAATTGGCGTTTCTGATGCGATAAGTTGCGCTTGCGTAGCAACTTCAAACGCCTATGCTTCACTACATTGTGCATCTATTTTGACATTTGATGCCTTTGCATCGACCAACAACGCCTACGATTCCTAGAACTGTGCCTCTGTTTAGAAGCAAAATTTAAATCTTTTGGTCTAACCTTTTGTTTTGTTTATGGGATTTGAAAAAATAGCCTATGTTGTGGGTTTCAAGTTAGTTTTAATTTAATCTAGAATCTATCTTTGATACTTGTTACGCCTTGCATACACACCCCAAATTTTCACTTGCCAAAGTTGGGGACCCCCTTTGTTTCCCATCGTGTTGTTTTGTTTTGTTGTGTTCTTGTCTTCGTCTTTCCCTCTTCCTCCATTTTTGTTCTAATCTTCATTTTGCATTTTTTGTCATTCTGGGTCTTGTCTTGGAGTTATCTACATCCCCAAGACCCTAGGTTGTTTCTCTTTTATCCTTGTCAGGTTTTAGGTTTCGAATCGGACTTCAGACCCTTTATAAAAGGTCTGAATCTTATTTGGATCCTCGCCTCCACTCTATTGTCTTGTTCAGGACTCGGGTTCTGAAACAGACTCTAGACCTTATGCAATAGGGTCCCATTTTGTTTCTAGTTCCCGGTCCTGGCTCGTTTGCTTTGTTTTGGTCTTGGGGGTTTTCATTTCCTGTGAACATTTTCTATTCCTTTTGTCGAGATTGGGACTCTGGATTGGATTTGGACTTTCTTTTGAAAGTTCGAGTCCAGTTTGGATTCCTGACCCCAACCCTTGTCTTTTTGTTAGGATCAAGACTCCATATCAGATTTGGACTTTCTTTTGAAAGTCTGAGTCCGTTTAGATCCCTGACCCTGACCCTTTTCTTCTTCATTTTAGGCTCTGTGTTTTTGTTGGTTTTTAGTTTTGTTGCGTTGTTCATTTTTAGAGTCAGAAAACATAAAAAAAATTGTAATTTTTTTAAATATATATATAATTTAAAATCCAAAAAAATATTAAATTTAAAAATCTAAAAAAAAATTATAAAATTTGAAAAAGACAAAAACATTTAAAAATCTCTCAAAATACAAAAAGATTAAAAATAGAAAATTAAAAATTAAATAAATTTAAAAACTTTAAAAAGTAAAAAGCTTTAAAAGTTTTGAAAAAATTAAAAGTAAAAATAAGAGTCTTTTCGGGACTCTAGGTCTCACGAGACCATTTGACCCAAGTGAAAATTAAAATCTGCGTGCAAAATGAGTTCTTGCCCCCACTTTAAATCTTAAGGCAAAAAAAGGAGGATGGATCGTCTCAGGATTGTGGGTCTCAAGAGGACTTTGAGATCAAAATTTAGAATGTCTTGGGCAAAAATTGTTTCCCAATCCCACTCACATTAAAGGTGTCCTTGTAAATTTTAAAACTCCCACCATTGAAAGTGGGGCTTGGGTTTGCAACATTTCCCAATCCCATTAAAGGATCCTGAGGCGATAAATATTTCCCACCCCTCCTAGCAAAGGATCCTGGGAATGCAAATGGTCCCGGGACCATTAATAAAAGCCACACAAAGTTCCACCAGGCTGTAGCATTTCCCGGCCTGAGCAGATAGGGCACACAAGTTAATCTACAAATACCCTTGAAAGAAAAATGTGCCATTGAAAAGATAGTTGCAAGGATGTAATTGAAACTTCAAGGCAAATGCAATCTCCCAAAATCCTTTGCCTGCACCAATAGTGAGTTTGATTGTATGGTGTAGTTGCAACTATCCTAGGGCGGGCACTAAATGAATTTGTTGAACCTTCATAAGTTCTCAATAAATGCAAATTTGCTGAAGAAAAAGCCAGGTTTTTATGCGATGATTGCAGATATATGCACAAAATGAATACGTTGAAAGGGCTTTAGAAACTTTTAAGCAAAATAACAAATGTGGAAGTGATACACAAGGCATGTGAACTGTTTCAAGAACGTCCATCAAAGCATAAGAGAACATGATTTTTTTATCAGACTTTGTAATTGCAACGCCTTGGTGAACATGAGTGTAAATGCTTTAGCACAAATGGGCATGTGAATTTTAAATAGAATGCCTCAAAAGGATGTCATCCCATGGAATGCAATGTTTGCAGTTTATGCACAAAATGGAATTAATGAAAAGGTGCATGAACTTAAAATCTATGTAACCTGTGCCAATGTCCTCCTCGCCATCGAATGGGAGGCTGGATCTCAGATCAATGTACTTATGCCAATGTACTTAGTTCATGTGCAACCATGGTAGCTACGAAACATGGCAAGAAAACACATGCTAAAATTATTGGGTGTGGATTAGTGTTTGATGTCCTGATGGGGAGTGCTCTTGTTAACATGTGTGCTAAATGTCAGAGCATTGAATATGATCGGTATTTTTTTAATAAGATGCATACAAGAAATGTTGTTTCGTGGACAATTATCATTTTAGGATATGACTAGCATGGGCATGGAAAAATTACACTACTACTCTTTGATGAAATGTAGCTCGGGTAGGCAGGAAGCCCAACCCTATTACCTTTGTCAGTGTTCAAACATGGAGCGAGTTGATCCAGATATGGCATCAACAAATCGAGATTTCAAATCCACACGAAACATTATTTTAATGTTATTTTATTTCAATAATTTGAAATAACATTAATTTTAAAAGGGGATTTATTGTTATTTCAATTATGGAAATCTAAAGTTTATTTATATTTAATTGAAATAATTTGGAATTAATTAATGCATTTGATGTTTTGTAGGTACTTTCAAGAATGGAAAAATAATGGATTGTAATGGTCGATTTACAACGCTGACATGAGAAAGGGGAGATTATATAAAAAGACCATCAAACTGAAAGTGATGTGAAGGCATGGCGGTCCCACATGATGTCACCTCCAAAAAGTATGTTGCCTTATGCCATGTAAAAGGATAGACTTCGAGTAAAGCTAGAAGTTGCAACTACCAACTGAAGTTGACTAAGTCAAACAAGAACTGAAAATAGAATCTTCCTTAATGGATTAATCGCAATGCATGCAAAAAGCTACAATTTTGTATGTATTGTTTTGGCGGGAGAGAATGATTTGTTGAGCTATTTAATCTAAAATCTACTCACTTTGAGGGGGTTAGACAATTAGAAAATTTGTTAGAGAATTAAACAAGTTAGTTGATTAGTTAGAAGCTTTAGCAAGTTAGATAGTAGGTTCAATAGATTTTTTTGCATTCTTAGTTAGTTGAGTTGATTTGAAGATATTGGTTTTTGTGCACCAGTGAAATTTGTTGGAATTATAAATGTTGATTATTTGGCTAAACCCAATAGAATTGACCAAATTCAAACCTGCTTTAGATTGTACCCCAGAATGGTATTTGTCAAGTTAGTCATTTGATTTAAAAATCTTAGAAGGAATGAATAAAGCTTTCTCATTTGTTTTGAGTTTAATGAATGATATACGATATGCTATTTGATTTTTTCACTGTGAATGAATGTAATTGTGCATTGATTATAGGTTTATTTGTTTTGCAATTTATTTAGAAGTTCCTTGAAGAATAACGAGTTTGGTTAATTAGATGAATCAATATTCTTTTCTTTTTTACATCCCTGATCTATCTTTTGATTTTCTTTATCCTTCAATTAGAGTAGGTTTATATTAGAGTTCGATCTTGCAACAACCAAGAAATGTATAACCAATAGGCCCTTTGAAAATTACAACCTCATTGATTGCTCAACAAAATAATAACATTGTGACCCAACACCCAAGACCTTGGAAGGTGATCGATTTAACGATCATTCACCTTTTTTCGGGAGAGGTAACATCTTGCCTACTGTTGCATGTGTCAATTTGGTCATCAAAAATACTTTTCTTTCTTTTACAACAATCCTATATCTTAAAAGGCAAAAAAAAGAGAGAACAAAATAACAAAATATAATATTTGAGGTTTACATTAACAACTTCCTTGTTCGACTTTTAAAATACATTTTAAAGTTAAAACACATCTATCTTTTTTTTATTTGCTCACTATAGAGTTGCACGTGTGCAACATATGCATGCACTTGTGCGTCGACTTATCATGCTTGTGCTCTATCTATCTGCGTCTGTACTTAGACTTATGGTGCTTTTGTTTTGTCTTGTCACACTGTGAGATAAAAGGGATTTGTTGCTCACAAGTCTCTTCGTTCTCAAGAGAATCCCAGGGAGCGAACTGACCTTAACCACCTCAAATGTTACTGAATGAATAAATTGCAAAGAAAATATACACAGACTAATTATCTCAAAAGATTACTTCAAAATATGAGAGAAATATTTCTAGATCCTTGCCTCAAAAGGAGGAACTCTCGACCAATGAACTACAACGTGGAATCAGGATGCCAAAGTGACGTGCTGGAGTCCAAAGGACGCGTTGGCATCCTCAGCAACAAGAAACTCAAGACTTGGGCAGAATAACTAAAAAATTCACTATCTAACACGGATTCAAGGTCTATTTAATAGAGTAACTAAATAGAAAATAGAGAATGAGACTAAATACAAGGGGAGCTAAAAGAAGACTTACAAATGACCAAACACTTGAATCCTTCCTCCGAGCTCTGCTTTGGCAACCTACACATAGAACGAACGAGGAAAAATGTTGGGGCTGCTTCAGGGCTTGCTGCAATCAAACCCCCATTTTGGTGTTCCCACCTCCACAGGAAGCCAGATAGATAGAGAGAGTAAACAAGATAGAAAGTGGTGAAAACAATCCCCGCTTGAGGAGGAGAACACGCACCACCAAATAGTAAATGAACAAAGAGATCTAATCTATTCGCAAATAGATAAGAGCAAGAGAGCATTACCAACAATCCTCAACCCCCTCTTGAACACACAGACACATCATTGAATGCGTGCTAGAGAGATTTGGCTATTGGAGGGACCTCAGTTTGACAAAGCTCTGTTTGTAGAAGTGTTATTGCAAAAAGTAGAAGAGGCTGAGA